>CM044120.1:4433727-4610807 GCA_024174645.1 Lemna minuta | reverse complement strand
TGTTTATTTAGCATGTTATCACGCACACTTGACACTTATTCAACACCTACATGGTGTCTCATATTAGGAGGATGATTTAGGTTTAATAATCCCAAGTGGGCCAATTTGAAGAATTCAAATCATCTTAAATTTTATACCCTTAAATTCCTAAAACTTTCTTGTATGGGACTATTTGTTGGTTTCTATTTTTTCAAAGGACATAGAAATTTATGATATGTGAGATCAAACAATGTGAATAAAATGCATCTGATTTGGTGGACCAATTTCAATGTGACAGATGATTTAATCGTGGCCATTGATTTGAGTTAGTGAAGATCAATAGTCGCAACTTAATCTTGTGAACAAACCATTTAGCATGCTACACATGGAGAAATCCCAATGCTCATATACTGATCAAACTTGCACTATTGACATGAATGAGTCCTCTTCTAATCTGGTGACACGTGGTGCAATCATTCACCCTCCACCCATCAAACGTGTAATAGTCTTAGCAATCCAACACATGATTTCATCAATGGCCTCCCCCAAGGCAACATGGGGCAATCTAGACAATCCATCACCCTAAAAACATGCAATCATATAACCTAGAGCAGTTGAGATGGTTCCTAATGAATTTTCTCTTAATTTTAAGGGAATACGTGGTGCAATTTGAGCGCACTCGTACTTAAATTGTCAATGTGATTGTTGAGACTTGAAATATTTCATTTAAGGCCATTCCAAGGCCAAAAACTCCATAAAAAGGATTCTTCTCCTTTTTCATATGGTGCTTGAAATTTTGAGGCCTTGTTATTGGCCAAAATTGTGTCTTCCTCCCACTTAAGGGTGATTTGCATTTATTTCTTATTTTTGTGTGAGATTATATGGGATTATCGTTGATTGACCTTGAAATGCATGAGGAATTTATCACTTGAACACCAATAGCCATTGTAGAAGACTCCTAAATTTCAGCCATTGATTTGGCTGCATAAGGTCATCTTTGTGTTGCCTCTGGGTTTGTAAGAGTCATCTCCATGAATGACAATTTGGGAATTTCATCAATTGATTAGGGTTTGGTTATAGGAGTTAGAAAGTTCTTGGAGTGAAGATGACAATGATTGGTGATAGATAGAGGGAAAAAATAATAAATTAATAAAAACAAACCTTGGGAGAACCCTAGTGCCATGGTACTATGTGAGAAGATAAAAGAGAGAAGATCAAGATCTAATGAGGAAGAGAGAGCCCTATGTATAAAGAAATAAGTGGGCCCACCTACGTAGACATAATAAGGGATGCAAGAACAAGATCCAATAACTAAAATATAAGAGATAAACACATACACAAACGTATCTCTTCACGAAGTTTGTCCATGAAACCTCCCTCTTCTCCTCTTTCTTGTCATGTCCTTTTGAGTTCTTTCTGCACTTCAAATTTTCCGTAAAATTTTGAGTTCTTTTCTCATTTATAGTTGATAAATACTTGTTTGTTACACAATCTCCCATCACTTATTGCTCATAATGAGGGATGAGTTCATCGGTTTATGAATATCATTGTTTTTATGAGTAGAAAAATATTTTCTAAAACATGAATTCTTCATTTTGGAACTCCATGGTCTCATAGCCCAAGCCATAATTTCAAGCCTCAAGTCAAATAGTTTCACAAAAAAATCATCAAAAATGCGTTTTTATTTAAAATTCTAGGTCAATGTATTGAATGTAGATGCCTACTTGAATTATCAGCATGAACTTCTCATTTTAATTTTAATTTATTTTTTATTTTTCATAAATTTGACTAGAAGCACATGCTCCAAACCTCCACTAACCACTCATTTAAAAAATTAAGATAAAGTGGTGGAGCCCCAGCTCTCGTAATTAAACTCATTAAACATATTTTTTCAAAACCGAAAAGACCATAATACCCCCATCCTCCTCACCAGTCACCTCCGACGCGCCCTACTTGCAGCATCCTCAAGGCTCACTCTTGGACCTCCATCCATCGTCCTCCTCACATCAGCAGCGTTGCAGCAAAGAACCAGACACTTCACCACACCATCCCTCAAGTAAAACCCAGGCGCCACCATCATCCTCACCATCTCTCTCTCATCCCCATCCTTCTCTTCCATAAACTCCCCATCAAACGCCGCTCCTTTCTCAACCCTAAAAATACCCACGTGAGGATGAACGCACCACGCCAAGAGATGAACTAGCCAGACCGATTTCGCCGCCACGAAGAAAGCTCTCAGTAAAGTCTCCGGCCATGTGCTCTTTCCTCCGATGACCCTTCCAGCCACCTCCCCCATCTTCCTGTCACAGAAAAGACTGAAACTTTCGCTGTAATGTCTCGTCCCTTTACTTAGAACGTCCTCCCATGAAATTTCCTTCAAAGTATTATACTCCGCGATATTAGCGTCTATTCTCAGTCGGGGGTTTACAAAGCGATCTCCGCCGCCGCGCTTGAATCCGACGGTCTCGAAGTCCTCGTAGAATGCCCGACTGAGTTGACCTTCTAGCTGCATCCCCGGTTGACTTTTCTGGGAGGACAGAGCGCGCTGGAGGAGCTTTATCGCTTCCCGGGAGTCCGATACAGCTCGAAGAAATGTCTTTAAAGGGAAATTATTATCCGCCGGAGGGCGATAATTTTTTTCCGACGATAGTTTGAGCTCCCGGCTGTGGATTTCAAGTTTACTAATCTTTTTTTCTAGCTCGTTGACTGAGTTCTTGAGACGGGCAGCTTCTGAGATCGCTTCCTCTCGTTTTTGCACGGCGTTGACAAGCTTGTAAGACAGCTGGGTGGCAGCGAGTTTCCATTCTTCTTCCTGGGAGGGATTTGGGCTTCGTAAGGAGGGAGAGGAGAAGATCGATTTGCGCGCAGAGTTCTTTTTCTCTCTGGAAAAGGGGCGGCATTTGTTGTAGGAGACGACTTCGGGGGTGAGCTTCTGGGCGGGAGTGATATCTTTCTGGTCTTCTTCTTGTTCTTGTTCTTTTTCCGGGATCTGAGATTGACACAGAGGGGACGTTAGAATCTAGAGAGAAGAAGAAGAGCGGAGAGTTTCAGGAGTTGGTGCTTACCGTTTTGAGGACAGATGGGCGTGCTGGAGGAAGAGGAGACGCCATGGGAGGAAGAATGGAGCTCCTTTGATGCGCAGGCAAAGGTTTCAGTGCAAGTAGGTGGAGGAGACTTAAATGAAGTTATTTTTTTTCAAAAAGCCCCTCTATCTTTTCTAATTGTAATATGGCCCAATCCTGCCATTAATATCGCGACAGAATATACATTTTTATGAAAAAGAACAGCAGAATATCAATTTTTGCCCACCAGGACAGTAATATTTATAATTGTGTATATACTTCCCTGACGGTTATTTAATGATGTACAGCCAGCTCGCATGGGCAGCCAATGAGAAGATGCCACGTATACATTTCCAATTGCAGCCTTGTGGGACCCATAAGCAATTAATGTCAAGGGGAATTGCCACTTGCGCTCTCATTTTTTTAAAATATTTGAATATTAAGCATGATTTTAATGATATTTAAACATACCCCCGGATAACCAATCGATGACATTGAAGAAAGTCAACGGATGAATTTTTTAGGTCAATTTAATGAAATGCTGAAAACCTAGGTCAGTGGCCATGGTCCCACTAGGGAACACCGATCGACCATTGGATCCCCGCGATTTACTCGAGCGATCCCATCGATGATTGTAGACCCTTTGATCTGTGGTTCATCGCCAGCTTGATTGACAATTCAAACGTCGTTATAGAAAGTGATGGCGTGCATTTTAGATTTCAGTTCAATTAAATGCTACAAATCTATCGATGATTATAGACCCTTTGATCTGTTTGATCATTTATATAGGTTCTACGATTCATCACCCGCTTGATGGATAATTCAAGTCTTTATAGAGAGTGACGGTGTGCATTTTTTTATTTCAGTTCAATTAAATGCTAAAAATCTAGGTCAATTGCTATTGTCCCCACTAGGAAATGATGGATGGAGGCGATCCAATCAGCGATCGTAGAACTTGTGATCGATTGGATCATCAATCTAGGTTATACGATCGATAGCCACTTGATTGGCAATCCAACGGCCAATAAATTTTTTTTAAAATACATCTCTTCTCTCCCTCCCTCTAAATTGTCGAAGTGATCGGCAACCATCAACCCATCGTGATGATCCATATTGGTTGATCGATTGATTCCATGGATCAACCAAAAATTTCGATCATGATCAAGGCAATCTGATCAGATCCACACCATTGATCATAGTATCATGTCACGTGGATATCTTTCAACCCAATTTTTTAATAGTTGATTGATTTAATTAAAAGAAAAGGATATAACTATAATATTATCCGGGAAGGGGGGTGATGTGAAAACGTCCTCCTCGTGGCATTAAATTCTCCGGGCAAAATCAAGACGCCCTGTGAGGAAAGGCAAGAACGGCCAGTATTCGGTCAACCGTCGATCTGGCTACTCTCTGTTTCAACGGCGAGGCTGCCCTTCCTTAAAAAGGGGAGGGATAGCCGTGGACCCGCGACGTTAAGGGCAACGCGTGGCGGCGGCCGTCATGTTGGGCACGTGAGCGACGCTGCCTTTATTTCTGCTGCCATGTCGACGGCAGAGCTCGACCAGGTCACCAGATAGAGGTGAAGAGGAAAGGGGGAATGGAGTATGGAGAAGGTGACGGCAAAGGATGCGATGGTTTTTTGTCAGAGAGAAGAGTAAATGGGAAAGGTGATCGAGAGGGAGAGAACGGTAGGCAAAGGGGAGATGCGAAGCATCGAAGTTAATGCAGTCAGAAACTGTTCATCATAGGGCGAGAGAGAGAATGAACCAAATAGGCTTCTCTCTGGAGTATATTTTTAACGGGCCAAGAAATTCTGAAATGGGCCCATCTGGCGCAGAAGATTTTCATATATATATATATATATATATATATATATATATATATATATAGAGAGAGAGAGAGAGAGAGAGAGAGAGAGAGAGAGAGAGAGAGAGAGAGAGAGAGAGAGAGAGAGATTATGATGGATACCAATCAGATGTTTTTCATGGGAGGCCAAAAGAACGATTCCTCTATGAAAATGTGAAGGATCTATGTACACACTTACATGCACATTCGATTCAAGATATTCAGTTGATAAACCTTTTTGTGGATTTCACCGGATATATAGTCTTCCTTATTTGAAGAATCATCTTTGCCCATTTGAGCCCAATAAGAAGTGACTCTTCCTTGTTCTAAACATTAAGAGTGGTAATTTATGGATGAAAGAAATCCATAGAACTACATCGATTGAGTTCCAAAAGATGCGAGATATGATATTATTCATCTATTTGAATCATTTGATTGAGAGAGAGAGAGAGATAGTCTTTCTCTCTCGATCGTGATAGGCCTTGAAGCTTGCATAATGCCAAGCAGCCTTCGCTTTCTCCCTAGTTTTCACTTGGGCAGCAGAAAAATAACAAGAGGGTTAGTGCGCTTTGTAGTGGAAGCAAACTCACTCACTTGAAATGGTAGATAACATGATAACTTTGGGGTGTTGTGGCAATAAGCCAGATACCCCTTTGAATAGGGTATAAAGGAATCTTCAATTGGCAAGGTCATGGTGTCATTGTCGCCTGGGCTTGACATGCACAGACCTGACGCATCCAATGGCAAGCACATAGGGAAATGACCAAAATAGCGAGCCTAGTGTGTATGCCATACTAGGCACAAGACTCGTTCTTGCCAATGGATTAGTCAAAGGCTATAAATCATTGCATGAGTATTGGTTGGGTCATTAGGCCTCTTGATGAAGATTCATGACACTGCAGTTGCTAGATAGCCTGGTGAGCATTGTTGGTCTGTACATGCTTCTGTGCATTCAGGTCCCACATCCATGTCATGCGTCCAACTTCATTGTGCAAACATTGTGATTCAAGTAGAGCAGTTGTTGCGTTCTGTGCGCCAAAATGTACTCTATCGCAATGCTTATGAAATTTTTTGTGACAAATAGTGCCTAGACATGTTATGTTGATGTTGGCATGCTTAATTCATTTGGATCATGTTGAGGCACAAGGATTGATAACGAAAAACATACAAGCCAATCACATTGTATATGTCTTGTTTTCTAATCTTTACATTCATTATTATTCATAGGTGTTGTTTTATAATGAAGTCTAAGGATATGTTTTATTATTCATAAGTAGTAACTAAATTATGATAAAATCATATTATAGTGATTACTTATCTATAAAGAAAGATTATGAATATTCATATTCGTAGTACATTTGAGAAGGACATCGAATATCTAGATGAAATTGCATTGCCTACTCTCGCTCATATGATCAAGTTTAGGATTATTGATCTTATGATCATTTGTGTGTAGACACTAAGTTGGAAAATTAGGTACTCAGATAAATATTTAACTAAATTGATTCGTATGAATTCCTATATGGTATTATACTTAAGTGGAATCATCGAATTGATGCATGTGACAATTGTGTAGGTGGTCCTTAGACTTGATGCATCAAAGGCATCTATAAAATGGGTTTTTGTGTTTTGACTTTGACCTAACCTTGGGAATCTAAAGCATTAAAGCTCGTATACTATATGATTTTAAAAAAGGTGATTATGTGGTCAAGAAAAGCTTTTCCTCCCTTATATTAAGAGGAGACAGACTCTATGAACAATGATTGCAGCGGAAGATGTTGAATCAAAACATTCAACAAAGTTGAAGCACCAAGAATAGATGATCTAATCATCCATTTTAGATGATGTTTATCATCCATTCCAGATGATCCTATCATCTATTATAGAATAAAATTCATACTTACAGGGATCATTTGAAAGAGTTTTTCAATCGTTCAAGCATCTAGCCTCTAGCGGTATCCACACAGTCTCTAGACGATCAAATCTCGTCTTGAACACTCGTCACTATAAGAAGAAGATGACGAGGGGAGAATTTTCACTAGGCTTGCATGAGCACCTTTATTATGATCATTCGCCCCCTATTTATAGACTTTGAAAATGTGAAATTTTTACAAAAACCCTTATTAGTATGTCTATATTCATCGATGTCTATTGGCCTAATGTGTGTGACCCTTTAGGATCATATATCTTGCTAGTTAATGAATCTATCAACCCAATGACACTTATTAGTCTTCCTTATCAATTAACTAGATCAACATATAGATTAATTGGCTAAGGATCAAATTTAACCCAATTGACAAGTTGAGTCACCAGCCCTGTGGGTACCACGTGCTCTAGGAGATATGGGGTATATAAAAATTCCTTCATGGAACCCTACCGTCATCGGTCAATACCTACGTATAATCCTTTATCCGTGCAAAACTCATGAATGACTTAGGGTATGGTTAACTGTCTAACCCTAATCGATCACTCAATTCAGTACTGATGCGAGTAGAAAATCATCGAGAACAATTTCTCTAATATTTTCACGACCTTGGCCAAGGATTTAACCACATCTTATTCCTTGAGTTGATCTCCTCTTCTACTGAGGGCGGATGATCTCATATTGACCACTCAATCACCTTCAATGACTTCATGTCATATCCAATCTAGGACATTTTAGAGATCTCTTGGCTAGTGATTTGTAAGTCATTATCAAAACACGATCATCCATCCACTAGGTGTCTTTGGTATCTCAGGTCAAAGGACCACGTACACAACCATGACATGAATCAACCTGATTGACAATTTGGCATACTATCATTCAAGGATTCATACGGATCAATTAAGTGAATTATATCTCCAAAGAGCACCCACTATCTATCATTCATGTCTCTACACCGATGGCCATAGGATCAGACATACTCATCGCACGAGTGGTATCAGATATTTTTATTCTTTTTGAATAATTTGATGTCCTTCTTAAATATCTCATGAATAGAAATATTTAAAATATATGTTTAAAAGCCAGAGATCAGTGTACTATGATCCCATCACAATTCACTTGATCATTGTATATGTTCCTGGACTTTTACAAACTTCACACAAGAATGACAATGAATAAAAGTTCATTTCAATGAATATAAACAAAAGACGAAAGTGTGATTGGCTTGCAAGCCACATAATGTCCATCACAATGTACTAAAAGTCATATGTAAGGGGAAAAAAGGAAATATTAAGAAAAAGTTTCTAGATGATTTCCAATTGCAACAAGTCTTACTCAAATGGTAAATTAGGATTTGACAATTGACTATGTTCTAAGTCATTTAAGGATTACTGTGTGGACGAGGGATTATTTGTATCCTACAATTTCTAATGGACAATATTATTGTGCACATAACATGAAACCTCACATTTTTACTTAATGATTGGGTTAAAAGATATACGATTTATTAATTAATTAGTATTATATTTTGAATTGATTGATTGGACATGCAAATAAAAAGCTATATGGCCTACAAAGTTATTAATTAGATTTATAGTTGGGCATAACTTCTTGGACAAATGGGGAAAATATATATATTTTGGGTTTTTTGAGAACCTCAACTCGATATAACTCATAACTCTTTACTCTAGATTAACCCTTATCTTGTCCTCAATCCCTTAGATCCATGTGATGGGTGATGGTGTAAAGATTGCTATGAATCAAGGTTATGTTGGCTATCGCTTCCTATCATGTGCAAGGAAAAGATGATTTGTCAAGATGAGAATTGTTGGATAGTGTTGGAGTATTGTTATGTGTGCGAATCGTGGCATCACATTGAAGGAACTGACGAAACGATGTCATGCGTTCGTTGAATACACACGATCTTGTGTCAAGAAAAGTTCCAAACTCACCAATTAAAGGATTAAATCACTAATTAAAGAGTATAGTGGTGAATAAAGGTCGAATCCATGGAGAAATAAGGGAATTTTTTATATATATTTAAAATTCAATCAAATCAGACAATAAATTGAGATGATAAATTAGGGATTTTAGTATATTAAGAAAGATAACTCTAATAAAATCCACATAATAAAAAATCACTGAATTTGGATTAGAATTCGCAGAGAAATTGAGATTTGAAGTTGAGATAGAAATTCGATCGCGAAAATAAGTGAAAAACCGAAATTAAAACTAAATTAAACTTAATCTACGCTTCAAAATGTAAATCTAAAGCTAAAGGAAGATGAATTAAGATGAAAAAACTCAACCTAACCCGAAGTCGCGGTCAAAATGATCCAATTAATCGTTGTATTCAAGGTTTTTCATTTTGTGATTTCAAAAATGAAGTTCGGCATTCAAGATATGATTTCTTCCAAATCTCTCAACCAATTCTTGATTTCAAACACTCATTGAATGCGGAAATGAGTCTAGAAGATGAAGAAGTCAAGAGATTCTCATATTGTGGTGTCTAAATAGTTTGATTTGCTTGAATATCTAACAATGGGTTTTCGCGTCAAAGAACATTTCGATTTTATAGAAGAATTTGGACGTAATCGTCGGATGCATCGATTTATCTTCAATCAACGGCTGAGATTAAATGACGATTCACGAATCGGCGTCGTTAAGTCAAGTCCGTTCGATCTGAGATGAAGCATCCTAATATTGCCACATCGCGAATGAAGAAGAGGTGTCGCATGATTTTGTTTGTTTGATCTTCATTAGACGATCACGATGAGTCCACTTGTCCATCGGGCGAATTTAATCTCGACCGTTATAACTCCCCAGATGAACGGCTGATATTAAATGCCGTTTGATCGAATCGTCGCATAATCATATTTCACCACGTACCCGTGCGAGTAAGTGATGTCTGATGCACGTGATTTAACCACGCGATCGGACGTCTCACGTTGCGTCACGTCACCTGCAAATAAAAACAAAACGAAATAGTCCCACATGGAATACAATATAAGGTTTTAACGCGTAAATAATATATGTATGATTAGTGGGTTAGATTATATCCGTTAAGGATTCTCTAACCCATTAATTAATCACACACGCACACATGCGCACACATGTGCACACATGTGCATACATGTGCACATGTGTACACCTGTCACACCCGTACATGACCACGTGGTGTGTAAACGCATCGCCGCATGGTGACATTCTGCCATGTCAGCTTGCAATTAAAAAAAATAATTCTTTAAAGATAAAAAATAGCTTTAAATAAATTCATAAAAATTATAGAAAATTCCTAAAAATTAGAAAATTCATATATTTCAAAATAGACCTCCAAATTAATCCAAATTTATTTTGATCAGAAATTAAATTATATATCGTTATAAAAAGTCAAAATATTTAAATAATAAGAGGATTAATTTTAATTTAATAAATACACTCATTCATCTTAGAAAAAAAATTTAGAAAAATACATGAGTGTAAATAAAATATTTTCCTCTTATCATTTAATCATGAAAATATAAATATGATTTAAAATATAAATAGGAATAAAATTATATTATGAGAATTATGCATAATTCCTCCCCAAAATGCTATATTTTTATATCATAACCTAAAATTACATAAAATGATAGAAATGAACTTAAAATATGATAACATGCATACAAATAGAATATTTATTGCTTTAAATTGCATTAATAACCATGTAAATTCATGCATCAATTACATGTTATCAGGAACCAAAAGGTTTTGGGGTTCAATTATGTGCAGTCATTTTTGTTATTCATATTGGATTTTTTAAATAAAATAAATCCCAACAATGAGTGGCCGTGGTCCACATAGAATCCATAGAACTTTATTGAGTGAGTCCCAATAGATATGAGATGTGCTATTGCTGATATTTTTACTCATTTAATTGAAGTCTGTCGAGCTCAATGATATTTGAGTATAATAGATGATGATGCCTCTATGGGTGAGATATAATTATTTGGTTGATAGGGATAAAAGCTTCCATTAAATTTTTCAATGCATGTTAGCCTATAGGGTTTTGTGTTCTTATATGGATCAATATTTTGATTTAAAAAGTCTAAATGTCAATTTTACATAATAACGTATTATATTTTACATCTTGTAATTTTTGTCCATTCATTATTTGATGCTAATATGATATTTGATAACATGCAATCTTAACATGATAAAACATGATTATTAATGCAAAATAAGGCATAAAACATTCCATTTATGTGCATGTTATCATACTTTGAGTGCATTTCTATCATTCCAAGCAATTTTATGTTATAATCTCAAAATGCATTAATTTAGGGTTAATTATGATGAATTAAAGATTAAAGATTTTTATAACCTATCTTTAGATCAAATGAAAGAAATTTGGACTAATTTGGAGTTGTATTTTGAAAGTTGTGATTTTTATAATTTTTAGGAATTTTTCCAATTTTATTTTCGTTTTAAAATTGTTTAAAATAATTAAAATAAGCCAAAAAAGGGGGTATTTCGTGCGGGACCCAAGTGGATGCGACGTGGCACGCAAGGCCACGTGGCAGCGCCACGCGGGCCCACGCGGCGCCTAAGCGGCGCGATATTTATATTTACTTACATATATAGTTTATAAATATAGCCTTCCGCTTATCGGAAGGGAATTATTACCCCTCATAATCGCCGCACGTTATAAATCTGATGCTCCCTTTTAATTTTCTCCGTGTGGGACTAAGTTCCACATGGTTTTTAACTTTGCAGGCCACATGGATCAACGCTAGGCGTCTGATCGGCGGCGCCTTGGAAATCCGCGCGTCGATCTCGTGGACGCGCGGACCACCGATCAATCATCGCGCACGTGCCTTTAAGACGGAGTTATAACGACAACAATTTAACACGCAAAAATGCATCGCGATCGTCGGATCGCGATCCAACGGGCGCAGATTGATGCGTTTTATAACGCATATCGCGAGGCTTGATCCGGAGCGTCCATCCGCAATCTAACGGCCACGACATGTTGATAACGGTTCAATTTGATGCGTTTAATCTGGACCGTTGATGAGGATTAAACGCATCAATCGGACGGTTACGCCCTAATTTGCCTATAAATTGAGGCATTCTTCGACTTTTGTAAGACATTCTTGGATGATTTCGCTTAATTTACCCATCTAAACCCTTCAATCCTTTAATCTCTCACTTCTAATCTCTTCTAGACTCAATTCCGCGTCCACGGAGTGATTAAAAGTGAGATTTCATCGATCGATCAAGGAGAATTTATCTCTTGAACACCGATGTTCACGTTTGAATTCGCGGAATGAATAGCCGTCGATCCGGCGATCAATTGGATCGATTCGATCGTTATCTCGGGTTAGAAAAAAGGTTTTCCCTCTAATCTATTGTCATGTATCATCAATTTTTAGTTTAGGATCTCAATTTAGTTTGATTTCATTTTTAATTTCAGTTTATGTTCTTCGCAATTTCGGAAATTTCATCTCACTTCACTCTTTGATTTTTGTGCGATTACTAATCCAAATTGAGTGATTTTTGATTCCGTGGATACATCTTTGAGTTATCTTTCTCAATCTACCATTTTCCCTAATTTCTCACCTCAATTCATTGTCCAATTTGATCAATTTCTAAAAGATCTCTCAAAAATACCTTAATTCCATGTGGATTTGACCCTTATTTACCATTATACCCCTCAATCTGTTATTAATTCCTTAAATTGATAAATTCGGTATTATTTTTGACACAAGACCATGTGAAATCAACGACCTCGCAGTCCCGTATCGTCAATATTACCATTAAAACAAGATAGAGAGCTTTAACAAATACAAAAAAGTTTGGAAAATAAAATAAAAATGTGAAAACATCAGGTAGCCCTTAGGTAAGGCATTGAGAAATGTATAAGGCATTAGGAGGAGATAGTGGCCCCCTAGATTTAGGATGGACAAAACCAATGTAATTTAAGAAGCATGCCTTGTACAATGAGCCATTTGAAATGATTAAAATAACATAGGAGAAAGTAAAAATTAGAAACTTATATCAAAATACCATAGGGTGAATTAAATTTCTAGCAAAACTATCTCATTTTCACTTTAAACCTATGTTTATCTAATGTCCTTGATCTATCAAGGACATGTGCATATCAATATGTCATTTTTAAAGCCCTTGAAGAAGACTTTGATCTCCAAATATAGAAAATTCAAAATTGGCATCAGTTGGATGACAAAAAGAATAGGTCTAGAAATAATTCATGCCCTACTTGTCGTGGTGTGCCAGTTGGAAACCCTATTTGTTCACCCTTGAACACCAAAAGCACCTTTCCAAGAGCTGAACTCTATTTAAATTGACCACATCGCTAAATTCATTTGAGATAAAATAATTTTTTTCCTAGAATAATAGGAAAATAGAATAGACTAATCCTAAGCCAATAGGTAGAGAAACTCAATGACACATTTACTACAGCTAAGATCTTGTTAGTGCTTTCCTTATAGAGCATACACTTAATACATGTAATTTTCTCTCATCGTAATTTTTCTTAGTTGCTTCAAGTTAAAATTTCAAAAAATCCTAGAAGACATTCCTTTTGAGGTTGAAAATTCCTAATCACACGTTCAATTAAAACAAAAGATTGAACAAAAAATAATTTCCCAGGTCACTAAATTTTGGGATTAATCAAGTGAAACAAGGTGAGCAAGGGCCAAATCTATAGAAAGCTAGGTTTTTCTTTGAAGAGCCATGAAATAAAGAAAACTCAAGAATGAAAAAGGATGAGAATGATGAAGAATGAGAGTATTTATGATGAATAGGAGTAAAAAATTCAAGCCTAGAATATATTGACCAAGAAATGAGAGATAGAATTCAGCACATTGAAATTGAAAAGAAGGTTTCAAATCTAGTGAAAAATGGACCAATACAATGATTTATGCTAAGATAAACCTATCTATCGCAAGTTTTGGATGTGAAGTCTCCCAATAAATTCTTCAATTGATGATGAATAAGAGCTTTGCATTGAAATTTTCTTTGATAGATGTCCATGATTAATAAAAGATTTTACTACCGAATAGATGACATTTTGTAGATATCATGCACCCAAATTATGCACAAAAAACATGAATGCAAATCAGCTCACTTATGCAAATATGAAAATATGTTAATCTCCTTTTCTCTGAAACTCATTTATTCACATGCCAATGGTTCTTCCCAAAACTCCTCCTTTATCATCTTCTCTATGTATTGAGGCTTGATAACTTGTAATTTATACTTAAAATTACAAGATTATTAGTGCATTTTAAGACATAAATCATTTGATTATTGATAACATGCATATATAACTTAAATTCTTATCTTATTTAACTAATATTCATACTTATTTTATGTAATTATGATGCATGTTATCATAGTTTTATGAATTTTCTCCATTGGTATGCCATTTTACTAAAGTCCATATTTTTGCAGTATTTAGGGTTAATTATGTGCTTTATTGATGTTTAATCTTTTTCAAAGTTAAATAAGTATAAATTAATCACTTTCCTTGATTTACTTTGACTTTAGTATATGATTAAAATAATTAATTTAAAGAAGAGAATGATGGGATGATATAAAATCGAATTCTTAAGAGATTATTTAAGATTCTTTTGAATTCACCCTATTTTCTTGTTTGAATTTATATTTTTAGGTGACATGATATTAAAGATGAAGGAATTTGTGATCCAATGGAAAAAATTATAGTAAAAAGGAGTTATATAAATAAAGTTATGAATTTCTGAATTTTTTGGAATTTTCTAGATTTTATTTTGATTTTTCAAGCATTTTTCCAGATATAATTCCATTTAAAAAGGGCAAAAAGGGTTCAATTTATCGCATGAGACCCGCAGAGCTGACGTGGCGCAGGGCGAACACGTGGCGGAGCCACGCAAGGCCATGCGGATGCCTACGTGGCGCGTAGTGATTGGGTTGGCTGATGATGGGCCCATGGGTTAGTGGGCCCAGGTTAGAGGATTGGGGCGTACTAGGCCCAATAGGGCAACACAAAGGCTTATATGCCTCTGGCCTTTTATACCCGCTAACCTTCATTCTTTCCTTCCATGTGGGACTATGTTTCACTTAAAATCGTGATTTTCAAGCGACGCAGTAGAATATGGAGTGTTGGATGAAAGCCCACGGATTTACACGCATTGATCGCATGGACTTTCGGTCCACCTGGATCTTCATCAAAACACGTGCGAAATTTCCGTCCGTTGATCACATAAGTGACATCGGACGCTCGAGATTAAACTTCAAATCGTGGGGCGACATGTAGCCGCATCTGGAGACGCCGATGGAGATCAGACGGGAAAAAATTCAGGAGACGTGGGATCGTGGCTCACTTAAATCACGTGATCGTGGCCGTCCGATCTTCTTCAAGCGAATCAGACGGTCCGCGATTTTTCCTATAAAAACCGTCCTTTGTAAACTGAACTTTCGATTGAATCGTGAAGAGATTAAGCAATTTCGGAGAAAATTCATTAGTTCTTCGTGATCCTCCTGTGTTCTAGACTCAATTGCAATCATATTGAGGCAGGATTGATCACAAATCATTGCAAGAATCGATCGATATCTCCCCTTGAACGCCGAACACACGCCGAAGAAGAAATCGAGGAAATACTTTTCAATCAACGCGAATTGAAGCCAAATCTTCACGTCAATCAGGTTAGTAGTGTGATTCAATCATTTCCCTTGCAATAATTTTAGTTTAGATTAGATTTTTATAGTCAATTTCATTTTAGAAATCAAATTGTTCATCGTTTCACTTAAATTTGGGTGCGGATTTTTGCTGATTTTGAAACAAGGATCTCTCCTGATATTAGGTCCAAATCATTTTTATTTTATTTTATTGGATTCCTTGTTTCATTAACTTTCTGTGGATATCTAATTCGTAAAATTTCATCATGGTTTGGCCCTTCAATTTAACGTTTGACCATCAACTATTCATTTTCAATATGAATTTGGGTGTTGACTTGCGGGGCAATTACTTTTAAAATACAAGGTAAAATTTGATAATTTTGGTCTCTTTGGAATCCTATGATCTTTAGCTTTCTATTAATATGTGATTTTTTTTATTTGGATATCATTTGGTTAGTCAATTTGATGATTTAGACGAAAGTGTTCATTTCGGGATTTTTCTGATCTTTGATTTTCAATAAATCATAATAAATTCAATTCTTCTCGAAAAATCACGAATTATATATCAAAATTTTCCATTTTCTCTCTTGTTTCAGAATATATATTATTTTTGAAATATTTTATCTTCTTTTTATTATCTGGTTTTACATAAAGTCAACGGCTGGTCAAAGTCAACACTTTAACCTTGACTTTTGACTTTTCTTTGTCAAATCATTTTCTAATTTCTTAAAATATCTTCTCTCATTTCTGAAAATCTCTATTTGATTTTATATCATTTCCATTAATAAATATCACTTTTATTTCTAAAAATCTCTATTAAAACCTAAGTTTGACGAAGTCAACTCTTCAATCAAAATTAACCGTGTTCTCTCTGAATCGACCCGATCTTTACACTATACTTGATTTTATATTTTGTTATTGTGAGTTCAAAATTATATAAAAAAATTTATTGACATTTTTGTGTGTTTTCAACGACCACATAAATCGTTTCGTCAATTATTATTTATGTTATCATATTTTGAGTGCATATTCATCATTCTATGTAATTTACACCAAAAAACTTGAAAATGCATTATTTTTAGGGTTAATCATGTATAAATAAAGTTAAATCTTAGAATCGATTATCCCCATTTACATTTGAGATTTAATTTGAGCTTTAAATAGAAATAATAAGATAAAATATTTTTTATGTACACTCATATATTTTCTTAGTTTTATTTTTTTCAAAGTAGATGAGTCTATTTTTGCATTAAAAATCTTTTATCTTGTTATTTCTTAAATTAAAATTCATTGAATGATAAATTATTTAATTTGTGATAAAATAATAAAAAAATTTATTAAAAAGGAATTATATTTTAAAAGTTATGAATTTTTCTAATTTTTAGAGTTTTTTTTGATATTTTTTTATTTTTTAAAAATAAATTTAAAGTAAAATTAATCTAAAAAGTTATTTTATGAGTGAGGCTAACATGGCTGATGACATGGCATGGGTGCTTGCATGTCCGTACGCGGTGGCATATGTGCGCGCCATGTGGTGCACACTTGTCATTGCGTGACGCACACTAAGAACTTCTTCTCAATGTTTCCACTATCTTGCCCAAGGATTTCCTTTCATCTCATTCCTTAAGTCAATCTCCTCAAATATCGAAGGCAATATATCACATCTTGACCACACAATCATCTTCGAGGAATTTATGTCGTATCCAAGATATGACGTTTTAAAGATCCCATGGCTAGGGATTCCTAAGTTATAATCAAAACACGATCATCTATTCACAAGATGTCTTTGGTGTCTCAAGTTAAAGGACCACATACACAACAGTGACATGAATCAACCTGATTGACAATTAGGTACAATATCACTCAAGGATTCATATGGATCAATCCAGTGAACTCTTTCTCTAAAGAGTAGTGACTATCTATCATTAGTGTCTCACACAATGGTTATAGGATCAATCATACTCATCATATGAGTTAGATTAGATAATTCTATTCTTTTTAGATAATTCGATGTCCTTCTCAAATATCCCATGAATGTGAATATTTTGAACATATGTTTAAAGACTAATGAACACTATATTATAATCTCATCAGAATTCACTTAGTCATTGCATATGCTGATATAATTCATTACAAACATCACACAAGAATGAAAATGAATAAAGTTCATTTCAATGAACATAAATGAGATATATGGAAGTGTGATTGGCCACCTAATATCTATCATCCTTGACTCTGCATTAATAGCAAGGACTCTACCATTCTTGGCCATTAGATTGCGATTCGATGATCATGATGAAGCCTCTAGGAAAGAGACAAATGGTTCACTAGGGGCATTGGTCCATTTTTTATAGAGATCGATGCTCCATGTTTCTCATGTCATGGAGTTATGGTCCACATTGAATTCTCAATGAATTGAGTGTCACCATGATCTCCACCCAATGTTATAGGTAAGTGATGCTGGATATTTTTTAATTTATCTCTCGATCCAAAACTTGTGATGTCGCCACATTGCCTAAAAATAAAAGGTAAAAGATTGTAGTTCTAACTTGATAAAACTATCCAAATTTAGCACCATGTAACTGCCACATGTGCTCAAGCTAGTCAATGGCACTTTGTCACATGGTGATGCTACCATGTCAACATGCCACATCAATGCACACATATATAAAACCAAAAAATTGGATTTAGGTATTAAAATAATTCTAAAAATCCACAAAATTCCAGAAAAGAGGAAAAACTTAGAAAATTCATGTCTTTCAAAATATAAAGCCTCTTCAAAGAAATTTGTGGCATTTCATCAAAATATAATTTACTAAACTATCATATTATTTCTAAACTAAAAAAATAAAAATAAAGATAATGAGAAAATTAGTTTATCTTGCTTAGGTTAATTGGGAAATTTAACTAGCCAAAAACTTAAAGTTAACTTAATTTCTTCTCTTTCTTCTCTTCTTATTTTCATATTTTAATTCATCTGATTTGTGCAATCATAAAACTCAAGAATATAATTATATGGTAAGGTTTTATTTAACTTAATAAAGGGGCAAAGATTAACCATAACAACTTGAAAACATAGAAACTCTAGGAAAATGGCATGATGCTCTCAAAATAAATGAGTTATATTATAAAATTCATCAAAAGGACATGAATTAGGAATTGAAGAGACTAAATCATCATTTAATTTCATCTCTAAAATGAATATTATTAGACCCCTAATTATATTCTTTGCTTGTCCCTTAGCAATGGAAATGAATTAGAATGTAAGAAGACCAAAAAATGACTTGAGGACCTATGGGCTAAACATTCCAATAGAACTTATGTTCAAATTTAATGATGCTCTTTTGAGGCATTCCCCTAATTATCCAAAGTGGTCCGCTTCCCCATACCATGATCTCATTTATCTTCTACCATGCATCAAATAAAGGTTTTGAAAATAATTCACACCATCCCACGTCAAGTATGACTACCCCTCACTAGAGTGTAATAGCCTTGTGATTATCATTACTTATAAAAACAAAGAATAGGGAGAAGAAAAATATTTACCCGTATGAGAGGAGCTTACATGTATAAACATAAACATAACTAGAAAACGGAATTATAAATTTTCCTTTCCTGTTTTTGTTTTTTTTTCTCAAATGTCTTTCTTGATTTTCTTGCTTCATCATTCATCAAAAAAATATTTCCCTGTTCATTAGAAAAAACTAAAAAATCACAAATATTCATATGAGCAGGGACTAGATGATGAAGGTATTTCAAGATTACAAGATGTAGATAAAAAAGGATCACACCCTTTGGGCTACCCAATGGGTCTAGTCAATCGAGATGTGAAAAGTGATGAACAAATACACAGGGTAAGTTTTTTTTTGAAAAACAACTAAGAGTTTTAAGAATCTCTTGTTAGACTTGCACCCTCACTATAATTCAACACTCGAAGGGAATACCTAAACTCAAGCCTTTAGCAACCATAGAACTACATGTTGACACAACACTTTTTGTCTATCTTCTTCATATACTTTAGCAACCATGGCACTATATACTCTATGTTTTAATTCAAGCAGGAAAAAACAAGTAAAATATGCAAAGAGTATATGAATAAGAATATGTAACTAGGTTTGGAAATTGATAAAAAATTTTAGGAAACTTTTGCAACTATAAACATATGAAAAAATTTCAAAAGTAAAAGTTTTTCCAAGTCACTCACCTCAAACTTGAAAACTTTTTTGGTCCATAGTAAAACCATCATGCTCATGTGATCATGTATCAATGGATATTCATAGCATGTAAACTAATATTAAAAATGTGGAAAAGTGGTTTTAGAAAAGTTTATTGGGAATTTGAAGCCCTAATTGTATTAATCTTTTTTGTTTACTTCCTCGCCTCCTCCTTGACCATGGACATCTCAGAAGAAAATCAAAATAATAATGGCACCAAAATTAATAGTAACTAATCATCAACTCTCAAAATGTATTATACTAAGTTCTTGAATATGGCCTTAGAACCATCACTTTATGACTTACCATTTTTACGATCATGAGTTTTAAAACGAGATTTCTCTACATAAAGGTTAATTTCTTTGGTTCAGGAAAATCCACAAAATTTTTTACTTATAATTTGACTAATTTTTTTAAAATCCACAAAATTTCTTTAACTTCTTAAGCTTACGTGATAATGATCTTTAAGGTTGAAGAAAAAGGCTCCTTTGATAGGCTTCATTATTATCCAAGTCTTTCAATTATCCTTCAGTCTCCTGAAGACCATTGAGTGAAGAAACTACCTTCAAGTTTCACTCTGAGGCACCAAAAGGATCAAGAGAAGAGAGAAATGCAAGAAGAAAAATGTTATTTTTAATGTGAAGAGAACAAATCTCAGCGTACATTTGAGAGTTAGAACGTAGCTACCCTTGCTGTAGAGTTAACTACCTAAAGAGGTAGTTGATGAACCATTGCATTGTTGGCACCATCTGAGACATCATAACCATCATGATTAATGTCTCGGATTATACGGGAAGACAGAACGATACATTCAAAAGAAAATAAAAAAAACAAAACTCCTAAAATTTCATCAAACATGTGCATTTGTGCTTCTTCTATTGCTGATTTCTTCTGAGATCATCTCCAACGCCGAGCTGTTCTTAAAGAATAAGAATAATTAAGCTCGGATCTCTGTGTCGTTTTAAGCTCAAAGTGAGATACGGCCGGGGGCATTTCATATAATAATTCACCACCATATTTTGATCCATTTTGATGCATGCATTTACTAGAGTTTTAGTTTTCACCCTAATTGCCTCCTCTAGAATGCCCTAAAACTTTTAGGCAAGCTTCATGAGATTCTCATTGTACACCTTGGCAGCTAAACGCCAACCTTTAGGGTTATCCAAGCACCAACGATTTCTCCACCAGAAAAGTAATGATTGAATTGGATGACAATTTAGAAAATGATTCCTAAAGAAAAAATTTAAAGTAGACAAGGGTTGAGATTTAAGCTCCATACTTGAAAAGTTCATCACTGATAATGCCACTTGATGGTGTTAAATGACTATTGGATTATTTGAACTCATTGACTTCATAAAAATCTTAGCTCTATGACAAGGAATTTTCCTTAAATTGAAGATCATGTGATTTAGTCATGTTTATTATATGATATAATATTCATCAAGCATTTGGAATGATAAAATGAAATCATTGATGACAAAGGAGGAGCATGAGAAATTTCTATCATAATGAATACCCATCATTATCACACAAATACCGATTGACTCGAGAGCTATGATCTTTGAGATAATTCATCCAATGCACTTTCGTGACCTTATGGATGGCTCTGCCAACGAAAACCATCTCACGATTATGGTCTTCACGAGACTTAAGATCTTAGTTGGGTCTAGTGATTAATTGGATCAAATTCATTATGGTCTCAAGCTAGATATTACTTATTTTCCCTATTCTATCATCATTTTGCATTAGATTTCCATTTTAAATCATAGATTAATAGAATTTTATGATCTTTTGTCACTTTCTCTCTCATTGTAAATGACTCTCTAAATTTTCTATTTGATTTAAATTCTATTTTCATGATTTATAATGTTGTGAAAAGATCATTGAATTCTCTTTTTGAATTTATATTTTTCATAAATTCTCATTCTAATTAGTCATCCAATTTGATCAAATTCAAAAAACTCTAAAAAAAATACCCTCTAATTCTTTATGGATTTGACCCTTTCTCATTACTATACTTAATTAATCTTTAAAAATTCAAATTTGAGTGAGTTTCAACTCATTCTTGACCCATTGATGTGTTTTCAATGACCGCATGAATACATATGGTTAGCCACTTATTTTCCTTTACATATAAAATTTTCTCTTCATCTCTCGAAAAAGCCCTTATTCTTTGTTTTAACAACAATAATTGATAAAATTAAAGATTATTACATTTCCCCATGATAAATCACACCTAGAACATTCATTCGGAAATTCAAGTAGATCAATGATAAATATAGAAAAATAGAGAAATAACTTGGAGAGGAAAATCAAGGAGAGGATTCCGAGAAAGCGTCAAATATTAAAGCAATTGTTAGTTTCAATTTCCTACACATGAACCCTTTTTGTTTGATGAAAATTCAAATATGATATTTGAGGTTTAAGAGCTTAAAAATTAAAGTCAAACAATAGGAATTCAAAAATGGAGAAGATCAAACATGAAAACCACAAAGAAAAAAACCACACACAATTGATCGAAGTGCTGGTGGAAGATATGAAAACTCTCCAATTCATGATCCAATCCAGGATCCCAAAAAAATCTCTCCAAGAGCTCTCCTACAAACAAACTCTCCTATTCTTCCTTCCTCTTCTTGCATCATAAGCTGATAGGAAAAGCCTCACGTCGCCGAGAGAGAGGCCGGGAACCAATGGAAGTTTCTTGATGGGAGGACGTCCAAGTCGGCAAGAGTAACCTGGCGAGGTCAGACGCTAACGGCTTAGTATTCAATTAAGATCATATGTTGTTGATGGTTGATGATCTTAACCATGATAATTCTCTTGTTGTCATTATCTACCCTTCTCACTCAGTCATGCTGTGCTTTTGGGTTTTGGCCCATTGGGCTATTCTTGTACATTTTGCATGTGCAGTAGAGCTTAAACGGCCCAATAAGCAGGCCCATATTTGCAAACACGCCTTTAAACGAATATTCCCAATTGACTAAATGTCAGGCTAGGTTTTATTTAATTCTGATTGCCGGAGTAATTCCAATTCAGTAGAGAGGGAACGACGAAAAAAGTGGCGGGCGGATCGACTCCGGATAAAAGGGGGAAGAAAGACTTGCTCATACTCGTTCTTCCGTTTCTCGATCGGCCATCTTTAACTCTGTAAATCTTCGTTCTGGAGTTCTTCCGCCTTCCAATCTTTCTTCCGATCGAAACTAGGGGTTGAATTTCTCTCTGGCCATGGACGTCGAATCCATGGAGATGAACGGGGGAAAGAGGATCTACCAGAGATTGGGCGGCGCCGGAAAGGTTTGCAATTATTGGATGCAGGGGAGGTGCAATCGCCACCCTTGCCCCTATCTCCATGGCGATCCCTCTCAGAAACAGCCGAGGCAATCGTCATCCGACGATAAGAGGACTCAGCAGCCAGGAAATTCTCGCGGCGGTTTTGTTTGGAGGAACCCTAATTTAGGGGGGGCGCCGTCAAAATGGGGAAGAGGACGTGGAGCTCCTCCTGGAGCTCCTCCCGGAGGAAACGGCCCAACCGCTCCAGGCAAATCTTTGCGCAAGGGAGGTGACACAATTTGTAAATTCTTCCTCAAGGGGCGATGTTCGTATGGAGAGGCCTGCAAATTTCTTCACGCTTGGTCAATCGGAGAGGATTTCTCTCTCCTGACGAAGCTCGAGGGCCACCAGAAGGTGCGAGAGCTATATCAAGCTGAGACGGGAACTTTGTTCCTTTTAGGGTTATTCTCTGGTTATGTTTCTTTAGCGGCGGTCATGATCTCAGAAGCTGGCTGGTGTAGCAGGTTATTACAGGGATCGCTCTTCCGTCGAGTTCTAATAAGCTCTACTCGAGTAGCACTGATGAAACCGTGAGAATTTGGGACTGCGAGACTGGGCAGGTAAGGATAAGGATTTTTTGAATATTCGAAACTCTCAAGAAATTTGCTAAGAAAATTCTTTTGTGGGTAATTCAGTGCATTCTGGTCGCAAAACCGGGAGGTGAAATTGGATGCATTATTAATGAAGGGCCATGGATGTTCATTGGAACCCCCAATTCTGTTATGGTAAAAAAATCTCTTCTCTCTTCGATTCTCTCTTAATTGTCACTAAAAATCTCAATACCCCGATAACTCTCCCTCTTTGTCTTCCCCCACGTCATCAAACTTTTCTAGAATGGAAAAAGTGGTTAGAGTTTAATGAGGGTTACACAAAAGGGCCCTTTAGAAGGCTACATTAGAGAGAGAAGATTGAGATAAGGATGTGTCGGTTCCCACTATGTTTTCACACCCCCTCTAACGATAACATGGACACATGCATGCTTTGTTGAGAGCATAAAACAAGATAGTTGGCGTCATAAAGTGATATTGGTTGGGCAGTAGATTGACATGGCACAAATAAAATGTAAGGCAGCACAGGGGAAACCTCCACCTGCCAACTTGAAAGTAAGATAGCTTTTGGAAGCTCTTAAGATGTTTGCTGGATGGAATCCAATTAGGGTTACATAATGAGGCCCTATATAAGGTTACACAAAGATGTAAAAGATAGAGATAGGCGTGTGTTGGACCTTTATGGGCTTTCACGCTCCTATTTAGTTTATTTCTTAACTTTTCAAAATCTCTTTCTATCATTCCATGCTCGTGATAGAGTTAGATTTCTTACTCAACGTGCTAAAACTAAAATTTTTGTTTATCCAGGCAGTGAATACTCTGACAGGGGCTGAAATGAATCTCGATGGGCCTGTCGGCCAAGTTTACTCTATGGTTGTTGGCAATGATATGCTCTTTGCTGGAGTACAGGTAGCTCTTATTTGACTGATGATCTCTTAACAATTTTAATAAACCCTTCATTGGCTTTTATTTCCACAGGACAGTAATATATTGTCTTGGAAGTTCAGTCCAGAGAGCAATTTCTTCCAGCCTGTTGCTTCTCTAAGTGGCCATCAAGGAGCTGTTGTCTCAATGGTTGTTGGCGGCATGAGACTATACTCTGGTTCCATGGATAGCACCATACGGGTAAGTGGATTAATCATTGCTGAGTTTTATTTCAAAAAAAATCATTGCTGAGTAAAATTAATGCTATTTTATTGATTCAATACTGTTTCAGGTGTGGGATCTTACATCATTACAGTGCATTCAGACACTCACTGATCACACCGAAGTTGTTATGTCGCTGTTATGTTGGGATCAATTTTTGCTGTCATGTTCTTTGGATAAAACAATAAAGGTTGGAAAATGATTGCATGTGGTTGTCCGCACAGTGGTTATCATTTCTCATGTGTTTGGCTTTTTGCTTAGGTCTGGGCTACCGTGGAAGGTGGAAGCCTGGAAGTCACATACACCCACAATGAAGAACATGTATGGTTTATTCATCTTCCAAATTTGTGCTATGATAAATTTACCACTTATCATGACATGGTTTCTACAGGGGGCCCTAGTTCTGGCAGGTACGCCAGATGGGCAGGGAAAGCCAGTTCTTCTCTGCTCGTGCAATGACAACATAGTCCGCCTCTATGACTTGCCCTCGTGAGTCAACCCCCGCCATGGTTCATGTTTCTTCCCCTTTAAAGTTTTGTTTCATCTGAATTATTTTATTTACGTAGGTTTGCTGAGAGAGGGAAAATATTTTCCAAAGAGGAGGTGAGGGCAATTCAGGTGGGGCCAAGTGGGCTGTTCTTCACTGGAGACAGAACCGGCGAGCTCAAAGTGTGGAGGTGGTCAACGGCAGAGAGTTGACTTGGGATGGAAGAGAGCCACCATCTCCTTGCCCGGGTAGATTTTACTCCAAAATTGTAATGAGTCTGTTGATCTTGCCTATCCGGTCAAATTCAATCCAATAGAATCATGTTTCTCTCCTCTCCCTTCAACCATCCTTTTGAGATTAGTAGAGATGTCAGGTGGGTTCCTCTGACTCCCTCACTTGACAGGAGGCCGAATTTTTAAAATTATTGGTATATTGTATGTATTTAATGAGATAGAGAGATGCATTTTTAAAATTTTTGGTTTGCCCTTTTATTTTAACCGAAAAAGGGTCTATCAGATGGCCTTGTTCTTGCTCATGTAGTTCTTGGCAAACTCACCCTTTTTGGATAAGTTCCAGGGATGATAGTGATTCATAAAGGTGGATTTAAAGCTGGAATGAATCTTGTGAGGTAATTTAAAAATTTTTGTTTTCAATCAGGAGTTGAAAATGATTAATTTCAAAGCCATGGAACAATAAATTTTTATTTGGCATGTAAAATCATCGCTAATCCTCTTACTGAAGAGAACAGTGCATGATACCTGCCACTGACAAGGGTGGAGAAAAGTCAATCCATCAGCCACTGACAAACGTATAGAGTGTGGAGCATTTTGAGTGCATGATACCTGCAAGAAATGATCGATTAAGGTACAATTGAGGCAAATTCGATTAGTTATAGGTGATTGTTGACATTAGATCGATATGTGAACCCTAGAAGAGTTGATGATGGTTGAATTTTTTTTTTCCATGGCTGATCATTGAATCCCTCATTGCCATCGCTCTTAAGTATCGCCATGATTTTTTTTCCATGGCTGATCACTGAATCCCTCATTGCCATCGCTCTGAAGTATCACCATGATTTGTTTTTTCCATGGCTGATCATTGAATCCCTCATTGCCATCGCTCTTAAGTATCGCCATGATTTGTTTTTTCCATGGCTGATCACTGAATCCCTCATTGCCATCGCTCTTAAGTATCGCCATGATTGGGCCTTTGAGATTGAATAGATATCTCCGAACAGGTTGAATGATACCACAATCGTTGAGAAAGAGATGGTGTTTTTCACAGGATTTTTCATCACTTATGCCCGCATTATTTGTCAGTAGGTATTGCCACTGAGAAGATTTCCTGATTGAGGAAATGTCTCAGGAGGGAGGGGACTGGGAGAGAGAGAGGAGGAAGAAGAAGAAGATGATGATGAAGAAGAAGAAATACAATTACAGAACCATTCGACAAAGATAATGAACTAACAATACTAAATTCTTATTGATGTTTTTATGACGACCAATTGGGCTTTAATGGACCTAGATATCTCTTATTGGGCCTTTTTCCGTCACTCTTCTTGCACTTCTCTCACTAGATTTCTGTGATGGGCCAAACTGGGAGAGAGATGGAGAGAGGGAAAGAGAGTTATTCGCGCTTGTTTACCGTTCATAAGATGGGCCAAACTGGAGACATAATGGGCCGATAGGCCCACTGTAAGCTTGTACATCACCTCAGCGACTAGAGATGAATTTAGCTTCCGGAAGCGGTGGCGGTTGACGGAGGCGATGGCGAACCGTGAAGCGTCGGTCCCGCTTATTATTTCTTCCCGCTCGTTCTTCGATCTGCCGTCTGATTTCTTCCAGTCCTGCCGCCTTCTATCAGATCCTCGCGAAATCCCCGCTTCGCAGCTTGTTGCTGGCGTCATTCCACCGGAAACGCCGGCAGAAGAGAAGGTTAGCGTTGCGGAAATCGGGCTCAGTTGGACATGCCACACATGCCGAATGGAGTTCGATTCGCTCCAGGACCAGCGGTTGCACTTCAAGTCCGACCTTCACCGTCTAAATGTAAACACTTCATTTGATTTATAAGAGAATTTTTATGATGCGATTTTTTATCAAGTTATCCCATTTTGTTTTCGTTAATTGTTCTGATGAAAGCTTCCGTTGCTTATGTTCATCCGTAGGTTAAACTCCATATTTCTGGAAGGAATGTTATCACAGAGGAGGATTTTGACGAACTAGGTTGTAGGTCTTTATCCGAAGATTTTGATGTTTCAAGCATTTCCGGTTCCGAAGAGGAATCGGATAACGTATCCGCATCAAGAATGAACGCATCGGGGCATGAAAAAGATATTTTAAAACAGAAATTATACATCCGGCTTCCCTCTGGAAAGGTAATATCTGTATGGAAATGCTTGATTCTTGAGGATTCCGAGGACGTTTCGTATGAGAATAGCAGGACAAACTTTAGCAGTGGTGATAAAAGGGAAATAGTTGAAGATACTTTGATCAGGAGACTCAATTGTTTTGTCCGCGAGCCTCGAGATAGAACTAGATTCAGAATAGTGTTACTTACATGCGGCGGGCATTTCGCGGGATGTGTTTTCGATGGAAACGCTGTGGTAGCTCACAAAACATTTCACAGGTAAATTGCCGAACTGGAAAATATTTTAATGAGTCTGTTTCGTCTGTCATCTTTGCATTGGTTTTCTTTTCTTTTTTTCTCATCGTGACTTCATTAAAACACATCATCTGCGCATGTTTAGTTTCGATAAGTATTGGCGCCAGACGCTGCGAGGATCCCATGGTCGAATTCACCGGTACAGACAAGAAGTGTCGGACTCCTGAACGTTTAGATGGCCTCTAAATGGTGCCTCTTAGGGGTTACCCTCTAGGATTTATTTGCAAGGTTCATTGTATAATTGGCTGACCCATTTCCAGAGTGTGTAAGCTAGGCCTCTGTAATAGTTAACATGTAATCTACTATGTATATGATTTTGACAGCAGTAGACTCATGCATCAACACAAGCATGATGCATTATGTTCAGCTAATCAAGATCGATAGTCAAAAAAACGTTTTTGATTTTATCTGGTTTGTCGTTCATAGGTCCGGAATTATTGGGCAGAAAAGCGGAAGCATTCTGTATAGATTGTCACTTTTTTAAACCTGAAACCCAGAACCCTAGACCTTTAGCACCAGACTTCGAACCTGAAATGCTAAACACCAATTGATTCCTTTAACCTTAAACCTAAGACCCTGAAACCTTGATGGTTTACCCAAAACTCGTAATCTTAAGTCCTAAACCCCTAAAATGTAATCCTTACCAGGAGACAAAAAGTTTGACTGAACTTTTTCTAGTCACTCTGTGATAGTTCTTCTCTGGTTGCAGATGCCTCTTCTCTTATTTTTTATCTTCGTTGGATATTTTTTCCTTCGTGGATTGAGAATGAACGTATCTTTAAAATGAATCCTCAGTTTCCTGCATTCCCTTATTGCCAATTTCGTGATCGAGTATTTTGTAAATCTCAAAGGTGTTCCTCGATCATTGTTTCTATTTGCTCTATTCTAAATCCATATGCCAATTCTGATTTATCCTATGCAGTTATCAAGATTTATTTTATCCTTCATGTTTACACAGATATGTTGTTAGAGCAAAGGCTGGCCAAAGACAATCTTCTAAAGATGCCACTGGAAGAGCTGCGAGTTCTGCTGGATCCTCTCTTCGCCGATACAACGAAGCTGCCCTCAAGAAGGTTTCTCTAATTGAATAATTTTTGAATAATTTAAAGAAATTTTTTGTATCATGACCTTAAAATAAAAAAGTCAACGTTTCTTACTTCTGCTCATTTCCTTGTACTTTCAGGACATCCATGAATTGCTCGCTTCCTGGAAGCTTTATTTTGATGCATCATCCGCTGTATTTGTCTATGCTCCATCAAAGAATCATAGTCTACTTTTCGAGGGAGGTAAACTGTCAACTGGCACTCTGGGCTCCATAGTCCGCCATATCCCCGTCAATGTTCGCCGGCCCACTTTTAAGGAGGCCCAAAGAATCTACAGACTTCTGACGCAAGTGGCTGACGAACAAATTGAAGAAAAATCTGAGAAAGCGAACTCCCCCATGAACCCTGAAGCCGCCGTTCCTGGAGAATTTGAAAAACATCTTCCTATTCTGGAAACAGACTTACATGCAGCAGCAAAATCCGTATCTCAGAAAGAACAAGCTTTAGAAAACACCCCTCCTGTTCAGGACACAGAATTACACGAAGCGGCAAAATCGAATGACGTGGTGAAAACTTTGGAGCTTCTTGAACGAGGGGTAGATCCATGTGTTAGGGATTCAAGGGGAAGAACGCCGTACATGCTGGCGTCAGAGAAGGAAGTTAGGAACACTTTCAGGCGTTTCATGGCGGTGAATCCGGATAAGTGGGACTGGCGTGCTGCCGGCGTTCCCAGCGCGTTGACCAAGGAAATGGAGGAGTCTCAGGCGGCTAAACAGGTCAGCAGATTTTGTTTGTCTTCCTGAATTGAGAAGTTTACGCCATCGTGATGACGTATTTTTGCGCCTGAATTTTGAGAAAAGTCAACGTCCCAGATGATTTGGTAATTTTTCAAAGATTATACGGGTTAATGAGACGATTTGGCTTTTTGTTTTTTCTGTTTTCTGTCACCAGGCGGAGAAAGATGCGAAGAGAAAGGCGAAAGCAAAGGAGATGAAGAAGCTTCGAAAGGAAAAAGAAAAGGCTAGGGTACGTCATCATTTCTTTCACGTTGCAGACATACTTCCTCTCTGTCTCTCGTCCTTTCTTTCTCCCTCTCTCTCTCTGTAACTCTTATTTCCTCTTTTCTCTCTCTCTCACTCTCTCTCTCTACCTCTCTCTTGTTTTCCCTTATTTATCGACGCTGTCAGGTAATTCCTACGAGCATCCTCGCCCCATCCGATTGACTGATCCCTGCTTTTACATCCACGTGCTTAAAATCCAGGCCGAAAAGGCGGCGCAGACTTCCACCGCCTCCGCAAGCGATCCTCCTCACACCAAGGAGATGGAGCTTCAGAAATCTCTCGCCTTGAGAAGAGAGAAAATGGCGGCCGCCGCCGAAGCCCGGATTGCCGCAATTAAGGCGGCGCCTGCCGGCGGCTCCGCTACCGGCGGAGTCTGCTATCACTGCGGAACTTCTTTGGCGGGGTTAGTCCCCTTCCATCGTTACCAGTACTCTTACTGCAGCTCCGCGTGCTTGCACTCTCATAAGGAGGCCAGCTAACTGGTTCCCATTTATGCCGTGGGCCCCATATATGTCGGTTCATCTCTCATCAGCTCTTCGAGGGGTGATCACGTGGATCAGTTGTCGGCGCGTTCCCTATAATGCTCCACCGGAACACCGCAACGCTGCTCCCTCAGCCCTGAAATCCAGCCAATCAGCGACCTGGATTTAAGGGATCACCCTCTCCTCGGCCTTCCGGATCTGCTCCTTTTCCGATCTCCGATGGCAGAAACATGGACCAACCGGGGGACGAGCGAGTCCGATCCCATCATCGACATACCGGCGGCGGGAAAGGCGGCGCAACCTGCCCCCTCCTTTCTCTCCCTCTTCTGCCCTTACCCCTCCAGCGGCGCCGTCTCCCCCAGCGTCACCACCGCCTTAATAATCGCGTCCTGGTATTTCTCCAACATCGGCGTCCTTCTCCTGAACAAGTACCTCCTCAGCATCTACGGCTATAAGTACCCTATCTTCCTCACCACCATCCACATGGTCTCCTGCTCCATCTACAGTCTCGCCGCCGTCAACTGGCTCGGCCTCGTCCCTCTCCAGCAGATCTCCTCCCGGCGCCAGCTCCTCAAAATCACCGCCCTCTCCTCCATCTTCTGCTTCTCCGTCGTCTGCGGCAACACCTCTCTGCGTTACATCCCCGTCTCCTTCAACCAGGCAGTGGGGGCCACTACTCCCTTCTTCACCGCCATCTTTGCTTTCATGCTCACCTGCAAGAGGGAGAAGCCTCTCGTCTACCTCGCTCTTGTCCCCGTCGTTCTCGGGATCGTGGTTGCCAGCAACAGCGAGCCGCTCTTCCATCTGTTCGGGTTCCTCGTTTGCGTCGGGTCGACAGCCGGAAGAGCTCTAAAATCTGTAGTTCAAGGGATTTTACTGACTTCCGAGGCGGAGAAGCTGAACTCCATGAATTTACTCCTCTACATGGCGCCGATCGCGGCCGCCATGTTGCTACCTATCTCTCTCTACATCGAAGGGAACGTGGGATGGGTCACTGCGCAGAAGGCAATGGTGGATCCGACGATTATCCTGCTGCTGTTGGGGAACGCAACGGTGGCATATTTAGTAAATTTGACGAATTTTCTCGTCACGAAGCACACCAGCGCGCTCACTCTTCAGGTTTTGGGGAACGCGAAGGCGGCGGTGGCGGCGGTTGTGTCGGTGCTCATTTTCCGGAACCCCGTGACGGTCATGGGTATGACCGGATTCGGGATCACGATCTTGGGGGTTGTTCTCTACAGCGAAGCTAGGAAGAGGTCCAAATCCTAAGAAATTTTCTCTCTCGCGCAATGCATAGCCGTCGCCGTGCTGATTTTCTCCACGTAAGGGTCCTCTCTGCGCGCCAATTGTTTGTTATTTTGCGGAGTCGTCACGCTTCCTCTCTGGAATCGGATCAGCGATTCTCCCAGGTCACGACTATTTACTCGAATTTATTGTACCCCCTTCGATTTGCGCGAGGAGGAATTCCATTCTGAATTCTGCATCTTTTTTTTTTCTCATTCTCGCTCTCTCTAAGAAAGATCCGCGTCTGGGTCTTAATCGGTCAACGGAATCCCCGCTGACTCCCCCTCCCCCTGCTTCTTTTTCGCTCTCTCTCTCTCTCATTCTCTCACGGCTGGGAGATGTTCGACGAAATGCCACTGAGTTCGACGTCTCCCTCCCACCTACTTGTTATCGTGTACTGCCACGTCGGTTGTCGGCGGAGAGTTTGAACGATTATGAGTCGGTGGTGGGCCCCAAAAGGAACGGGTCAAAGTCGGTAGCAGAGGTGCAATTTCCTTAATTATAAATTAATATTGTTCGGGAATGCACGTGCAGGTTTTCCGAGACTTGTTCTCGAATATGCCGATACTTGAGAAGTCAACGCTCTGAGTGGTCGGTGCTCGCGTTCCTTGTCTCTTCCAATGAGAATATTTTGCAATAATATATTTCTTAAATGTCTAGGGAAACATCGATCAGATCAGATCTACGTTTGGACTATCGATGGAGTCCATGATTATCCAAAGAGGATCATGATTGGATCTCAGTAAGCTAATTGACCGACGATCAGAGCGAGAAAGACAGATTATTGTTTTAAAAAGCTTGATCACCGATTGATCATCGAACCTCGATTGATTATTGAATCTATCATAGTTCTATCATTGCTGATCGGATCACCTCCATCGATCATGGTGATTCAATTGATCATGACAATCCGATTAGTGATCGTCGTACTCTGTATAGGACTCAGCATGGTTATGATCTTGAAAATCATTGACCAAAATGGTCAAAATTGTGGCGAGTAAGATGAACATTTTTGTCATGGAAGTTGGGTCTACACGCCCGTTTGGGAGGGCGCGTGATCAATTACACTAGTGCGCAAGGCAACCCATTTTGCCTTGCAATTGATGATTGTTGATTGTCCTCTTTACAAATCTTCATGTTGTGGCGCAAATGTTTCATGTTAGAAGTGTGGGATTAGATATCAGATGAATTTTTTTTATGCAAGAGCAATTAGCAAATCATTGAAGGTTTTGACGATGATTGAATGTGAAGAGTGAATCAATGAAGGTTTTGATGATGAGATGTACTAACCCTATTGATGAAACTAATCCGCGTGGTCGTTAAAAATACGCAGATAAGCGTCAAAACAATTTCTAAACTCACCAATTTTAAAGATTAATCACCGATTAAGGAGTATCGTGGCGAATAAGGGTCGAATCTACAGAAAATTAAGGTATTTTTATGTATTCTTTGAAATTTGATCAGATCGGACAATGAAATGGGGTGAGAAATTAGAGATTTTGATATATTTAAAAAGAAAACTCGAAGTTGAATCTACGTAATCAAAAAATCATAGAATTTGGATCAAGATTCGCGGAGAAATCAATGAGCTAATTTAGAGAGAAATTCGGACCGTGAAGAGAGAGAAAACCGAAATTAAAAACGAAATTGACTAAATTTACGATTCGAAATTGAAATCTAATAATATAGGAAGAAATATTAAGACAAAAACATGATTTCTAACCCAAGATAGCGCTCGAGTTGATCCAATTTCTTTCCGGATCAAAGGCTTTTCATTCCTTGAATTCGAAGACGCTTGTTGGCATTCAAGAATCGATTTCTCCCTATTCTCTCAACGAAATCTCACTCTCAAATACTCTTTGGACGCGAAAATCGATCTAGAAGTGAAGGGAAGCAAGAGATTCAAGGATTTTAGTGTCTAGACAATTCGATAACTCGAGAAAACCAAGAATGATTTACATCGATGAAGAACATCTCAATTTATAGAGAAAATTGGGCATAATTGTCGGATCGACGTTTTAATCTTCGATCAATAGCTCTAATGAAACGCATATATGCGAATCATTACGCTTAAATATTGTCTATTGGATCGGAGATGGTCCGCTGAGATTTCGCCATGTCGTGCGTGAAGAAGAAACGTGTGAAATGCTCGTCATCTGATCTTGATTTAATGCTCCCAATACGTTTCTTTAGTTTAATCTCAGCCGTTATAACTCCTTAGATGAACGACTAAGATTAAATCATTTTAAAATGATTTGCCGACGAAATAGAGTGCGCCGCATACCCCTTCATTCAAGTGATGATCGAAGATCATGATTAAATCACATGATCGAACACTCCACATGCCGCCATGTCACGTGCGTAAATAAAAATAGAAACATAGTCTCACATGACAAAAATGAAAGAGGATGCACACATATATAAAGCATGTGTACATAATGAGATAGCAAAAATATTGAAATGGGTGTTATCTTATTATTCATACACACATACACACCCACACACGTGCGTACATGTACACTGTGTGACACGTGGCGTTCTCATACGCCGCCACGTAGCACCGCTATTTTTTCAGCTCCACATCAGGGCGTGATAATAAAAACAATTTTTTATTCATTTTAATTCAAAATAAATTGAATTAAATTCATAAAAAAATCAAATTTTTTTAAAAAAATCCCTAAAAATTAGAAAATTTATTACTTTTAATATACAACTCCAAATTAATCTAATTTTTTTTCATTAGATCAGAAATTAAATTATCTATCATTTGAAAAATTCAAATTTAATAAATAACAAGAGAATAATTTTTTATTTAAAAAATACACTCATTTCTTTTAGAATTTAAAACTTATAAAAATAAATGAGTGTACAAAAAGTATTTTATCTTATTGTTTAACATTAAAACCTAATTATAATCTCAAATAAAAAATGGGGAAAGTCTAATCTTAAAAATATTTCTCTCAATTAATCATAATTATCCCTAAGTTAGTTTAGTTTGAGATTATAACTTAATTGTCATAGAATGATAGATAAACACTAATTGTCATGATAACATGAATTAGAATAGAATATTTTATGCCTTAATTTGTATTAATAATCATATATTTTAATGTATAATTTGCATGTTATCAATTGATGTTGCAATTAAATCGCGTGATCAGACGCTTCTCGTTATGCCACGTCACCTGCGAATCAAAACAAAAAGAAATAGTCCCGCATGACAAAAATTAACGTGATTTTACTGGAATATAATGAGTACAGATTAATGGGTTTAGCTTATATTTAGAAAAGGATGCTTAACCCACTAATTACATCCATGCGCACACGTGCATACGCACATGCACATGCACACGCGTACACACACGTGCACCACGTGGCGCGTATTCATGTTGCCATGTGGCGACACATCACTCCAATGTCGAATCAGCTGCCACATCAACGCGTGATAAAAATACTATTTTTATTTTTTTAGAAAAAAATCATAATAAATTCAGAAAAATTATAGAAAAATCCCTAAAAATTAGAAAATTAGAAAATTTAAAATAAAACTCCTAAATAATCCAAATTTATTTTGTTGTATCAGAAATTAAATAATCTATCATTTTAAAAAGTCAAATTTAATAAATAATAAGAGAATAAATTTCATTTTAAAAAATACACTAATTTCTCATATGAATTTTAAAACTTAGAAAAATAAATGAGTATATAAAAATTATTTTCTCAAATATAGATGAGAATAATCTACTCTAAAATGTACTCTTTAAAAAATGCATAATTATCCCTAAAATGGTGCATTTTGATATTATAACTTAAAATTCTATGAAATGATTAATATGCACTCAAAGTATGATAACATGCATAAGAATGAAATATTTTATGCCTAAATTTGTATTAATAATTAAATAATTACATGTTATCACTCCCTCAATGTTGATCCCACATAATCTTACAAGATATATCAACTATGATCCTAGGTGACTTTCTAATCAACTTCCTAGACCTTATCCTTTGTCTAGTATTGATGCACTAAGAGTTTCCCCTTACCCACATAGGTCAGTACAATTCACCTAGAGCCCACCAAGTTTATGTGTAGGATATTCCTAATTTTTTAAATGATTTAATTATATAATATCTTAAAGATCAATAAAAAGATGCAACGTAAAGAGACATGAGAAGAATTAGATTGATCGATATCATAATAAAAGAATAACAAAACAACTTAAATCTTTTGGATTAAAACTCAGATTAAATCACACCAAATAAAACTTCACGGATCAAAAGTCGAATTGTTGTAAGAAGTGTGGTAGTAATCTTCTTGAACTTTCAATTTCTTGTAATCTCATCTAAATTTTCCCCCTCTTATTTAGACCCTGCAAATTATTCTCAATCGAAGATCCAGTGAATACGATGTGAACTTATATAATACGGAAAACTGTATATGAATTCTAAAATAATTAAACAAAATGATGTGAATATGACCTACACAAATTTAAAGTTCCTTTCAATTTAAACCTTAATTTCAATTCCAATTTAACTTGAGATGGTCCTTAAAATTTCCTCAAATCTAATTTAGAAGAATAAAAATTTCAAAAATATTTAATAACAAGATATTTCAAATCAGATTCTAAAATATGCTTCTTAAGATGATTTTGTGAATAAATTTGAAATCAGATTTCAAAAAGAATATCAAAAAAATTTTTGAGAAAGAGAGAAAGATCTAAAATTGATTTTGAAAAGGAGTTCTCTCAAAAAAATTGAAGAATAGATTTAAAGTCAGATTTGGAAGATGAATCTCAAAATTGATTTAGAAAAGAATATATTAAACTCAGCTCAAAAGAGTCTACATAAAAATGGATCCTATATTCTCCTAATCAAACCTCTAAAAGAATTTTGACTCTGGTTAGAAATCCTCCTATTCATACTTCTATAATACCTCTTATTATATGTCTAAGCATGCTCAAGCTTAGTTTTTGAAATCAATATATCACACCTCTCAAGGACCTCTAGAATATTATCCAAAACAACTCAAATTAGGCCCTTAAAATTGATCTTCATAATGTGCAAGTCTCCTTTCATAAACACATCTCGTACAAATTCATGATTACAAATCCTTTCATAAAAGAAATTTTCTCATGGAACATTGGATTCTTTGAAAGATAAGTAGCACTCTAGCAATAAAAAAACATTTTGATCTATATTGTGTAGAGTATATTTCACCCAAAAATCATTTCTACCAAATTTTTTCATTGAAGGCTTTGTTGATGGACATGTGTTTGGCTTTATTCATTTGTATTGATGTGATAGGTTGGACAGTTATATTTTAGGGGATGTCACGTCCTCAAAACATGAAAATATATCCCATGTGTGATATCATTTTATCAAGATCATCTACATAGTTTGAATGAAAGTAATGAAACACATTGTCTTAATTTCATTCCTAGAAATTAAGCCCTTTGCAAGAGAAATGGATAAATGTTGCATATAGGAAGCTTCATACTAAAAAAAAAGAATTGACGAACGACCCCAAAGGTCTAAGTGAACATGTTCAAGAATTCCCTTTGTCTTATGAATGGCTATTAGGGAGATAAGTCTTGCATGCTTCTAATAATGCAATGCTTGCATAACTTCAAAGTGTAGGTGCTTTGACCAAAGAGAAATTCACATCGCCTTAGCTCGGACATGCCTTGCTCGCTCAAGCATTCTAAGTTCATATGCGCCAACTAAGTCACTTGTTGGGCAGAGGCAGATGCCTAAATGAAATTTCTTATGACCATGATGCCATCCAACACATAAAGGTTGTCATAATTCTGATGCCCTTTAACTACAACAAGGGCCCCTTTGCAGACTTTATGACACCACCTTCACCAAAAAATCTTTATTATATGTACTAAGCAAGATTACATTTCTCCTCATTTGTGGAGCATACCTTACATTGCTCTACATTCAAATATTCCGAACAAAAATCAAATAAAGACATTTCAAATGCCTTCAACATTGCATGGCCAATCATTCCCCATCATAACAACTCCAAGCTAAGATGCAGTAAAAGCCATAAAAGCATCTCATTGAGAGTAGATGTGGAAATTATAGCTTGAGTCAAGGATCCATTCATGGATTGTCTTGAACTCATATTCAAACACTACCAAAATTTCTACTACAGTGGGCTATATTATAGAAGTTTATTTCTCAATAGACTCCTTTTGTGAGTCTTTCTTATTCTTGCTCTAGAAGTTCTAAGATTCTACCTTGATATGTCCCTTCTTGCAGCAACAATTTCAAATCTTCTATGAATTTTGACATTTTATCTTTTCGTGGTCACTAATAACATGCATTTTATTTGTACAAATTTAGGATCCTTTAATGTTTTTAAGGTATAATTTGCATCACAATTTTGTGTGTTATCATGTTTTGATGGAATTTTTTGCATTCAGCATGTTATATTGCTCATAAGCTTATTTAGCAATAAATTAGGGTTAATTTGATGGCTTGCTGAGTTTTCCCTAACTGGGAGTTGACTATCTACAATACCTTGTTAGTGGGACTACTGGCTACTTTTCTGTACGATTGACGTTTGACCTTCTTCAAGGTCAAACGATTGTGAATTAATCGCATCGTGTGAGTTTCATGTCTGTAGACCTTGAGCAAAGGACAACATAGATGAAGACAAGAAGAAGATGAAGTCGGTTGAATGAAAATTTATTGATTTTATCTCATTTAATTTTTAGTATCTATTGATATGCAAGGAAAGTGAGCATGACAAGGATCAAAATGACTAAAATTTCATCTTATAATAAATTTTCTACGAAAAGATAAGAGCATGTTAAAGTTTAGAGGCTTTTAGATTTTTCATTCGAATTTATTGTTTTTTGGATTTTTCTATAGATTTTTAATTTTTTAGTTAATCTATATTTTCTAGATTTATTTCAAGTTTTTTTAATAAAAAAAAGGATTCTATAGTTGTAGTTGATGTGGCAATGTGCACACCTGGCAAGACAAGGCAGCGCCAGGCAGCCCACAATTAGACCTTGTGTGGCATGATCAGGGGAGTATTTAGTAGATAATTATATTCATTAGCATAATGTGCCCACTAGTTGATCTTATTGTGCCTTTCTTTCAAAGATAAATATTTTCGTATGCAGTTTCAGTGTGAGATTAAAGTTTTTTTGTTGGGACATATGGTGACATCAAAATCGTTCAATTATGTGGAAGTGGTTGATGGAATCAACATGCGATTGATTACACGATTAATAGAAAGCATGCCATGTGGCAAGTTCTGTAGCATCTGATGGTGGCCCACGCAACCAATGGCGCATATTAACCCCAATTTATCTTGTTTTGAGGTAAATCCTTGCACAACACACACAATTTAGGTTGTTGCAATTTTTATAAGGGGCGATTGGATGGCTGGTGTTGATTCTGCCTCTCTTTGAGAACACGTGATGAATAAGAGACTGGCACGCGGTGATATAAGAGCCTCTATGATCTTAATATGATTAAATCTAACTATTAGCAATTAATCCTCATCATTTAAAGGGTGATAAACGACCCTAAATGATAAAAATTGAATTATGATATCTCATCTCGATAGAGATAGGTACTGAAATTTTGTGGGTACAATTGTCATTTCATGCTCTATCTCCTCCTGGTGGTTAATTTAAGAAATTAAGTGGAAAACTAATTTTTTGACATTTCTTTGGATGCTTCTAGCAAGGCTAGCTAGAGGAAAGAGAACATCGATTGATCATTTTTTGTGCACTAAACACCATTTATTGTGAGTTTCTTTTTTTATTCATTCCTCATTTTGGATGTGAACCATCAAGCCTCGGCTAGATGTATTGGCTCTCGTATAAATGATTGAAAAGGGAGCATCAAGCCTTGCTAGAGTGCGTTCTTTGATAACAAATATTTAGATTAAAATAATTTTCTTGTGATCTAAGATCGCAATTCCACATTTTAAATTCCTAAAAATTGAATTTTCAACCCTAAACGCAAATTTCTCTTTTGCTTAAGAATTTTCAGTGTTCGATTGGAGTTTTAGATGAACAATTATTGAATCCTTCGTATTCTTCTTATTTGTTCCACTGATTTCTCTTCCACTTTCTTCATAAAAAATACAAAAATATACCTTTATTTCAATATTTTAACCTTGCTCCTTGTGGTTTGAGCTCGACTTACTACTTTCTAACTTGTGATCCGTTTCAAATAGTTTAGTATAATTCTTGATATATAAATTTACATCTTCAAGGACTAGGAATTTACACTTATTAGTCACATCCTTTGATCGCCATTGCCTTGGGTACAATTGAAGAAGAATTTATCGTTGAGAACATGTAATTTATACTAGAAATTATAAGATTATTAATGCAAATTAAGACATAAACCATTTCATTTTTATGCATGTTATCATACTTTGAGTGCATATCTATCATTATATGAAATTTAAAGTTATAATATCAAAATGCACTATTTTCGGGATAATCATAAATAATTAAGAGAGATATTTGAGATTCGATTATTCTCATTTTACATTTGAGATTATAATTGAGTTTAATGTCAATTAACAAGAGAAAATATTTCTGTCTACACTCATTTATTTTTCTAGTTTTATTTTTTAAAATAAATGAGTATATTTTTTTAGATAAAAATTTATTCTCTTATTATTTATCAAATTTGACATTTTAGAAAGATAGATTATTAAATTTCTGATCAAATAGAAAAATATGGATTAAGGAGTCATATTTTGAAAGTATGAATTTTCTAATTTTTAGGGATTTTTCTAAAATTTTTCCAAAATTTTCTCAAATTTTCTAGAATTTTATTTAATTTTTATAAATTTTTATTGATTTAAAATATTAAAAAAATAATTTTTAAGTGCACTCTAAAGTGACAGCTGACGTGGTGAATATGTCTATGTGTTGCCACGTGACGACGTGTATGCGCGCCACTTGACACATATGTGTGAGCATCATTAATGCTCATGGGTAAATGGTTAAGTGTTCTATTAAGGAATAAGCTAATAGTTAAGGCCGCATGGCCTAATATACTCGTCACATCACTTCAATTTTTTCAATGTAAGACGATGTTTTTATTTTCTTTTACGCATAAGAGTCTGATCGACGTGAAAGAAAATAATTTAATCTTAGCCCTCTACTTTCACTTAAGTGAAGGGCATACGCGACATGTTTTGATTGGACGATGATTTGCTTTATTAAATGTCAATTAATCCCGACCATTCATTTGGTAGTTATAATGGTTTAGATTGAATGCGCTCGATGGACTCTTGTGGATGTGTAGCATCATTTCAAGCATTCGATGGAAATTGAACAGTTTGCGTTACACGGTGATTGCTCTTCACGTGATGACATGGCGTAATATGGACACTCTATCATAGATCCGATTGCCATGGCTTAACGATGACGATTCGCCTCCCGAGGACTAATGGTGTAGGATATTTCGAAAAGATGATAAATGCAATGATGATGAGTGACGGATCAAGACGGAGTGGTCATCAATTGCACACGGTCAAGAGTCAAAAAATAATTCCAAACTTACCAATTTGATGAAAATATCTCGAATTGAGGGGTATAATGGTAAATAAGGGTTGAATCCACAGGGAATTAGGGAAAATTTCTAATGACCTCTTTGAATTTGATCAAATTGGACGATGAATCGATGGTAGAAATTGGGGAAAATAATATATTATGAAAGAGAACTTCGAGACGATTCCATGTAATCAAAAATCATCGAATTTGACTTTGATTTTGTGGAGAAATTGAAGATCAAAGAGAGGGATGATTTCCGAAAATCAGAAGAACAATTTTAACGAAAATAAAATGAAATTAAATCTAAATTACCAATCTAAACGAATAGATGAAAGATTAGTGAAAACCGCTTCCACTAACCCAAGATTGCGATTGGATTAACCCACTTAATCGCCGGATCAAGGCTTTTCATCAAAAATCCAAAAAAATCGCGATGGTGGAGTTCAAGCGTCAATTTCTTCCTCGTCTTTCATACAAATCTTGAACATAAACGCTCCATGGACGCGGAATTGAGTCTAGAAGCAGATAGGGTCAAGAGATTCAAGAGATTTGGTGTCTAAACAAATCAATTTGATTGATTTTCTCTCGAATCCTTTACAAATTGGAAGAACATCTCAATTTATACAGATTTTGGGTGTAACCGTCTGATCAATTTGATTAACGGCTCTAATAAAACGGTCCATCGCAAACTGTTACCATTAAGTCGCAGCTGTTCGATCACGATCGGACGCTTGAGATGATGCCACGTGTTCGCGCGTTATAAAACGCCTCGAAACGCATCCGTCGGATCTTCATTGGACGTCTCTGAGGCGTTTTGATCACGTTTAATCTCGACCGTTGCGATCAACGGTCGAGATTAAAACGATCGGTGAACTCTTTATTTACGCCACGTGGTCCATCGATCTTAAGTGAAGATTAACGGTCAAAAGTGCACGCGCGATCAGACGTCCAAGAAGCTGCCACGTTGCATCCTCATCGCGATCGATTGGACGGCTCTGATTGCGCCACGTCACTTGCGCTCTTTAAATATTCTGAAAAATTGATATTTAATTAGAAAAATTGATTTTTAATTCCGGAAAATCCTTAGAAATTTATTAAAAATTCTGAAAAATCCCTAAAAATTAGAAAATTCATAACTTTCAAAATATAACTCCAAATTAACAAAAATTTCTTTCATGTGATCCTAAAATTTAATTATCTATCATTCTAAAAAGTCAAAATTAACAAATAAAAAGATTTTTAATTATTTTTCAAAAATACATTTACTTCTTTAAGATTTTAACTTTAGAAAATTAAGTAAATGCTTTTTAAAAAAATGATTACTCTCATTATTTAACTTTAAAAGCCATTTATAATTTCAAGTAAAGATAGGTTATAAAATTATTTATCTTTAATTCATCACAATTAACCCTAATTTAAATGTATTTTGAGATTATCATGACTTTTTCATAGAATGATAGATAAATACTCATAAATATGATAACATGCATAGGAATGAAATCATTTATGCATTAATATGCATCAATAATTAAGTATTATCATATCTAATTTGCATGTTATCAATGAGTGTGAAAATGATGAATACGAATAAGAAGTGAGAGGATGATATGGTTTAATTAATGAAGAGGATGAACTCTAATGTAATCCTACAATATGAGAGAGGATCTATGGATAATATAACGATGGATTGGGAGTTATCTCAGTAGTATTTCTTATAGTAGTTAAAGGAGTGAGAACAGATAGAGTAAATCAATCTAAGTTGGAGTTAAAGACATAGAATTTGAACTTTTGATCACTTTAAGGATTAAAGGATGAGTACCTTGGAGTGGACGTGAAGTCAATACTCTTGGACTCGCCAGCAGATCGGAATTATCCTCGATTTGTTGCTTTACTTTGAGGTGAATGAAAGGGACAATAGGGGGGGGTAAAGAATAGAGAGGAAGATAGAACTCGGAATGAGATATGTGGGAGAGGGGATGGAACACACAATGAACCCAAAAAATTCTCCAACTAAGGAAAACAAATTCATTCATAAAACAACATCTGCTCTTCTCTTAAAATTTTCCCTTTTATAGGGTGAAGAAAGTAGATAACTTAGAGTGAAGAGATGTATCGAGGATGGAGTAGGCAGTTATGGGCAGTTACAACACCTTTTTGTGATTGGTTTCATGCCTCTTCAATTATTTGACATCAATAGAATGGAGATACATGGAATTCTCCTTGATCTCATGTTGAATTATGGTTGTTATGGTGGTTATGGAGGCAGTTGCTTGATCAGCTAATAGCATTCAGAATTATTCTTCATAAACTTCAAAATCCGTGGAGGTCTTGCTTCAATTAAAAGGTAGTTATGGATTGAATCCATGAATTTATTTCGTGACTTGCAATTTCTTCCATGCTTAGTTGTAATTGTAACTTCTTTGACCAAGCTTTGACGTTGCTGTTCTTCATGGATTTTCAAAAGGCCGTGGAAGTATTGCCTCAGGTAGGAGGTAGTTATGACCTTTCTTCATGCTGAATCGCGACTCATACAAGTAGGTGGTAGTTAGATTGCAGCTTTCTTCATGCTGAATAGTTATCATAACGCTTTGACCAGCCTTGACTTCAATTTTATTCATGCATGGGCTTTTGACTTGAATTAGAACCCGAAGATATTCACTTCCATAAGTTACTAACATATAGATCTCTCCTATGCTTCTAACTACGGGTGGTTGATCAAAGCAGTAAGGAAATTTAAAAAAGATGTTTCTTACTGACTTTGAGATCATTTATTCACACAAGGTACCTATGATATAGTGATTGGAGATTAAATGATAAAGAACCTATATCAAGGTAGAAGGATGGTTGACTTGGTCAAAATATGGGATTCTAAAGTGTTCTTGGGAATAAGGCTTAACTTCATATGACCAAGTCAATCTTTAGATCATAGTATAATTGGAAAAGGAGGGAAGCTAAGTCCCTCTTGGATCTACACTCTCTTTTATTTTCTTAGAGAGGTTTTCTTCATTCATTTTAGGAATGGATAATTTCTCAAACTTGTGAATAAGGAGGAGCATGCTATTTTGTTGCTGTTGGGAATGAGTTCTCTTCCTTAGTTCATACCTAGGTTCACTTGGAACCCTTGTTTCCTTGTGTTGAAATGATTCTCCATCAATTAATCACGATTGTTGATTAAAGAGGAGAAGGCAATTCTACGGTCATGCCCAATTCACACCCTATTTATACCCCTTCTTCTTTGACAAAAAAAGTATTTAGACACCTCAAATTCTTAAATCTCTTGCTTTCTTACTCTTCTGGACTCAATTATGCGTCCAAGGAGTGTTTGAAACCAAGATTTCATTGAGAGAATATAAAGAATTCACCACTTGAACTCTGGATTTTTGTTTTTTGAAATGTGTAATGAAAAACCTTGATTCAGTGATGAATTAGATCATTTCGAACATGATTTTGGGTTAGACTAATTGTTTATTCCTAATCTTTCTTCTTGTAGCATTATATTTCAATTTTGAGCAATAGATTAGTCAGATTTTATGAATTTTTAGTGTTTTCTCTCTCTTTGCCCTCGATTTTTCTACCTTGACTTCGCTCCTTGATTTCTTTGCAAGTACTGATCCAAATTGAGCGAATTTTGATTCTATGGATTTTGTCTTGGAGTATTATTTCTAAAAATACTAATCCCTAATTTCTTAACTCATTTTGTCATCCGATTTGATCGAAGTTCAAAAATATTTAAAAAATTATCCCAAATCTCTATGGATTCAACCCTCATTTATCACTATACTAATTAATTCATGATTTAGTAGTAAAATTAGTGAGTTTGGTATTTATTTTGACATGAATTTGTGTGTTTTCAATGACCGCATGAATTTTTTTTGTTAATCGCACACTTTGAAGATTATATTTTATTTTGAAGAACGAGCATCATATATGGTCTCTAAAGACAATTATTTAGTACCATAAAATAAGATATCTTAAACGCTTAAAGAAGACAATGGTAAAGACATGAGGATAAAGCAAAGCTCTTCATCAGTCAAGGTGTTAGCATTGAGGGTATCGAGTTCTACTATCATGTCCTCAAAGGATTGATGGATATTATGTGGCCTATGAGTCAATCACACTTTCATGCATCTCGCTTATGCGTATTAAAATAAAGTCTATTCGCTATCATTCCTTGTGCGATGTTTGCAATAAAGTTCATGATCATATGCAATGATTAAGTGAATTATGATGATATCATAATACAATGATCACTAGTTTGTAAACAAATGTTCTAAACATTCATATTTGTGGGATATTCGAGAATGACATTGAATTATCTGCAAAGAATCACACTATCCGATCTGAATCATATGATGAGTATGACTGATCCTATAACCATTGGTGTAGAGATACTAATGATAGATAGTAGGTGCTCTTCGAAGAAAGAGTTCATTGAATTGATCCGCATGAATCTTGAATGGTATATACTTGTCAATTAGGTTGATTCATATCATGGTTGAATAGGTGATCCTTTGACTTGAGACACCAAAGACATATTGCGGATGGATGAAAATATTTTGATTATGAATTACGAATTTCTAGCCACGAGATCTCTAAAATATCATGTATTGGATACGACATGAAGTCCTTGAAGATGATTGTGTGGTCAAGATACGATCATCGGCCCTTGGTATGTTAGGAGATTGATTCAAGGAATGAGATATGATATAACCCTTTTCCAAGGAATGAGATATGGAAATATCAGAGAAGGAGTTCCCGATGATTTCCTACACGCATCAATACTAAATTGAGTGATTGATTGGGTTTGACAGTTAACCATACCCTAAGTCATTCATGAGTCTATTGTGGATGAAAGATTATACATACATGGTAACTGATGACCGAAAGGTTTCATAAGGGAATTCTTATATACTCCATATCTAATAGAGTACATGATTGAAGTTGGCATCCAACGAGCTGGCAACTCAACCTATTGATTGGGTAAATCAATCTTTGATTAATTAATCTATATGTTGATGTGAATAATTAATTAAGGTTGACCAATAAGATGTTACTAGGCATATAGAGGTATTAACTAGTGAGATATATAGATATATAGGATCACACACACATAAGGTCTATAAAAGTTAGTAGATATAGACATAATTATGAGGGTTTTTATGAAAAATTACAAACTAAATGTCCATAAAGAGGGGGAGAACGACCACAACTCATGGTGCCCATGCAAGCCTTGTGTGAATTCTCTCCTTTCTTCTCTTTCTCTCTTGGTGAAAAGCTTTGAAGAGAAGATCCAACCATCCAGAGACTGTGTGGATACCACTAGAGGCTAGAAACTTAAATAGCTTCAAGAACTTGTTCAAGAGAACCCTGTAAGTATGTTTTCTCATTCATACTAGATGATATGACCATCTATTCTTGGTGCCTCAATATTTTAAGTATCCAATTCAATGTATTCCGTTGCACTATATGTTTTGATCAAAATTTTGAAAGGCTTATCAACCTAATAACCCAACAAGGATGACCGATGAGATTCTAAAGTAGTACTTTCCACTATATGAAGAACAAAAACCTTCTATATTTTATGATTTCAATGAGTAATTGTCTTCACTTTGACAGAAAACACACTTGCACCAGTCTCTTTATTAACATCCCAAAGGATATCACACTAGATACATGAAATTTGAATATACTTTGATTGCTTTTTTGTTTTTGTTCCTCTGTCCACATATCATGCATCTTGGAAGATAGTGCATCTTCCATTTTAACTTGGGTCAGTACGACCCACATCTTGAGTTGCCAGAACGTGTAAGTTTGTCTTCATGTCAAGTTTCTTGGGCTCAATCTTTGTGGCTGTTAGTGTGGATTTGATAGAACTTGTTAGATGATTGTGACCATGAAGTGGTTGTTCTTCGAGTGTGAATGAACTGAACTGAAGATCTCAAGTTTCAAGAAGAGGATCAAGAATAAGAATTCTCCAAAGAGATTTCTTGGACACTCAAAGAAAGAGAGAATAAAAAAATAGAACAAAAAAATAATGGGTTCAACTCATTGTCCTTCAAGAGAAGGAATGGGAAAATATTTATTGGGCTAGAATTGTAACAATGCATTTGAGAATACAGAAGGTTTGTAAGAGCAAAGGAGACCAATAGACACTAGTAGAGAGAGTCATTTCAAGGCCAACCTCACTATAGGGAAAAAAACAACTCCCAAAATAGAAGGGAGGAAGAGAGAGGAGAGGAGAGAGAAATGCCCTCGGCCTTTCTCTTGCAGAAGAGATGAAAAAGCCTACAATTATTTTAATCACAAATTGGGATTGTTTTCATTTATAGTGTCTCTAATTTTTTTCAAGTTTCCTTTTTTTGGGCTCGTTTTTGGAACTATTTTCAAAGCCAAATTTTTCTTGTTTTGAGGGGGGATGGGGGGTGGTTTCATATCCTAATTATTGGCCACTCAAAGGCCCATATGAAATCCAATTTGAGAAAAATAAATGGTGAATATTTCTTTTTGGGGCAATTCAGAAGAATAATTAGAGCTCAATGATATGAAACTTCATCCATTTTCCCCTCAATGTTAGCCTATAAAATCTTCATAAAATAGAATAACATTTTATGGATGTTGGGAAATATTCTTTCATAAAATAAAATCTTCATAAAATAAAATATTTTTACTCGAGTCTATCTCATGGATGCCTGCAAAGATGCACTTAAGTTCATCTTGCACATTTATAGTCTTTTTATGGCATAAAGTACTTGACATGAACTTGTTCTTTTATGAAATTCCTCTTTACCCATACGAAGGCCCATAACCTTGTCAAGGAGCCATTTGAAAAATATGTTGAGTTGAATAAAACAAATGCCTACATCATTCAATTAATGATTGATTGCATTTGTCTACTATTAATTGATTGATTCATGCCATTGCATATACATTTTTGAAAAACATTTTTGAAATTTCATGGTTTTGGAAAGTTTTTCAAGCTTCATATTAGAGAAATAAATGAAAAATAACACAACTTCAAAAATATGATATCTCTTATGGACGTCGAATCTTATGAGCAATATCTCAAACATATTAAATTTATGTCAACAGACTCTTCCAAATTGGCATCATCAATTTGCTTCCATTTTGGAATCAAAGTTGTGTCTTGTAGTGAAACAATATCTACTTTAAACTTACTTTGGATGATATTTTCTCGAAGTCTATGCTACTTATTTTGTCTCCCTTTGTGTTGGAATGTAGACATGCGATGGAATCCGATCTGCACAGCTGAAGCCAATCATAATTCATTGAGATCACATGACCACCAAGGGGCAATGGAATGAATCCTGCAAAATAGAATAGAGCATGAAAACTTGAATAGGGTGTCATTTGAAGTTGAAATAAGGGAGATACCAAAGGAAGACCATTGAGAACATATGAGAGACGATTACCCAAAAATCTTCACAAGCATAATAAAAATCTACTCTCATTCCTAATATATCCCTAAACACACCTTTAATATATGAAAAATACTCCTACTAACATAGAAGCAACATGAAGATGATCTCATGTTACTAGGTCAAAAATGGTAGATCATGATTCTTTTTTTGTTTTTTTTTTTGGCAATTATCAATATTTAAGCCTCAAAATCCCCATGCACTTCAAGGTCAATCGACAAGAATCAAGCATAAATCTAAACTGAAACAAGTAAAGAAAGTAAAATGATCATCAATTAGGTTGAAAGGAACAAGCTTAGCCAAGAAAAGGCCTAACAAGTTCAAGCACTAGAGAAATAAAGAGAGGCCCTAGTAATAGGGTTTTGGGTCTTGCAAATGATTTTATTTATGAGTTTATAAATAGTTATTTACTACAAGCCAATTTCTTGGATGCGATGTCCATCCCCAAAACTCCCCTTCATCATGCTTGATGTTCCTTTCCCCTAAATGATGAAAACACAAAAACACAACATCAGGAATAGCAACATAAACCCTAAATGATAAGACACGATGGGATACAAAGCAAAACATGATATGAAACAAAACATGACAATCGATAGTAAAAGACGACTTCGACGCTCCTCTTTTTCTTTTCATTCTTCAGAGTACTCGGGACCAAATATATTGATCCTCGAGAATATATTACATTTCAAAGTGTTTGGCCCAAAATAGGTCATACACTTACAATCTAATATTGACAATAAAATGTAAGAATAATGACAAATCGGGTGAAATGACATGACATAACGTATATTGATATGATGATAACATGCATCATAATGATGTAAATTAAGTATTTAATTTCCTCTATCATCATGTGAATGCATGCCTGAAATCCATGTTATCATCCATACCCGGCATGATCATCAATTACCACTTGCAACAACTATTTTCTGATGTCCATTCATGATAGAATCACCATGATCTTACCTGAATTTAGGTTAATTACAAAGAAAAAAATAATTACTCTAGAAAGTTATTGGGTCAGTCTTCAAACTTATCTTATTTGAAAGTTATTGGGTCGATCTGAAGAGAAGCCTCGCCCGACGAAGATCCGGTAAGAGAGCAACGAGATGATTGGACGTGGACGCAAGTGGATTTCGAAGTGGGACCCACCTGAGAAGATTCTCTCTGGGCCTTTTCCTGGGGGCGTGCGTCCTACTGCAGCCGATTGCTGAAGCTAGTCCCGCTGCTCCTCGCTCTAGTTTCCCTCTCTATCTCTCGCTGGTGGATGCGTCCGCTGCGTCTCTAGGTCCGTCGTTCTGTGTTTCTCTTTGTTTACCTCGTGCTTGAATTGTTGGAGCTGAAGATCTAACTCTAGTTCAGTCGTCTTTGGAATTTCGGGGTCTCTTCTTTTTTTTTTTTTCTAGTGTGGCTGGGCGCGATATTAACTTTACCTGCTTAAGTCGGATCCGCTGGCTGATCTAATCGGATCAGCTTCTAATTTATTTTTTTTCTTCTCCGTAATTGCTCGTGTTTTTTCAGTTAAGCGTATCAATATGTAATTATTCTCATGCGCCTTTCGATTCTCTGATTCATTATTATTGTTCGTTGAAAATTTTGGAAGGAAGAGAATGGAGAAAGGTGCGTTTTGAAAATAATTGTAAGATTCCATGGGGGGGCCATCTTTCGCCCAAAATTATCTATGGGTATAAATTGGGAGTCATTCACTGGGTTCGCTAATTTGTCGATAACTTTGAGATATCTATGTTGGATATTTTAACAGTTTTATCTCTGTCTAGGTCAATTTCGAAGGAGAGATGGAGCGGCCAATTGGAAAAGGTGGTTCTGGATCAGACACGGTTTTATCAAATTATATTCTGGGGAAAACTCTGGGAATTGGTTCATTTGGGAAAGTGAAAATTGCTCGACACATATCTACTGGCCAGAAAGTTGCCATCAAAATCTTGAATAGGCGGAAAATTAGGAGCATGGATATGGAAGAAAAAGGTATTCTCCTAATTTTGAAGAAGAAATTAAACAGTTATTCAAATTTTGAACTAATAATTTGTTCCTCTGATCGTCGCAGTGAGACGCGAGATGAAGATATTGAAGTTATTCATGCATCCACATATCATACGCCTATATGAGGTCATTGAGACGCACAGTGATATTTATGTTGTCATAGAGTACGTGGCAAACGGAGAGCTTTTTGATTTCATTGTGGAGAAGGGTAGACTTCAAGAAGACGAAGCTCGCTGTTTCTTCCAGCAGGTAAATAATCTCGAGATCTTATGAACTCGGTAGAGAATACGTCAGTTTCAAAGCGTTTTTGGTTCTTGATAGATAATTTCTGGAGTAGAGTACTGCCACAAAAATATGGTAGTCCACAGAGATCTGAAGCCCGAAAACTTACTGCTGGATTCTAAGAACAAAGTCAAGATTGCTGATTTTGGACTTAGCAATATAATGAGGGATGGACATTTTCTGAAGACTAGTTGCGGGAGCCCTAATTATGCAGCTCCCGAGGTACATATTTCAAATTTTTCTTCTTTGAGGTCACAGTTGAAATTCTAGAGCTCAAAAATTGCCAATTAACTGTTTTAGGTGATCTCTGGAAAACTATATGCGGGGCCTGAAGTTGATGTATGGAGCTGTGGTGTTATTTTATATGCTCTTCTCTGTGGTACTCTTCCCTTTGATGACGAGAACATTCCCAATTTGTTCAGGAAGATCAAGGTTTGGACACTTCTACCCTCAAAGTGATGCATTTTGAACTCTTTAAAAGTTTTTATGGAATTATTATTGTCTAGGGTGGGATATATACTTTACCGAGTCATCTCTCTGCTGGAGCGAGAGATTTGATTCCAAGAATGCTTGTTGTTGATCCATTGAAGCGGATGACCATATCAGATATCCGTGAGCATTCATGGTTCCAACTTCATCTCCCACGTTACCTTTCAGTGCCTCCTCCAGATTCAATACAACAAGCTAAAAAGGTTTATTTATTTGATTATTATAAATGTTTGTATCTTATAGGACTCTGAGTTGGTCTATTATTTCTTATCCTAGTATAACAAATGTTCTCTTTTTTGTGTAGATTGATGAAGAAATCCTGCAACGAGTAGTTTCTACGGGTTTTGACCGAAATGCAGTGATAGAAGCTCTTCAGGATAGGGTTCAAAATGAGGTATCCCGGAAACTTGGAACTTATTTGGTCTCCTAATTTTTTTATGGGACTTATCCATTTCCTATCCCTTCCGTTTTTAGGCAACTATTGCTTACTACTTGCTTCTGGACAGCCGTATTCATGCCCTCAGCGGTTATCTTGGAGCTGAATTCCAAGAAACTATGGTTAGTAAACCATATGATAGTTTTCATTTATGCAAGTCTTAAATTGGGAAAATGACTTTTTTTGCTTTGAAATGTAGGAACCCGAACACTCTGTTGCTAGGATTGTTTCACCTGTTTCTCAGCACCACGGGATGGGTCTTCAATCTCACTTTCCTTTGGAGAGAAAATGGGCCCTTGGGCTTCAGGTTATTTGGGCCGAAATCCTTTCTTTTCCCTTTTAAATGCAGCCCATCCTCATTTTAGCTGCTCACTTGTTTTGTTTGTGTATATGAAGTCCCGGGCCCAGCCACGCGAGATAATAACTGAGGTTCTTAAAGCTCTGCAAGAGCTGAATGTTTTCTGGAAGAAGATCGGGCACTATAACTGGAAATGCAGATGGTTTCCTGATTTCTTGGATAGTTCCGGGACCTCTGAAATTGGCTTTGGTACCGAAACAGATTTCAGTAGAGAAAATGCTGCTTTGAAGTTTGAAGTCCAGGTATGCAATTCTTGGAAGTAGAATGGCTTGAAGTTACAAGTATTAGATAGTTGTACTATTCCAGTCAGTGAAATAACTGGACAGAGAAGGGAAAACAGGTAGAGTCTAGGGTTATTTTTTCTGTCTTTATGCTGCCACCATTTGGGCGATTATTTCTTGTTTGCTTTTCCTCACATTTATGGTTGTCCTTTCCTTCATTTTTTCCCTTTTTCCACAGGCCCTAATAAGTATTCTTTAGTATTGTGGTATTGCCTTTATTTTTCTTTATCTTTAAAACAATACCACAAAACTCTTGTATTCATCACCTTTTTGGTTGATTTCATCAGAAGTTTTTTTCGATACTCATCTTTTATGCAGCAAGAGAACCCAAATTTATTGAACTGATGAAAGATCTATACATCCACCATATCTCTCCTTTAACTGATTAATTATTTGCCTCGCTTCAAAAATGATTTAAGTGTCTGGAGAGAATGATGAAAACTCTGACAATAGAACCAAATAGGACAAAATTTCTTCAATTGGACCGAAATCATTATCAATGATCTTGACTTATGCAAATCTGTTTCTCATTCTAGTTGATGATTTCCCTTCTTTGCAGCTCTATAAGACTCGGGAGGAAAAGTATCTGCTCGACCTGCAGAGAATTCAAGGGCCTCAGCATCTCTTCCTAGACCTTTGTGCTGCCTTCCTTGCTCAGCTCAGAGTTCTTTAACTTGCCCTCTTCTTTTTCTTCTTACTGTCCCGTGATTTCAGATATTATTCTCCCTTTCTCTCTCTTCTGGTGTATATATATAGATACAACTATCCTTGTAATTCAACTCTCCTACTCCACCAGCTTTCAGATTGAGCACTGTCTGTGCTGGAAAAATCTGAGAAGCTTATTTGTGGGAGGAGAAGAGGGTAAATTTGTCCCTTCTTTGTTTTTTCCCCCTCCCATGCATGTAAATGAGTATTTTTCTTTATGTTTAGTGGGTAGTTTTCCATTTCTTAATTTTTATCAGCTTGAATTTTATGCTGTGATATTACTTTCATATGCCCATAAATGATACGTTTATAAGAATCTGAATATTTGGGCTTTTCATGTTCATGGCATGCTTTTATCCAATGATAAGTATTGAAAAGAGCTTACTATCAATACTCTAATTTCAGTCACAAGGATTTTGGATGATTAAGACTGAGAAATGGCAAGATCAGACAAAAAAAGGGATTTGCAAAGACGGGCCGGAGTTAGGTCAAATGGATCGAGAGGGGACTATCGGTCTCGTAAATACAGCTTTAACTGACTGTCAATTTTGAGCCTATTTGGTCCTCCAAAAAGGCGTTGGACCGAACTAACTTGGGTTTACGGTTTAGGGTTCAGGGTTTCGTGGGCTGAAGAGGCCCACTAAATATCGAGCCCATTGTTCAAACATATAGTTCGATAAAGTTTAGTTAGTTCAAAGTATTTAGGCCCATGTGCAGCCCATGTCTATCTTCATAGTATTTATGCTTTTTTGGGCTAAAGATATGTGGCCCACATATGACGTGAGAAATTGGATCATATAATTTGAAAAATATATTGTTCTTATGTTTTCCCATGTGGGACTATTTTCAGGCTAAAATTAAGTATAAAACATTTGTAGCTTTGAACAAATATGATAATTTTTTTGAAAAGTATTACGACACTGTACTCAATCTCTAAATATTAAGTCAATAATAAAAGTATGAAAAGAGAGAGAAAATATTATATTTTATAAACATGGAAAAGTAGTTATCATCGTATAGTTCTATCAAGATTTATAAGAGGGCATAATGGATATAATTCTCATACTCTAAACTTCGGAACTTTTGGTCAAAAGTTATATTTTTATTCTTCTTTTCGGATCGATGAAGTTTCAATGATAGTTTTTTGAAATAAGTAAGAGTATCGAATAACATGATACATCTCTATTGCATCCATTGTATGTTCAAAAATATTTAGTCTATGACAAAGTGATGATGTTTGAATAAATAATTTTGTCTTTAAAAATAAAATACTCGGAACTAGACATCATATTTAATTTATGTACGAGAAGAATATAAATAACATGATCATATCATAAATCATTAAAATCATTATGAATGAATAAAATTGATGTGGAATTCCTATCATTCTCTCCCCCTCAACGTCTTCTTTGAACAAGACATGGGATTCCGACATGCAAAATGGGTACTTATCCCATAAACTAGATCAGTTTTGATGACCATGACTTTTGGCCACCATGAGGGTAATGAGTTTGATGGTTGATTTAAAAAAAATTGTTTCCACTTACATGCTTTGGTTTTTCTACTGTTGAATTAAAATTTAAAACAACATTACATTTTCCATTAGCGAGCTTTTTACCATAATTTCTTATTATATGATTTTTTTTACCAACATGTAACTATATCACTTGATTTTTAGTAAAATTCAAGTCAAATAAACTAGATTGTGGTTAGAAATTGAACTATAAGGTTGCTTGAACAAAAAACAAAGTTTCACAATTATTGTGTCCAAATCAAGTTAGGTTTTAGATTGAGATGTTGAACCCTACTCAAGAATGATCAAATAAAATGTCTTAAATTAGTCATGAGACATCAGTTTTTATCTAAATTTTTTAGAGATTTAATGCATGATAGTCTCTCAAAATTTGAACAAAACATTAAACGTACCAAAATATATTGAACCAAACATTCAAAGCACTAAGGTGCCAAGAACAGATGATACTATAATTGAGTATAGATTATAATACATAGTTATATGGTTCATTGAAGGAGTTTTCTAAGCTATTAAAGTATCAACCTCTAATGGTATCTAAATGATCACCAAATAGTTGGATCTCTACTTTAACGTTCTTCACCAAGAGAGAAATAAAATAAAGGAAAGAGTTTTTATAAGGCTTGCATGTGTGCCTTGAGTTGTGATTGACATTGGTTATGTCAATTTTTTTATACAAAATCCTCATAATTACGTTTATATTTACTAATACCATAGACCTTATGTGTGTGACCTTGTAGGTCTATACATCTGTCTAGTTAATAACTCCATAGACCCAATGACATTTATTGGTCAACCTGATTAATTATCTATATCAACATATAAATTAATTAATCAAAGCCGTTGGACTAGACGAACATGTAGTCTTATGATTGATTGAACCCAATCGATAGTCGAGTTACCAACCCATTAATACTATTTGATCCGACTCATATGATGAGTATGGTTGATCGTGTGACTATATGATGAGTTTAGCATAACACTAAGGATAGATAGTGGGTGCTCTTTAGAGAAAGAGTTCTCTGAATTGATTTGTATAAATCCCTGAATGGTATTATGCCACATTGTCAACCATCTTAATTTATGTCATGATTATATATGTGGTCCCTTGACATGAGACAAAAAAGATATATTGTGGATGAATGATTGTGTTTTGACTATGACTTATGAATCCCTAGCCATGGGATCTCTAAAACGTCATATATTGGATATGACATGAAGTATTGGAAGGTGATTGAGTGGTCACCAAGGATAGATAGTGGGTGCTCTTTAGAGATAGAGTTCTCTGAATTGATTTGTATGAATCCCTGAATGATATTATGCCACATTGTCAACCATGTTAATTTATGTCATGATTATATATGTGGTCCTTTGACAAGAGACACCAAAGACATCTTGTGGATGAATGATCGTATTTTGACTATGACTTATGAATCCCTAGCCACGGGATCTCTAAAACGTCATAGATTGGATATGACATGAAGTATTGGAAGGTGATTGAGTGGTCAAGATGGGATCATTTGTCCTCGTTATAAAAGGAGATTGACTTAAGGAATGAGATGCGGTTAAATCTTTGGTCAAGGTAGTGAAAATATTAGAGAAGTTGTTCTTGATGATTTCCTACTCGTATAAGTGTTAAATTGAGTGACTAATTAGGGTTTGATAGTTAACAATATCCTAAGTCATTCATGAGTCTCGCGCGGATAAAAGAATATATTCACATGGTAACCAATGATGGTAGGGTTCCATGAAGGAGTTTTGATACACTCCATATCTTTTAGAGCACATGGTATAGCTTGGTACCCATCGGGCTAGCGCATCAACCTACCGATTAGGTTAAATCAATCATTAGTCAATTAATCTATACATTGATATAGTTAATTGATAATAAAGACCAATAAATGTTATTGGGTCAATGGAGTCGTTAACTGGCAAGATATATGGACCTAGAGGTTCATACACATAAAGTCAATATGCGCAGGTGGATATAGACATAAATATAAGGATTTTTATAAAAAGGTCACATTCCCAAAGTCAATAAATAGGGGGATAACGACCATAATATGGGTGTCCATGCAAGCCTAGTGAAACCTATCCACTCTCTTCTCTTTTTCTTGTGGTGACGAGTGTTCTAGAGAAGATCTAATTGTCCAGCGATTGTGTGGCTATTGCTAGAGGCCAGATGCTTTAACAGCTTGAAGAACTCTTTCAAATGATCCTTGTAAGTATAAATTTTATTCTAAACTAGATGATAAGATCATCTAGAATAGATGATAAATCATCTATTCTTGGTGCTTCAACTTTGTTAAATGTTTTGATTCAACATCTTCTGCTGCAATCAATGTTTTAATTAAAACTTTTGAGAGCTTTTCAAGCCTCAGCTCCCAACACTTCATTCGCCTAAGATTCATGAATGACTCAAGGTATGATCAATTATTAACTATAATTGATTATTGTCTATGTATAGTCTTTCGTTTGTGTTAGACTCATGAATGACTCAAGGAATTAGTCAAACCCCAATTAGTCACTCAAGTAAGTACTAATGAGTGGAAGGAATCATCAGGTGTTCTCTAATAGTTTTCCTACTTTGGACAACAATTTTATTATATCTCATTCCTGAAGTCAATCTTGTCAAATACTGAGGGCAGACGATCTCACCTTGACCATACAATTATCTATCCAATTGTGATGCCTTCAAAAACTTCATGTTGTATCCAATTTGTGATGTTTTAGAAATCTCATGGCTATGGATTCATAAATTATAATCAAAACATGATTATGTATCCACAAGATGTCTTTGGTGTCTCAAGTCAAGTGACCACATATACAATTATGACATGAATTGACTTGATTGATAGATAGGTATAAAACCATTTAAGAATTCATATGAATCAATTTATTAAACTCTTTCTCCGAAGAGCACCCACTATTTATCCTTAGTGTCTCCACACCGATGGTCATAAGATCAACTATACTCATCATATGAGTTCGATCAGATAGTGCTATTCTTTCTAAATAATTCAGTTTCCGTCTTGAATATCTTATATATACAAATGCTTAGAATATATGTTTAAAGACTATTGATTATTATATTATAATATTATCATAATTCAATTATTCATAATTCACTTATATAAATATTATGTAAGAATGCCAATAAATAAATGTCATTTTAATGAATATAAATGATATACATGGAAGTGTGATTGGCTTGTAGGCCACTTAATATCTATTATTTCTGAATGATGTTGATCTCAAACTATAAAGTAATCATTTCAATGTAAGTTGGTTAGTTTTTTGTTGGCTCATTTTTTTAAGTTGGAGTAATTGATGATGACCCTATCATAAAATATTTTTTAGATATGACTTATGCGCTAAAAATAATATTCCAACTTTTGAGATCATCTAGCTCGAACCCTTTCACTATTATATATAATTCAAGAAAACTCCGCTAAGTTGAAAGATTTCTCATTATATGACATTCCAAAACAACCACCACATGAGATTGATGTTGCAGAGCAATATCATTTTTGGAAAGATGAAGTATCTGCTCTATAGTACCACCTTGTTGAATCATTTCAAGATTGAAGCTCCAAAATGATGATGCATTTGTTAAGTCAGTCTTCTTCTCTACCCATTGGAAAGAAAACAATGCAAGAGGCCACACATGGTTCTCCTATCAAATACTTCATGCTCTGTGTCTTTCGTTTAAGTTTCAATACAGATGAATACCTCATATATTTAAGGATTCCTCCTATACTTCTATGAAAAAATAAACCCCATAGTCATATAGAATTCATCACAAATTTGCACTACATATGAAGATCCATCATATTGGGAACTAATGGAGAACATTAAAGTGCCATTAAAGTGTTGAACCTATATGATGCCTTTTCCAAGGTTAAAAAACTCCTTGAAAAACTTGGATATTGAAGCTTTATTTTCAACTTAATGCTCTAATTATTATATCTAAATTTTTAAAAGTAACACACTTTCACTTTTCTAATATTTTGATTTTTAATTTTTTTTATAATGATTTACTTTTTTGTGTAATATTTATCAAGCAGTCTTTTAGTTAAATATTGAATAGGTCTCAATTTGGTCAATTGGTCAAAGATTATGATCAAAATCTAATGTTATGACCAACCATGATAAAAAAATTTATGTAAAAGATTAGATTTTTTCCCCAAAATCACAACATAACCATGATTGCTCATCCCTAGATAGAACAAAGGAGAAGATCTACTATCATTTTACATTCATCTAATTTTTATCAATATTTATCGTGTACCCAAGGTGCATATCATCTTCTTCATTGGAAATCTTTTCGCATATCATCTTCTCGCGTATCATCTTCTTCAGATGCTCGATAAAATCCGGTGGCCAGAAGAATTTGATTAGATTGTGTGCATTTCCAATATTACAACGACAAAATCGCCATCCTACCCTCCTCTTGAGCCCTCGCCCTTATATCTACCACGCTTGTTCATGAAGGTAGATGGTGAAACTAGCCGCACAGGCGGCGGCGGCGGCTGTCCCGGCTGCCGCACCTCCCACTTCTTACTCTCGCCCTTCTTCCCTCCCCCAGTGACCTTGTTCTTGGTGATGGCTATGGCCAAATCATTTGGAAACAGCGTCCGCCACACAAACGCATGCAAAAGCGTGGACACGAAGAGCACTGCCACCATTGTCGACGACATTGCAGACAACGCTAACACCATCGCCTTGGTCACCCCCGACGGCACCGCCTCCGCATACTTGATCGTCGCCAGAGACGCCGTGGTCATCGGAAAAGTGTACGACCACCACGCCACCGAAAACCTGCCGGAGAAACTGTCAGGATCAAGCGCTAGAAAATCTTAATCTATCTTTTACTGAACCTGAATCCCCTGAAGAAGTTGATGCGGACGACGAGCGAGATGTAGAGGAAGAGCGCGATGAAGTAGCATGTCCGGGGCACCTCGTCAAAGCTTCCATAAATGTTCCCCCAAGCTATGCTGGCCGCCGACGGCGCCGCAATGAACATAGAATACACCGGGTGCAGCTCTTTGGGAAGAGTCTCGCTCGTCGGCAGTCTCTGGTATAGCGTGACGAAGACGACAAGGTAGTGGGCAAAGCCCACGGCCCAAAGAAACTTGGCGGGCTCGGCCCACCCCACTCTACTCGCCAGTATCGCCCCGACGAAGTTCCCCACCACGGACAAATGGGACGAAGGGTTGGCCACCTTGCATAACCTCCTCTTCCCCCCGGACAGCCATTGCCCGTATATCTTGAGCTCGAGGAAGAGCACCGGCGCCATGAAAACGCACCAGACCGCGGGGTGCAATCCGGGCCGCGCAAAACGGGCCGGTGCGCCGATAGCGAGAAACATGCAAACGATCCAGGGCGCGAAGAAGAAGTTGACGCGCACGGGGTGGAAGTACTCTCTCCTGACCGCCTCGAAGAAGAAGGCGCACTTGAGCGCGTAGGTGACGGAAATGGCCAGTAGCGAGGTGAGGGCGAGGACCCAGATGGCGAGGTTCACGGAAGGGTGGATTCTAAGGAAGGCGGTGGAGGGGCTGGAGGAGAGAGCTCCCCAGAGAATAGCTTGGCTGCCAAGGCCGAGGGAGATACCGAAGGTGTTGATGGGAAAGCGGAGGAGGAACGGCCAAATGGCGTCTTTCGGTAGGAGGATGTCTTCATGGGCGCGGACTTGGTCGAGCTCCGGGCCGTGGAGGGCGGCGAAGTAGCGGCCGGCGGGGACCACGGCTTGTGGGGTAGGGGAAGAGGAGGTAGAGGTGGTGCCGTTTGGGCTGGTGGAGTTGCGGAGGGGAAGGAGAGAGTGTTGTTTGGAGAGGGAGGACTTGGTGCGGAAAATGCTGAAGTCGTGGGCAGGGCGGGGGCTGGAGGGGAGACATGGCGGGCAGGAGGGGTGCGGCCGCGGAACTTGACGGGGTTATGCTTGCGAGAGTCGTCCTTGTCGACGAAGTTTTTGCTTTCAGGGGAAGAGGAGGGGGAGGAGGAGGAGGTAGAGGAAGTCGCCGTGGTCATGTTAGGTCAAGCAGGGAGGGGAGACAGAGGGGGGATGCGGGGCCCGCCGCTCCGGCGAGAAAGAAGAGGCGGAGCGGCGGTCGGGGTCACGGGCGAGGGGTCACGGGAAGAAGGGGAAGGAAAAAGAAGAGGGGGGATGGGTGGTAGGGAAGAGAGAGAGAGAGAGAAAGCATTTGAAAAGGGACGGCGGGCAGACATCTCCGGAGGAAAGGGGGGAATATAGGCCGCACGAGATCAGTATCTCTACTTCTCTCTCTACCCTCTCTCTCTCTCTCTCGCCATCTCTCGTGTCTTCCTCTCTGCTCTCTCTCGCTCATCTAAGTGAATCGTTGACTTGTCCATGTGATCAATGGGACAGTCGATTACAAGTCACACACGCACATTCTCTCCCTCACTCTCTCTCATGCGAATGAAGCGTTGATTCTCTCCTCTCTATCTCTCTCTCTCTCTCTCATGTCTCTCTCATGCGAACGAGTCGTTGGGCTTGCTTTGTGTGGCGGAACGGGTGATGAGACGAAATCCTTTGGGTGAAGTAATGGCGTTTTCATTCATCATACCTCATATCCAATCCACCAAGGCTGGCTTTTGTTCTATGATAATGGTGAAGGACGAAACTCCTCCAATGTAACCCTAGTTCCTGAAAAAGATCACACTGGATGACATTTCATGGAATATAAATACTTATTTTCTCTTATTTTTATAATATCAGATACTATTTTTAAAAAACTAAAGGACTTTTTAAAATATTTATGAACCCTAATTCTCCATTCTTGTATCATTTCATCTCACTCTGACAACTAAGATGGCAATAGATTTCTATCTATTAATGAGATTTTTCGAGCAGTAGAGTTCTATGTTAAAATTTCAAATTAAAGTATAACGATGTTAATTATAGATGTTTCTTTGAGTTGATTTAGTGCAAAAAAGATAACCATGTTTGCATAAATTCAATAATGATCAATGAGAAATTGCACACAACGTGTTTGTGTAGGCGAATTCAGCGGAGGAACACCGCACCATTTTCTTTTGCTTCAAACAAGATTTAAACATATTTTTTAAATTTTAAATCCTTGTTTTCTCTCAAAATTTGATTAACTTGTACTTTCTTGCTTAGATCATGAGTTCTTGAGTTGAGTTATTTGTTCATTTTTCTTGTTCTCTCTCTTGTAAGGTGTCCTATTTCTCTCTTAGAGACATCTTATTCTCTTGATCCCTCATTTGAACTTCTTGGATATAAGGCTCTATTCATCCACACTCAAGGTTTAATATATTTGTCATTATCAACAGGTAGTGTTAGAAGATTATCAACATATAGTCATTATCAACGAGGTCAATGAAGATTAAGGTTCATCAATTTTACAAGAAGATGAATTTCATAATGTGGCAAATCAAGATATCGTCCATGTTGACCCAAATCCACTTGGAAGATGCCCTATCTTCTATAATGTCTAAGACATGGATAGAGGCTTTGTACCTACTTGGGTGGAAAGTTTCTATGGACTTGGAATGTAACATTCTTGTCGATCATCACAGTTGGGAGTTGGTTCCTTACCAATCCAACATTATACTTGTAGATAGGTCTTTACACTCAAGTGAAACCCAAATAATACTATTACTTTCCCTATAGCTCATTGATGGATCAAGACCGAGTGGTCGTCAATTGCACACAGTCAAGAGTAAAAAATAAAGCCAAACTTACCAATTTAGTGAAAATATCTCGAATTGAGAGGTATAATGGTAAATATGGGTCAAATCCACAGAGAATTAGCAAAATTTCTGATGATCTCTTCGAATTTGATCAAATCTGACGATGAATTGATGGTAAAAATTGGGGAAAATGGTAGATTATGAAAGAGAACTTCAAGAAAAAGTCGGGAAAATCATCGAATTTGACTTTGATTTCGCGGAGAAATTGAAGATCAAAGTGAGGTGATTTTTCCAAAATTGAAAATAGCAAAAATACCGAAATTGAAACGAAATTAACTTGAAATTACTAATCTAAACAAAAATTAAACACTAAAAGACGATAGATTAGGCAAAACCGCTTCCACTAACCTACAATGGCAATTGAATTAACCCAATTAATCGCCGGAATCAAGGCTTTTCATCAAAATCTGAAAATCGCGATTCGTGGAGTTCAAGCATCGATTTCTTCCTCGTCTTTTGCCCAAATCTTGATCTTAAGCAGTCCATGGACGAGGAATTGAGTCTAGAAGTGATTAGGATCAAGCGATTCAAGAGATTTGGTGTCTAAACAGCTCAATTGGATTGAATTGCTCTCGAATGCTTTACAAATCGGAAGAACATCTCAATCTATAGGGATTTTGGGCATAGCTGTCCGATCAAATTGATTAACGGCTCTAATGAAACGGTCCATCGTGAACCGTTACTATTAAGTCGCGGCCGTTCGATCGCGGATGGATGCTTGAGATGAAGCCACGTCGACGCGCATTATAAAACGCCTTGAAACCGCCATCGTTGAATTGCGATCAGACGCATCAGATGCGTTTCTTCACCATTTAATCTCGACCGTTATAACTCTTGCGATCAACGGTCAAGATTAAATAGATCTAGTGAACTCCGATTTAAGCCACACGTGTCCATCTGATTTAAGTAAAGATCAATGGCCGATATCACACGCGCGATCAGACGTCCCACACGTCGCCACGTCGCCTCCTTATCGCGATCATTGATCGCGATCGATCAGACGGCTATGATTGCGCCACGTATCTTGCGCGGTTTAAATATTCTAAAAAATTGATATTTAATTAGAAAAATTGATTTTTAATTCCAGAAAATCCTTAGAAATTCATTAAAAATTCAGAAAAATTCCAAAAAAATCTCTAAAAATTAGAAAAATCATATCTTTAAAAATATCACTCCAAATTAATCTAAATTTCTTTCATTTGATTTGAAATTTAATTATCTATCATTTTAAAAAGTCAAAATTAATAAATAATGAGAGATTTAAATTCTATTTCAAAAATACATTCATTTCTTTTAAGATTTTATCTTAGAAAATTAAATGAATGTTTATAAAAAATGATTTCTCTGATTATTTAACTTTAAAAACCACTTATAATCTCAAGTAAAGATGGGTTATAAATTTATTTATCTCTAATTCATCATAATTAACTCTAAATTAAAGTATTTTGAGATTATAATGAATTTTTCATTTAATGATAGATAAATAATCATAAATATGATAACATGCATAGGAATGAAATCTTTTATGCCTTAATATGCATCAATAATAATGTATTATCATGTCTATTTAGCATGGTATCACTCATCTCATTGTTTATCGATTTACTTAGGTCAACGGGATCACTTTGCTGAGATTTTTTTTGTCTATGGTTGGTCTCCTTGGCCACTACATTTAAATTCGTCCCTTTATTATCTTGACTTGAAAGATTAAATTTTTATATAGTAGGTTTCAAGGTATATTGTTTAAAGGGAAACATCAAAGGCGATAGATCTTATGTGGCTTATAAGTTAAAAATCATACTTCAATGTATCTTGTTAATATTCATTGAAATGAAACTTATTTCTTATTATTTTTGTGTGATATTTATAATAAAGTCTATCAGCATATAAAATGACTAAGTAAATTATCATGAGATCATTTTACACTGATAATTAGTCTTTAAACATATGTTTTAAATATGCACATTTGTGAAATATTTGAGAAGGATATAAAATTATCTAAAAAGAATACCACTATCTAATTTGACTTATATGATGAGTATGGTTGATCCTGCGGCTATTGGTGTAAAAATACCAAGTATAAATTGCGACTGTTGTTTGGAGAAAGAGTTCACTAAATTGATCTCTATGAATTTATAAATGATATTATACATAGCTATCAATTAATTTGATTCATGTCATGGTTGTGCATGTGATCCTTTGACCTGAAACACCAAAGACATCTTATAAGTAGATGATTGTACTTTGATTATAACTTATGAATCCCTAGTCATAAGATCTCCAAAATGTCATATATATAATACGATATGAAGTCCTTAAATATCATAATATGGTCAAGATAGGATCATTCACCCTTAGTATTTGAGGATATTGACTCAAGGAATGAGATGCAATAAAATCCTTGACCAAGGTAATGAAAATATTAGAGAAAGACTTATTGATAATTTACTTCATGTATTATAGAACCTTCATGATTTACTAACTTAAGAGATTGTTTTGGGTTTAATAGTTAACCATACCCTAAGTTATTTATGAGTTTCATGTGTACAAAGGATTATATGTACACCATAAGTAATGACGAGAAGGTTCTATATAGGAGCTTTATTCACTTCATATATCATAGGGCACATGGTATTGCTTGGCACTCAACAAGTTAGCCATTTAATCTATTAAGTGTGTTAAATTGATCCTTGACAAATAATTCTATATAATGATATATACAATTAATAAGTTTGACCAATAAGATATTATTGGGTCTATCGAGTTATTAACTAGTTATATATATAGACCTAAAGGGTTATACTTAAAAACTCTATGGTTGTTGACGAGACGAGACCGCGAGGTCGTTGATTTCACACGGTATCGCGTCAAAAATTAATTCCAAACTTACCAATTTGATGAAAATATATCGAATTGAAGGGTATAATGGTAAATAAGGGTCGAATCCACAGGGAAATAAGAAATTTCTTGATGTATTCTTCAAAATTGATCAAATTGGACGATGAATTGATGATAGAAATTGGGGAAAATGGTAAATTATGAAAGATAACTTCAAATTGATTCCATAGAATCAAGAATCATCGAATTTGGACTTGATTTCATGGAGAAATCGAAGATTGAAGTGGAGAGAAAATTTCAGACGAAGAAATTGCGATTTTAATGAAAATTAACCAAAATTAAACCGAAATCCTAATCTAAATCAAAATTAAACTTAAATAGACTAAATCTTAGTAAAAACCGCTTCCACTAACCATGATTAGCGATCAGATTAACTCGATTAAACCGATTAATCAACGAAAACACCAAAGAACGCGTTCGCGAGTTCAAGCTGCAATTTCTATCGATATACACGACGAGATCTTGATTTCAAGGGCTCCGGAGGTGCGGAATTGAAGCTAGAACACGATGAGATCAAGAGAAACGAGAGGGAAGGTGTCTAGATAGATCAATTTGTTTGATTTCCACTCGAATGCTTAGAACATCGGAGGAACACCTCATTTTATACTACATTTGGGCGTAACCGTCCGATCGAAACGATCGATGGTTACGATGGAACGGTACATCGTGGGCCGTTTCAGTTAAGTCGTAGCCGTCCGATCGTGATGGACGGTCTAGATGCGATCTAATGAAAACGCGTTATAAAACGTTTCAAATAACGCCCCTTGGATCGCGATCGGACGGCCGAGATGCGATCCGCGCCACTTCATCGCAGCCATTACAACGCTCCAATTAAGGCACGTGCCTTGATCATGATCCGGTGGTCCGCGCGTCCACTCGATCGACGTGCCTCGATCGTGCGTCACCCGATCCGACGTCTCCCCTTCCGCCACGCGTTCTATATTTTAAATAAAGACCGTGTGGAACTTAGTCCCACACGGGAAAAATTAAAGGAAACATTGGGTTTATAAGATGCGTTAAATCAAAGGGGTAATAATTCCCTTTCGATAAGCGGAAGGCTATACTTATAAACTATATTATAATAAATATAAATATCGCGCCTACGTCACATCGCTGCGTAGGCGCCGCGTGGGCCCACGTAGCGCTGCCACGTGGCTCGGAGTGCCACGTCGCATCCACGTGGACCCGCGCTAAATATTAAACCCTTTTTGCATTTTTAATTTATTTTTAACATTAAAATCACAAATTTAATTCAGAAAAATCTGAAAAAATCCCAAAAAATTAGAAAATTCATAACTTTTAAAATATAACTCCAAATTAATCCAAATTTCTTTCATTTGATCCAAAATTTAATTATCTATCATTCTAAAAGATAAAAATTGATAAATAATGAGAGGTTTAAATTTTATTTCAAAACACATTTATTTTTAAGGATTTTAAACTTAAGAAAAATGTAAATAAATGTTTATAAATCGTTTTCTCTCATTATTTTTACTTTATAAACATTTATAATCTCACGTAAAGATGGGTTATTAATTATTTGTCTTTTAAATCATCATATTTAACCCTAATTTAAGGTATTTTGAGATTATATTTACTTTTTTATGGAATGATAGAAAAATACACATAAGTATGATAACATGCATGGAAATGAAATCTTTTATACCTTAATATGCATCAAAAATCATGTTTTATTATATTAATATATCATGTTATCAGTAGTCCATAGATATTGACATAATTACAAGGGTTTTTTTGGAAAAGTTTTTCTACTCAATATAAATAGGGGGATAATGACCACAACTTAAAGTGCTCATGTAAGCCTAGTGGAAATGCTTTCTTTTATTCTCTTTCTCTACTGGTCAAGAGTATTAAAGAGGAGATCCAATTGTCTACGATGATCGTGTAGATATCTCTAGAGGCTAGACACTTGAACAACTTTGAGAACTCCTTCAAAGGAATGATGTAAGTATGGATTCTAATCTATACTAGATGATATGATCATCAATTCTTGGTGTCTCAGTGTTTAGAATATCTGATTCAATATACTCCACCGTGTTCAATGTTTTGATCAAATTTTTGAAAGCCTATTGAGCACCATATCTGTTAAAAAGATATGTAACCTTACATGTTTTATATAAGACCTCAAAGAGAGTCCTTAGGGGTGGTTTCATGAATTCAGTCAAGTCGTGAGTGCACATGGTTTTATTATGTACAATGTTGATCTGATTATCTTCTAAAAATAGACGTCAATAGGGCATGTCACACATGTTGTGTATGTGGATGATATTACTAGAAATGATCAAACACGGATTTCTCAACTAAAAGAGTATTTTCACCAAAAATTCTCCACTCAAGATATTTCTTGGGCATGGGGTTTTCATAGTAACGAGGACTCATGGTTCGCAATTGGTCATGTGGATAACAGTATTCATTTGGGATGCAAACTAGAAACCTGACAGATTGACTCTAAACAATTTTTTTTTTGGATAATTCACTTTTTGAGGATGTCAATTGGTACTAGAACTAAATTGAAAAGCTCATTTACTTGGTAGTCACTCCTCATGATATTGTTTATATGGTAGGCCAACTCAATTAGTTTATGCTCGATAGGATTGGAGCCTTATGTTTGTTGGCATATCTTAAATATTTCCTCGGGAAATGATTTTTGTGCCAATGAAAAAGGTGATATCTTAGAGTTGAGGAATCTTTGGACTCAATTGTGCCATTGAAAAAGGTGATAGGATATCCACCTCGTATTACTGCACATATTTTGAGGGCAATCGAGTAACCTAGCATAGCAAGAAGCGAATAGTTGTTTCTCATTACAACGCTGAAGAAAAGTACCGAGCAATGACTTGTGTGACTCGTAAGATATTACGGATTTGGTCTCTACTTCGAGAGCTAGACATTCTTGTTAGCTTGCTAATGCTTGTATAAGAAGATGTCAAGGTTGCCGGATTGATCGCAAGTGATCTGACTATCCATCAATGCGCCGAGCACATCAAGGTGGATTGCCGCTATGTATGTGACAAGGTCCTCATGGGCTTTATCAGTACTTACCACATCATTTCATTAGAGAAGCTTATGGATATATTCACCTAGGGTTTAAGTGATAATCATGCGAGACTCTTCTTATCTAATTATGTATGCTTGATATCCATGCTCCAATGGATATTATTGTCATTTCTCTCACCTAGGGCTTTGGTATTATTGTCATTTCTCTCACTTGTGGAAGGTCTCTACCTCACTTTAGAAGAGATTGGGGCCATCCTTTGTTTCCTATAACTTTGTCTTGATTTTCCACAATTTTTCAGTTTAAAATTAGTTTATATAATCCATCATCTCAATTCATATATATATATATAGTATTTCTTATAAGATAGAGTCACCTATTCATGTAGATATATGATATTGTCTTTCTTCTCCCTCCACTTCTCGTCCATCGATTTCTTCTCTTCTTCATAGTCTGGAAACCCCCAATGTTTGGGGTTTGTCCTCTTTTCACCCCAATGTTTCGAAACAGCCGCCTCCACCCCAATGTTTGGGTTTTGTCCTCTTTTCACCCCAACGCTTCTATCGCGCACAACTGGCAGCGACGTGGACGCCACGGCAGCAGATGACCGGACGCGGAAGCCACGTCGCTGCCATGTCAGCACAGGGCTCCAGTTCTCTCTTCTTCCTCTTTTTCCCTCTCTCTTCTCCTCGCTTCCTCTTCCTCCTCCCTTCTCTCTTCTTCCTTCTCTCTTCTCCTCGCCTCCTCTTCTTTTTCTCTTCTCCTCGCCTCCTCTTCTTCTTCTCTTCTCCTCGCCTCCTCTTCTTCTTCTCTTATCCTCGCCTCCTGCTCCACCAAGAAGATGTACCCGCATCGATTAAAACTCATGGAATACCGGTACCTATAGTTCGACTGAAGCCCCGTAATGTATCTCATGAGACCCTGGGAATGGAAATACCCCAAAAGCCCAAACTAGAGCAACTGTCATTATTATCCAAGTCCTTCAAGCTATCGGCAGTCTCGCGATAGAGATGCAGCCTCCTGAAGACCGGGTTCCTTCCCTATCCCATATCCAGGCATTTGTGTCGCATCCGATGATGAATAACCTGTTCTTCGTGCGAGAGAACGTGAAGGTTTGATCTCCCAAAAAAACTGCCGGTGCATATGTATTGTTGGCTTCTGTTGCGTCGAAGCATTGGCGGCCGATATCTGATTTTATTGTCAGCTCCCCGTTCAAGGAGATGTTGAGAATTTCGTTGGTGGTGTTGCCCAGGAAAGCCCTAGATAGAGTGTTAGAGAGCAATGACACAAATCTTTAAAGTATAAATACTGGAAGAAACGTAACGGCTTTGATAAGTAGATAGATAAATAGATGGATGGATTGATAGATAGATTAAGAAATACGCAGAATGAAAGATATACATATCTCTCTCTCGTGAACTCAGTTTTTTCTCATGTCCCCTCGCTCCTTATGGTTCTCGCAAATGCACTCGCATTTTAATAACATTCACTCGCCCTTTCGTTTCACTTGCTCGTTGATATTCGTTTTCGTCAACTTATTTGTCTCTCCCTTCCATTATTTTCGTATTTCCACAACTACATATTCTATCCCTTTTTGTGGCTTTTCCCCGACATCTTTCCTTATTCCAGTGAGATAAACGTCTCTCCTGTCCCTCACGGAGATAATGATAAAATGCCTACGAAAGAATATCCTAGAAGATGTGTACGAGGGTAATGAGCACGTAGCCTGAAAGATACTGCCTTAGCATTTAGAAAAGAGGAATAAACGGAGACAGGAGAAATCCTAGAATTTTATTGCCTTAGCATCAATAAAATGATATTGACGAACTTATTCAAGAAGGTGTGTGCGAGAGATGACATAGCGAGAGAATAAAATACCGCCAAAGGGAGATTAAGAAGTACGTGTCGTATTGCCCGCAGGCGTCGACGTTGAATGAGAGCCGCGGCTTGCAATTAACTTGGAGGTTAGGATTTACGAGTTACGATTTTTCTTCTCTCGGAACGGCAAGGTCACATCGGTCCAATCTTCATGTTCTTCTCATGTTTTGACTTGCTAGTTGCTGCGGAATTGTGAGGACCTATTCGGAGAGGTCCTAATCATTCATTGTCGCACGGATGACGCGTGGGAACTTGTCTTCGAAGCGGCAGAGAGACCATAGACGAGGTTTTCCAGTTATTTATATTGGAAAACGGTGGTCCTCCCAGACCACCTATCTCGACAGAATTCTCTCTCTCTCCGTGGAAATCTTCGACGATACTATCCACGGCAGACAGCGGGAGACATCGGAAGCCACCGCTCCCTCTCGCGGCCGCTCCCTCTCGCCGCCGCTCCTGTCCGCTATCCTCTCTCCCCGCCGCGATTTCTTTCGACTTGGCAGTGGCGCCTTTTTTTGTTTTGCCTTGTGCTGACATGACAGTGACGTGGCTTCCGTGTCCGGTCAACTGCTGCCGTGGCGTCCACGTCGCTGCCAGCTGTGCGCGATAGAAGCGTCGGGGTGAAAAGAGGACAAAACCCAAACATTGGGGTGGAGGCGGCTGTTTCGAAACATTGGGGTGAAAAGAGGACAAACCCCAAACATTGGGGGTTTCCAGACTATTACCCCTAAAAGAAATCATTCTTTCAAGGCTAACATTCCTTCTGATGAGACCCATTTCCTCCGGCGGGGACTACCTCTGCCCCAGCGCTCATCCTAGGTATCACGCTTTGCTTTCTCGCCGTCGTTGACTTTTACATGAACGAGGAGATCCTGCAGGCGTCTCAGCTGTATGGAATGGGCGCCGTTGATCTGCGGCGCGGATCACCACCGACGGCTTGAACACTTCCTGGCGGAATTGCACCAGAAGGAGGCGTGCGTTGTGACGGGCACGGGATTCGGCGCGAACACCAGTTTTTTTGGCAGCGCTCGGAGCTGTCGCAACCCTAAACGCGAAGTCGAATAGGCCGGCGCCGCAGGAGAAGATCGCCGTGTTCACTGACTCTCTCAACCATGCGTCCACGATCGATGGCATCCGCATGGAGCTCATGGGGCAAGCCCCGGTCTTTGTCTACTCGCATAGCGACATGCATCATCTGGACGCGCTCCTCTCCGGCTGCACAATCGAGAAGAAGGCCGTCATCACGGACAGTTGACTAAGGAAAACATTTTTCTTTCGCAATTTTTTCAGGGTTTTACTGATCATACTTCCTTTGTTGATCGCAGCGTGTTCAGCATGGAAGGAGATGTGGCCCCTGTCAAAGAACTGGTGCAACTTCGAAAGCAGCACGGCTTCCTCTTCGTCGTCGACGCGGTAAGTTTATTTCGGGAAGAACTGCCGAGGTATCGGAGAGGAGTACGGCATCGAAGATGAGATCGACCTGATCATCGGGACGATGAGCGAGGCAATCGGATGCGTGGGCGGCTTCGTCGCGAGCACTAAGAACTGGTGCGACCTGATCAGAACCCAGGGACTTTCTCACATCTTCACGGCGGCTCCTCCAGTACCCGTCGTCGTCGCCGCCTCTGGTATTCAAACACAAAACCACCGATCCCGCGTCGTAAAATTTCGGTGCAATTCTGACGTCCCCGTGCAGCAGCCGTGACCGTGGCCGAGAAGGAAGTTTGTCGCAGGCAAGCTCTGTGGGATCGAATCCGAGAATTCGTGCAGCTGACCAAGTACCCTGCGACCAGCCCCATCATTTCTCTCGTGATAGGCTCGGAGGAAGAGACCACGCGCGTCAGAAAGCACATGCTCCGGCGAGGCTTGCACGTCACGGCCATTAGACCGCCGGCAGTCCACGCTGACGCTTGCCGGCGGGCCATACTCGCCTCATTTTTGCACTATTAATTCCCTTTATCAAGATTTTTCTACTCTTCCAGGCTGCGGATAGCGCTTCCTGGACTTGGCCGTGCTTCAAACACCATGACCTCAAGGCTGTGACAGAGTTGAGAGATCGGAGAAACACGCTGCTTCGTTCTTTCCGTTTGTCCGTGACTTCAAAAACAGGCTTTTCTTCCGTTTAAGGTGAGAGATTGGAGCAAAATAAATGGGCGAACTACTGTTTCTACTTTCTTTGGTTAATCGAAATCGTCATTTTTTTTGTGAATCTGCTGAATCTGAGACGAGAAATATGATTCCGAACTGCAAAAACTCAGGATTAAGTCTAAAAAAAAAGAAAACTTACAGATCTTGAAGAGTAATCAAAGAAACTTGGATCCGCTGTTCTTGGGGTAGAGATCCCGATTCTACGGGAATCGCTCCATGTTTGATGGAAAACGGTGAATCCAAGAGCAAGAGAAACACGAGATTGCGTGTTCATTCATTAGGCTACTAGAAAAAACCCCAAAAATGATAAAAAAGGATTTATACAAGCACTAAAGATCCCTCGGCCGATTACAACCGTCAAAATTAAGAATAAACTCATAACAAAAAGAATTAATATATGCCACTAAAAAAATAGAAAAACACTTTTTTAAGAATTACGTCGTCATCCATTGACTCTCCTGCTCTAGCTCATTGTCGAAGATTCTTCATCTTCAACGCCAAACTGCGGCATTCTAAGTCTTTTGTAAAATGATACAGATTTCTTAGTTTTATTCTTTCTTCTCTTGTAAAATAATACAGATTTCTTGGTTTTATTCTTTCTTCTTTTTGTAAAATAATACAGATTTCTTGGTTTTATTCTTTCTTCTTTTTCAAAATACTAGTCCGAATCCTATCAAACCTTTCAATATAATATTTCATGTTGGCGATGTTGATTACGTAAATGATTGGACACAGAAATTGATTTAAAACACCTTCGTGATATTCCATGTCAGGAGAATTATTTGAAACATAGATTACTTCATAATCAATGAGAAAATCTTTTCTAGTTTGCTGATGTATTTATGATGAAATAGAAAAATTCCTTGTGTGTGGTCGATTTCTATCCTCTGAAGTATTTCAAATGCTCAATTTTCTTAATAAAATTCACTTGCTGGTTTATAATCCAATTCATTGATTTCTTCAATACTATCACCGGTGATCATACCATCATCCACATAAGATATTAAAAGAATAAACTGAATGTATCATCAGTAGTAATCTGAATGTATTTGAATTTACTTAATCAGCCGGTTGGATATTGTTTCAAATCATAGATAGGCTTTTAGAACCAGCATCCTGGAGGGAGATCCATATATAATTCTTCCACCAATTTTCCATGTTTGAAAGCACTTTTTTACTTCATAATGATATTTATAGTGTTCATATTAGCTTTTGGTGCAAATTTATTGAAAAAAAATAAATCCCAAAAGTCTTTTGTATATTATGTAAAAAAAAATCGATCTTTATGTTTTTCTCTATTTTCCCGCTCAATTGATACTCAATATAAACCCACTTAACATTCAATAATTTATCTATTTTCTTATAAATTGGTGATTACTCAAGTATTAATATTATCCCATTCTAAAAATTCTTTGTCTCTCCTAGGAATATTAAGTTTACTTATCATACTTATATAAGCTAGTGTTTTGGAAGGTAGTGATAGATATCATGTGACATATAAGCCAGTCACACTTTCATGTATCTCATTTATTTTCATTGAAATGAAATTTATTTATTATTCATTCTTGTGTGATGTTTGTAATAAAGTCCATCAACATATACAATGACTAAGTGAATTATGATGAGATTATAATACAGTGATCACTAGTATTTAATCATATATTTTAAACATTCATATTCATACGATATTCGAGAAGGAAATAGAAGTATCCACATAGAATAACACTATCTAAATTGACTAATATGATGAGTATGACTGATCTATAACCATTAATATGAAGACACTAAGGATAGATAGTGGGTGTTGTAAAGAGAAAGAGTTCACTTAATTGATTTTATGAATCCTTGAATAGTATTATACCTAATTGTCAATCAGGTTGATTCATGTCACAATTGTGTATGCAGTCCATTCACTTTAGACACCAAAGATATCTTGTAAATGGATGATCATGTTTTGATTATGATTTATGAATCTCTGGCCACGAGATTTCTAAAACATCATATATTGGATACGACATGAAGTCTTTGAAGATGATTATGGAGTCAAGATGGGATCGTCTACACTCTGTATTTAATGAGATGCGATGAAATCCTTGGCCAAGGTAATAGAAATATCAAAGAAGGAGTTCTCGATAATTTCTTACACACATCAGTAATAACTTGAGTGAGCAATTGGGGTTTGAGAGTTAACCATACCATAGGTAATTCTTGAGTCTCGCACAAACTATGATAATATATACATGATAACCAATGACGATAAGGATCCAGAGGGGAGTTCTTATATACTATATATCTCTCCTAGAGTACGTGTTATAGATTGAAACTTAATAGCTTAGCAAATTAACTTATCGATTGAGTTAAATCAATCCTTATTTAAGGTTGCCTAATAAGGTGTTATTGAGTCTATAGAGTTATTAACTTCTGAAATATATACATCTTGAGGATCACACACATAAGTTCTTTAGATGTTAGTATATATAAATATAATTATGAAGATTTTTATAAAAAATTACATACTGAATATGGATAAATAAGGGGATAAAACCACGACACAATTTTAATTAAACAATGATGGGCTGATTAATTAATGATTTTAAAGGCTCTAGCTCTCCTCTATCTCTATCAAAATGAAAGCCATGATCCACTTGTGTAACCTAAGCTCATAACCCTAAAGGAAGAGTCCCATTTCTTTAGAGCTTAAAGTGGCTGGCTTGGGATACTCAAGTGACTTTTCTCCCCTAAAGAAACTAAGATAATGAAGAAGCAAAGAATAGGTACATGTAAGATTTATTTTATGTTTATGTTCTTTATTATCCTAATGAATTTAGATGCAAGCCAAAATATCTATCATGATCTAATCGAATCTAACCTAGATTTCATGCCACGTTGAATTTGAGAATGTAATATGATTCTCAATCATAAATTTCTAGATTAAGTAATTAACAAAAATAACATGTAGGTTTTGAATATTAATCAAAGTAACTTTGATCCTCTTTTCTGGAGGCATAGATCTACTAGAATCACTCCATGTTTGATGAAAAATGGAAATTCAAGAGCAATAAAGATTTATATATTCAAATTTTTGTATTCAATCACTCCATGTTTGGTTAGGGAAATAGGAAACACAAGAATATTTATGAATTCAAATTTTTTATATATATTTTTTTTGCATCAATAGCCTCAATGATTCCTTAATTATATAGTAAAAATACTTTTGAATTTAGAAGAAATTCTTGATAATGAAAGTATCTTACATCAATGAAATTGTTTAATTGAAGCAATATAACCAATCATAAAGTTTCTAAGGATGCAATCTCTCGCTCCCTCATCCCTTCCCAATATTCGATAGGCTATTTCAGACCATTTTCTATTACTACAGACAGCGGCATCAAAGATTCAAGGTGTTTCCCTCTTTGTATTCAAATGAGCAAAGAAAAACATTACTGTTATGAACTCTAAATAAAGATAATAAAATATTGATCATATATATCATATGCATGTCACTTATGTTAAGTTATAGCTATGAAAGATATTCATATTAATTAATCAAGAATAGAAATTAAAGAAAATATGATAGTGTAATCTAAAATTATTAAATTAATTATCAATGAAAAATGGAATTGATAATGAAGATATCAATTATAGATGCTAAAAGAAATGTAATACAATATTTAAGATAAATATCGTATAAAACTTATGTATATTAAATTAAAATTTGAAAGATATTCAAATTAATTAAACAAGAACATAAATTAAAGAAAATTTATAACTGTGATTATACTAAGCAATTTTTTTAAAAAATATAGCCAACACGGATGCTAAACGAAATATAATAGAATCTAAAACATATGTATATCATGTAAATTTAATCATATGTTTGAAAGATATTTATATTACTCCATCATGAATTGAAGTTAAAGGATATGTGATTATAAACAAATGAATTTCTTATTCTTGAATTTAATTTATTTAATTTTTTTCGTAAACATATTTACCAATTAATTTCATACATTTATATCAGTATATGAATTGGGATTGATAAAACTGTGAACGGATTAGAGAATCAACATTAAGCATGAGCTATTTGATGAGATCCATATGTTTTGTTCTAACCACATCCATCAAGATTCTACTCGAAGTCAGAAAATATGTATAGTTTTCTAGAGCCCTAGAATTTGAAGATGATGATAGGTATTGTTGGGATCACTCGGTTACCACTATGGAAAAAGCTATAGTTGATGGCGATCACGAGGGCGAGATGTCGACATTTCTCAACGAGCATTATCGAGGTATTGCATGTCGGGTGATCGGCCCCTTTGTACTTAAAAAATACCTCGTAAATTATCGAGGTATTTTTAGGAATAATAATTATCACTATTCAATGTGGTGCCCTAGATAATATCCCTCCTCATTTGACTTTTGTCAGCATCTAAATGAGAGAGACAAAAAAGAATCACTAAAAAGAATGGGGCGCACCTGAATAGTGATGGAACCGCTGCTGATCACCTTCAGGACTCGAGATACTCCACCACCTCCGACATACTCGGCCTCCTTTTTGGACTCTCCCAAGTGCACATCAGCCCTATCCTCAGAACCTGCGCCACTTCGTTCTCCGAGAAACCCACGAGACTCTCATCGAAGCAGTCCGATGCTCTGCCCTTCTCCACCATTCTTCTCACGTAGTCGCACAGGACGACCACCTCCGCCGCCTCCGACCTGCCGACTGGCCTTCTTCCCGTGGCAATCTCCAGACAGACGACCCCGAAACTGTAGACGTCGCACTTATCGCTGAATGCGAAACTTTGGGAGCCCAGCTCGGGCGCCACGTACCCCACCGCCGAGTGGAAATTAGTCGCGCCGGTATTCCCCATGAAAGGGAGAAGATTTCCCAGGCCGTAGTCAGATAACTTCCCCTCGTAGTTCTCGTCTAGAAGGATGTTCGTGGATTTGATGTTGAGATGGAGCACCTGGGGTTTGCAGTCGTGGTGGAGATATTCTAGAGCTCTCGCTGTGCCTCTGATGATTCTGTACCTTCGCGGCCAGGAAAGTTCCTCTCTTTTTCCTTCAAAGTGGAGATGCTCATGAAGGTTCCCGTTGGGGATGAACTCGGAGAGTATGAGTTGCGTCGTCGGCGACCAGTAGTAACCCTGGAGAGAAACTAGATTGGGATGACGGAGATGGCTTAATCGACTGATTTCCCTCTCGAATTCCTCCTGGCTCTTGATCTTCCCCAGGGTTTCAAGTTTCTTGACGGCGATGGCGACGCCGCCTTCGAAAGTTGCCTTGTAAACGGTACCAATTGTACCTCCTCCAATGAGGCAACCCTTGTCGAGTAAAGCTTTGGTGCCTGCTTCCCAATCCTCGTACTTAGAGGGGAGGCTCTTGCTGAAGAGAACCAGCTTTCCGATAATGCCGTTAGAGTTGGATGAAGGGGGTTGCGTGCTTTCCGGAACTAGAAACTCATCTGGGCTTGAATTTTTTTTCCTTCGAGAGCGGATGTTGATGAATGTGACTGCGCAGACGCCGACAAAAATTATGGCGGCAGCGATAATCGCGATAGTGGCGGAAACAGTGAGCTGCTTGGGTCTTTGATTTGCTGCTGCAGGATTGTCCTTACATGATGTCTCTAGAGGGGGACCGCAGAGGGAAGGATTGTTGGAGAAAGCAGAAGGGCCAAATCGTTGAATCGTTTCACTGGAAGGAATGGCGCCAGAGAGGGAATTGAAGGAAAGATTGAATTGGGTAAGTTGGTTTAAGCCGGCGAGTGAGTTTGGGACTTCGCCGGTGAGCGAATTCTCAGAGAGATCGAGGTACTCGAGTTTAGAGAGTTCACCGAGTGTATCCGGGATTTTCCCGGTGAGCATATTCCGATGCAGATCGAGGAGCTGAAGGTAACTCATGTTGAACAGATTCCAAGGTATTTCTCCTTGCAGCCCGTTTCCTGAAGCATCCCTGCAAGAGATTTCAAGGTAAATCAAATCTATCAATGGTCGCGTTACCCCAAATCTGAAAGTTGTAAAAGAAACTCACAGGTGAAGGAGGAATCTACAATTAGTAATGGAAGGGGGGATCTCCCCTGTGAGTCGAAGGTCGTGGAGATCCAAGGAGACAAGAAGATCCAATCCCCCGATAGAATTTGGAATCTGTCCGCCTATTTCGTTTTTTCCCAGCCTCAGGACGGATAAAGACTTCAAATTTCCCAATTCTGAGGGAATTATCCCTCTCAATTGATTCGATTCCAAGTTCATGAACCTCAATCCCTGGCATTTAGCTATTCCCGGATCGATTTCCCCTTTTAGTTCGTTGCCTGATAGGTCAAGGAACGCGAGATTATCTCCGCAGATCCCTATTTCAGGAAAATCTGCTTCAAATCGGTTGAACGAGGCGTTCAGGTAACTAAGATTTCTCAGTTCGAGGAGCTCCAAAGGCGGCGATCCCTCGAAGGAATTGCTCCCAATGTCCAAAAACTCCAAGCTCCGGCATAATGCGGCACTGTAGGCGACATTGCCTGTAAAGGAGTTACTCCTCAGGGAGATAAAAGACATTTGCGGCGGCCGGCAAATCTCCTCGGAAAAATCTCCAGTGAGGCGATTGAAAGAAAAGTCCGCGCCGGCGAGATTAACGCAATTGCCGATAGAGACAGGGATCTGACCGGAGAGTTTATTCCGAGCCAAGGAAACGAACCGCATCCGTAAACAGGATCCGAAAAGCGACGAAGGGATCTCGCCGGAGAACGAGTTGCGAGAAAGATCCAGAAGTCTGAGGGACGGCAGATCGCCGAGGAATCCAGGAACATTACCTGCCAGAGCATTTTGACTGAGATTAAGCTTCCGTAGAGAGGTGATCTCGCCGTACTCTGGAGGAATTCCGCCGGAGAACCGGTTCCCGAATAGAGAGATTATTTTCAGATTCCGGAGCTTCACTAGAGAGGGAGACAGGCTGCCGGCGAGGTCGGCCGAGTGGATCAGGATCTTCTCCACGTCCCCGGCGGCGCTGCATGTGACTCCGGCGAAGTTCCGGCAGGGATCTGCGCCGGGATTTGCATTCCAGGACTGGAGAGCTTGTTTAGGATCTTCTATCACGGCGGATTTGAACTGTAGAAGGATATCTCTCTCCTCCGCCGTCGCCGCGGACAAAACTTGACATCCGAGTTCCTCCACCAGCAAGAAGACGAAGCCGAAGATCACCGCAGATCGCCGGAGAGAATCTCGCCGGGCGGGGCCGATCATGATCACGTCATCGCCCGCAAGACCTCTCGTCAAAGTCTACTATGCTGATACACTTCCAGTGCGAGTTCAACAAACTACCGATGACGTGGCTCTCACCGATTGGCTATTGGACTGTCGACGCGGTTAAATGTTCACCAGCTACCCCCGGAGTCACTCTCTCCCAGAAACTTTCTTAAAAAACTCCTCGGAAATATATACAATGTCACTGTCGCCCACAGCGAACAGAGACGCACGCGACGCCCACGTGCCAACCACGACCGCGATTTTCTCAGAAATGGCGGGAAAAAAAGAGAGACTATATTTGCTATAAATGACAAATGTGATGATCGCTGTTCACAATAACTCTTCCTCGAGCTGGAGTCGGCGGAGAGCTTTCTTGGCGTAGACGGTGATGACAATGGTGGCGCCGACGGCCAAGCCGAAGCCGAGCACGTCGAACACGATCTGCGCCGCCGAGAGGAATCCTTTCCCATGGGTAGACGCGTCCGCAAAATTACGGATCAGAATGCCGCTGCCATCGGTTCATTATTCAGTGAGCAAATGTAAATCGTCAAACAAATTTTTTGAATCAATCGGACCTGTAAATCGAAACGAAGATTTCTGGAATAATTCCAAGCAGCGACCCGACGATGTACGGACAGTACTTGACGTTAGTGGCGACCGCAGCGTAGTTGAAGACCAGGTATGGAAAAGGAGAAATGCGTATCAAGGTGACTGCGCGAAATTGATGGTGCCAATCTCCTTCACCGGCGAGCCTCACGATCGCAGATTTTTCAGGCCATCTCTCCAGCCACCGCTGCCAAAAGTTACATCACAAGGTTACCTCCAAAATGGAGAGAGAGAAAAAGAGAGAGATAGCACATGAATCCTGTGGCGGAAGAGGGAACCGATGAGGAATGGGAGCGACATGCCCAAGCTGGCAGCGCCGATGATGAGGAGGAAGCCATATACGTAGCCGAAGGTCATTCCGGCTAGCCACATGCTCGGTGAAGCTGGCACCAAGAAAACGGGGAATATCGAAATCGAAGCAAAGAGTATTAAGGCCAGAATTGGTTTATCAAATGCTGTTCTCTCCCATTCCAGAATAGGCACCACCACCTGTGAGACGAGAAAGAGGACGAGACATCTATGAGACTTAAAGCAGTTCATTTTGAAGAATTATAGACCCACGTAAACCTAGTGGATCATGATTTCAACATTGCAGAGAATTATCAAATTCAACGTTGCAGGTGACTCCCTATACATGCTTTCGTCAAGGAGCACTGGACATCCAAGATGACGAAGAACAAGTGAAATAGAAAATCCATCGAGCGTCAACAGTCCAGCCAAATAAAGATTATGATAGCCCAGTACGACACATCCTAGTGATTCTTCTCATTCTCTCATCCTATCATTCCATAAGGATAAAAAAAGGAGCTCCTTTTTTTATCAACATGCATTTTTAAATTGATAATCAATAGCAGATAGAACAAACACGGCACGTTTATTGAATTTCATACTGATTACCTTGTTGATCAAGAGAGGGCCACCCCAGAGAGCAAATGCGGCGCCAATTAACAACAATCCGGCGCAGGAAAAGGCAACCTTCAGCCACCACCACGGCGAACGCCAAAATTTTCTCTTAACCTGGTTTTGCGAATTCTCGTCGCCAGCCGCATCAGTAAATTCCTGCCCTTCCAAGCATACATAATCCCCGTTTAGATCTGCCGTCGGCCGCTTCCTCTCCAGAGAAACAATATCATCGGTCACCTTCTCCTCGAAAGTCATCCCGAAAATCCCCAAATGCCCACTCAAATCAACAATTCACCAGAAAACCGGATTCAAGATTGCGAAATCGCGTCGCGGAACCCCCGCCGCTCCGGCGGGGGTCTTGTCATAGCCGTTCGAACAACAGAAACCCTAGCCTCGGACTTCCAAGGGAGAATCAAGTCGACGCGCAATTTCTCCCAGAAAACGGCCAGGCGAAGGGAGGACTCACCGGATTGGAAAAATCTCCGGCAAGATCCGCGGCAAAGAGAGGGGCGGCGGCAGCAAAGGGTCGATTTGTTCGCAGAAACGCGTCGAACGTAGATGGACAAATGTCCAAGAAACTAAATTATTCCGCGAGTGGTTGTCATCGCGTCCTGCCCCTGGTTTTGGAAGCTTTAGGGACCCGGATCCGACCCGATATCATACTTTCGGTATTGGGCCAACTAAAAATGTACCGAAATCAGATATCCGAAATCCGGACCCGATAAGCCCATTAACGGATCAATCCGTTGGACTTAAAAAAAGACATGAAAATTTATATATTTGGACATATATCCTAAATTACAACTGCTACTGTTTCTTACGGTTCTTCTACATCTTTTCTGGCCGAGCTCTGTTTGTCGATGGCGGCAGACTCGCCTGAGATGCCGGGAAAGGAGGAGGAGGAGAAGAATCAGCCGCCCCCGCCGACGACTCCGTTCCGGGTGCCAGTGCTGGAAGTTTGCAGTTTCGAGGAGATCAAAGCCGCCGCCCGTAAGTGCGCTGATCAGCCGTTGCACAACTCCGAGTACGGCGCGTGGGCCGTGCTGACGGCCGTCTCCAGGAATGCGCGGCAGAGGTCCCAGGTATGTTGTATTATTAGTCCTTATGTGAGGATAAAAATGCGGTGAGGCTTTTGTTTATATAGACTTCTTCAACTTTTATATCAGAACCTAAACTATATGGACTACTTCCTATGTAATCAGTGAATGAGTAGGGAAAAAATGAGGGGATGATGTTCGTGGAAATCGAGGATCTAAATGCAGAAAGGCTTCTGTCCCCGTGTACTTCGTTAATTTTGATATTTGAACCTGAACTGTATTTATACTTCGTGTTTCCTTTTCGCATTCAATCAAGGAATGAAGAGGACAGCAAAGGAAATGATATTCTTTGAAATCAAGGATCTCAATGCAGAAGAATTTTGTCCTGCAAACTTCATCGATTTTGATACTAGGACCTAAATGTATTGATTATTTCGCATTTCATATCAACCACGAAATGAAGAGATAAAATTAAGGAAATGATATTTGTTAGACTATCAGCAGGCCCATTAAGGCCCATTAAGAGAGACCAAGCTCAACGGGAGTCAGCAAACTTATTCTAACCTGTAACAGTTGACACAAGCTAAATTTAGGCCCATTGTAACTGTCTGGTCCATATAGTATAAATGGACAGACAGGTCCAATATGACCGTTGGGGTCCAACGGTCAGAAAGAACCCTGCACAAGAATGTCTATATAAGTGAGTCTTCCCTTTGTATATGGGTGGGTCGTTTTTATATAATAAGAAGTTCTTCCCTGTGAGCTCTCTCCAATCCTTCAAAGAGTGTGTCAGGGTGGTTCCTCTGAGTGCAGTATTTAATTACATGGTATTAGAGCAGATCCTGATATTTTTTCTCTGATTCTTTCTGAAACCTCAAGTTTCGAGCTACACCAGTTAGAAAAGTTCTCCCAGGGATTGCGTCTTCCTGGCTGGGCTACATCTGACGGTTTCTTCAGCACTCTTTCAGGGATTTCGAATTTCTGATCCAAAGCTGCATTTGTTACATTATTCGAGCTGCGAAGTTGTCCACATCGTTTATCTATTGTTCGTTTTTTGTCCTTCCTAGCATTATGGGAGGCAAGTCCAAGTCAAAGGTACATGAAAGGGAGTCAGAGCCGTCATCCTCTGTGGTGAGAGTTCTTGATCTTCCTGTCCAAACCAGACTGGTTCTACCAGATCTGGACATGAAGTATAATGGGATTAATGGCCAGAAGTGGATTACTCTGGTCCAAAGATCACTCAAAGCTGCCTACATGGGAAAACATCTGACGGAAGATTCTCCCTCTGAGGATGATCCCAAGATTGAAACTTGGGAATCTGAAGAAGCATATATCATGAACTGGATGGTTAAGAATGACAAAACTTGGCAGCGGATAGCAAACAGACTGTATAGAGAGAACCTACTAGATTAGAGGACAGAAATGATGAATGGAAAGGACTTGACGAGATAGAGAGATTGGAGTGAGAAATAGGATGGACGGCGGGGGAAGGACCCCCGCCTACGGGATAAGATTAGAGCTTAAGCCATAATTCATTATGAGCAAAAGTCCCCTTAAATAGGACTACAGAAAGTTACCGTTGTAACGGTAACATACTAAAAATAATAAAATATTACGAATGTAAATCGACGATGCCAATGTATCTTGATATCTTGACAAAGAATATGGAAGAGGAGCAAAGAGACGATTATTTGCTTATAAATTGTGTATGTGATCTATGGCAAGAGATCAACAAGTCCTGTGCAGAAATGCCCAGTGACTATCGAGTTTATGATCTCAGAGAGCAGGAACGCAAGTTAAAGCAACGAAATTTGACCATTGCTTCCTACACAGCAAAACTTAAGGCTATATGGAGGGAGCTCGACCTTCTCTGGCCAACAGGTGACAAGCATTCGCCATCCTGTATTCGAGAAGTCAAGTTCAGGACTATCAAATTTTTGATGGGCCTGAATCCGGATTATGAAAACCTCAGGAGTCAACTCCTTCATCGGGAAAGATTTCCCACATTGTCTGAAGTAGTTTCAGAACTTCAAGGGGCAGAAAGCAGGAAGAAATTGAATACTACGGGAGAAACCAGATCGACTCCTATTGTAGCCGTCCACTTGACAAGGAAGGAGGAATCCCGGGGAAATGTGACTCCAGCACCTGCATCCCAAACCCCTAAGGCAAAGGAAGGTAACATTTCAATGCCTATAGTGTGTGCATATTGCAGACTACCAGGCCATATCAAGAAGGAATGTAGAAAGCTGGCTTGGAAAGAAGAGCAGATCAGAAAAGGAACATGGAAGCCGAGAGATCAAACTAATAGCAGTTGGCCAGTAAAGAAGGCCTACATGGCAAGTGAAGAAGAAGGCTCTACACCAAATAAAGATACAAATTCTGGGCTTGAAATTCAGAAATACATACAAGAAGAAATGAGCAAAATTCTACAAAAGATGAGCTCTACTTCACTGGTGAAATCTGGTGAGTCTTTCGCATTTACTACTTATAGTGGTACCACTCCTATGAATAATAATTGGATTCTACATACTGGGGCGACAGATCATATGTCACCCCACAAATCTGTATTCCAAACTTATACCCCAGTGGATAAAAACCATAGGGTCTTTACAGCAAATGGGGGAGCGTTAATGGTTGGTGGAAAAGGAACCATTAAGATCAAAGGGATTACACTAAAAAATGTCTTACATGTGCCCGATTTAAAGGCGAATTTGCTGTCCTTAGCTCAACTTGTCATAGATATGGGATGGAGATTTATACTTGACTCAGACTCTTGTTTCTTATGTGTGAAGGCCACCGGGAGGAAGATTTCATCTGTTAAGAAGACAGGTGGACTTCTCATCCTAGATGAACTGGAGGAGCCTACACCACTGCAAGTAGTCTATAGTACACAAAGCGATCAAAAGGCGATTCTTCTCCACAGACGACTAGGACATCCCTCATTTCATATTTTGAAAAGTGTTTACCCTACTTTATTTAAAGGAGTCAATATTGAAACTTTAACCTGTGAAGCCTGTCAATTTGCTAAACACAAGAGAACACCATTCCCACAATCGACTCATAGATACTTAACAGCCTTTGAATGCATACATAGTGATGTATGGGGGCCTTGCTCTACACTGGGACTGTCCAATCACAAGTGGTTTATTCTGTTCGTAGATGATTTCACTAAATATACTTGGGTTTATCTACTGAAATCAAAAACTGAGATACCATCAATCATTACCCTATTTTGTGAAATGGTCTACAATCAATTTCACAAGAAGATTAAGATCTTGAGATCGGATAATGCCAAGGAATATTTCCGTAGGGAAGTCAATACTTATATGGAAGAGAATGGGATTATACATCAATCATCATGTGTAAGTACACCTCAGCAAAACGGGGTGGTAGAACGAAAAATTGGCCATATCATGTCCACAGCTAGGGCGTTATTATTCCAAGGAACTGCCCCAAATCATACTCGGAGTGAAGCAGTGGCTACAGCCACACATCTCATCAACCGGACTCCATCAAAGGTATTAAATTTAAGCACTCCGATCGACATATTATCATTGGAATATCCACAATTGTCATTAAGGACTAATCTTCCAGCCAAGATCTTTGGATGCATTGTATATGCTCACATGCATAATGCAGGAAAGCTAGATCATCGATCCCTCAAGTGCATTTTCCTTGGCTACTCTCCCACACAGAAAGGATATAAGTGTTATCACCCAACATCAAGGAAACTACTTATTACTGCAGATGCGATATTTGATGAGCAGTCAATGTTCTACGCTCAGACAGAAGGTCAGTTGGACGCATTTCTACCAGATCTTAACCATGGAGAAGGAAGTGATGAAGATCAGTACGGACTTACGTCGGATGTCGTGGGAACAGGTTCCTACTATCGATAGTATCTCCAGCCAAATTGAGGAAGAGAATGCTATAAGACCAGAGATTGAACAAGTGGAAGACGATAGTCCACCTGGGACAGACGTGCCAAGCAATCACGGGTGGCCTATAGCGATTAATAAGGGAGTTCGTAAGTGTACGACGAACAAGCTATACCCAATTGGGAACTTCGTATCATACAACAGCATATCTCCAGAGTATAATCGGATAATCCAAGCTCTTATGACAGTATCAATTCCGAAGACTGTTCGAGAAGCCATGGCATCAGCAGAATGGAATCAAGCTATGAATGAAGAAATGGAAGCCTTAAAGAAGAACAATACATGGGAGATGGGTCCACTCCCTATCGGCAAGAAGGTAGTAGGAAGTCGTTGGGTATTTACAATTAAGTATCACTCTGATGGATCTATTGCACGGTATAAAGCACGCTTGGTTGCGCAGGGATATACTCAATCTTATGGCATCGATTATGTCGAAACATTCGCTCCGGTTGCAAAGTTAAATACAATCCGTGTACTAGTTGCTATTGCAGCAACATACAGATGGGAATTATACCAATATGATGTGAAAAACACTTTTCTACATGGCGAATTGGAAGAGGAGGTATATATGTCACCCCCTCCAGGTTATGTTTTGAGTAATAATTCAAGTGATGTATGCCACCTGAAGAAATCATTATATGGACTCAAACAATCACCACGGGCTTGGTTTGGAAAATTTTCCAAAACAATGCTCTCGGCTGGTTATTTCCAAAGTGAAGGAGATCATACCCTGTTTATCAAACACAGTAATGATGGGAAGGTAGCTCTCCTTATAGTTTATGTAGACGATATTATTATAACAGGGAGTGACAAAGAAGAAATCCAGAATCTCGAGAAGTATCTTGCAACCTCGTTTGATATCAAGGCCCTCAATATGCTAACCTATTTTTTGAGAATTGAAGTGGCACATTCCAAGTCTGGAATAGTCCTATCTCAACATAAATACATACTTGACTTACTGAGGGAGACTGGAAAGGAGGATTGTCGTCCTGCTGCCACACCAACAGATGTCAATGTGAAGCAAAAAACTGAGCAACATGAGAAAGATGCCCCGATCAACAAAACATCCTTTCCAAAGGCTTATTGGCGAGTTACTTTACCTAAATCATACTCGGCCAGATATTGCATTTGCCGTCAACTCCCTCAGTCAGTTCATGAATGATCCAAGGGAATCACATCAAACTGCAGCAGACAGAATACTTGCATACCTCAAGGGAACAATCGGATTAGGACTATTGTTTAAGAAGGGAATTGAGCCAAATGTGAGTTTGTATACTGATTCGACTATGCAGGTTCATTTGAGGATAGTCGATCAACATCAAGATACTGTAGCTTCATTGGCAGTAATCTTGTAACATGGCGTAGTAAAAAACAGAAGGAAGTGTCATTGTCGAGTGCAGAGGCTGAGCTTCGGGCACTAAAGAAGGGAGTATGCGAAGGTATGTGGCTCAAGGATCTTCTACAGGATCTCAAGCTGTTCTCCGGAAAAGGGATGATGTTATATTCAGATAGTAACTCAGCAATTGCCATGGCTAAGAACCCGGTTCAGCACGAGCGCACGAAGCACGCACGAGTAGCTCGACATTATATCAAACAGAATATTGATGCAGGCTTTATTATTCCCCAGTATGTTCCCTCACTGGAACAGATTGCAGATATCTTTACCAAAGGCGTTACCGGTCTTCAGTTTCAGAATCTCGTTTCCAAGTTGGGCATGATAAACATCTATACCCAACTTGAGGGGGGGTGTTAGACTATCAGCAGGCCCATTAAGGCCCATCAAGGCCCATTAAGAGAGACCAAGCTCAACGGGAGTCAGCAAACTTATTCTAACCTGTAACAGTTGACACAAGCTAAATTTAGGCCCATTGTAACTGTTTGGTCCATATAGTACAAATGGACAAACAGGTCCAATATTACCGTTGGGGCTCCAACGGTCATATTTCTGACCGTTGGGGCCCAACGGTCAGAAAGAACCCTGCACAAGAATGTCTATATAAGTGAGTCTTCCCTTTGTATATGGGTGGGTCGTTTTTATATAATAAGTTCTTCCCTGTGAGCTCTCTCCAATCCTTCAAAGAGTGTGTCAGGGTGGTTCCTCTGAGTGCAGTATTTAATTACAATATTCTTTGAAATAGATTGTCTAAATGCTGCAAGACCTTTGGCCTGTAGGCATGGTCGATTCTGATATTAGAATCTATAATAAATGTTGGATTACTTTGTGTTTGTTTTCGTATTCAATCAGGAAATTTAGAGGAAAAATAAAGAAAGTGACATTCGTTGAAATCAAGCATCTAAATGCTGAAATTTTTTTGATTTGTAGACTTCATCATCATTTTCAATATTGGAAAGCAACCTATCTTGGAGCCTAAACTATCTTGACTACTTCCTGTTTGCCTTTTGTTTTCAATCAGGGAATGAATATTGTGCTCACTGGAGACCTGCATTGCATTGGCAGGCTAGTGGACAACTACAGTTTCCGCATAAATGATATCGCTGTCAGCGGGAACCATTGCAGGATTTTCAGAGGAAATGTTGCTGTTCACGAGGAGGAACTGGCTGACACTCCTGTTCCATCCTTCTTAAAGGATACAAGGTGCAGGGAACGAGGTTTTTTTCTGCATGTCAGATGCCTGATTGAATTCAGAGCCAAATTCGTGTTCTATTATTAATTTTATATTTGTTTTATCTTCTACAGCACCAATGGCACATATTTAAACTGGACCAAACTGAAGAAATCATCTCCTGAAACTAGGCTCCAACATGGGGATATTATTTCATTTCTTGGTCCTCCTCATGATGGTAAAAAGTTTTGACAATTATGCCTCTTCTGGAGAATAAACGCCCTCATTTTTTTTCATTTTTCTCCTTTTTTCTCAGAGAAAGCCTACGCCTTTGTCTTTCGAGAAGTGTCTTATTTCAATCTTTCAAAGAAAGAAGCGATCAAAAGGAAAATAGGTGATTTCATGGTTACTTGTTTTATTTTTGTTTCTTCTAATAGTTTTTGAATTCAGGCTTCTTGACTCTTGGTTCTTATTACCAAGATTCTTCTCTCCAGTCCTTTTTAGCATTGTTAGTTCTAGTATGAAGAAGTGGCATGTTGACTTGGATTTTTTCCATCTTTAGAAATCGAAGGTGGAGCTGTGGAGAATGTAGGATGGTGATGGAAGAGATGTGCACTGCTTAGGGTTAGAATTTAAGGGCTTGAATCTATATAACATGCTTTATACCGGATTACCATTCTTTATGAACTACTGAAGTACCCCTTCCATCCACTTACCAAGATAGGATTATTACAAGAAACATCTATGTTTTTATTTGGAGATGCATTTTGGATATTTGATGAAGCTGTATTGACTACTTCAAAGTATTTTTTTCTTCAAAGTATTGACTACTTTTTGTGTCAAAGTATTCAAATATCCTCTCTGATACATAGATGATGATATCTTGGTTAGAAGTTATATTTAATCCTGAGAGCAAGAAGGCAAAAGGTATTGGTGTTGGACAACCGGAAGGATTGATTTCTCTTGATGATGTCCGCAGCCTTCAACGGTCAAATATGGTATTGTTTCATTATGGAAAATATATCGCATGTAATGGGTTATTACAATCTTAATTATGAATTGTTTTAATGGGGACAGGCTCTCAGAAAAGAGTTGGAATCTCATGTTCTCACCATTGAGAGTACGCGTGTTGAAGCCCAGGCATCCATCAAGTATCATGAAAGTGTATGCTCTACACTATTTCCCTGCTTTCTTTCTGGAATTTCCTCATATCTTTCTTCATTTTTTTATTGTAAAAATGTAGGTCATAAAGTGAAAATAAGTTCATATCCGCTTGCAACATCTTGAGACATGCTCCTGGCATTTATTTTATTTCTTTCTTTATGTTGCTAGATATGTGTCTATTTATTTCTTTAATTTTATGTAGGAAATAAAAGATCTAAAGGAATCTCTCTCGAGTTTATATCTCGATCAAATTAATGAGCTGCGTCAGATGCTTGGCATGAAGCAAGAAGAACTTGATAATGTTAATGCAGTGTTATCAGAGCATCAACAATCCATGAAAAATCTCAATGAAAGGCTTACCATCTTAATGCAGTCTCGCACTGAAGCTGATGAAATAATTAAGAGGTACCAAGACTGATGTAGAATTATCGTATTATTCATCTATGAAATCCAAAGAAGGAGAACAGAGAACATAGGATGGCGAGGAAGGAGATCATCCACTGCCTTGTGTCAGAAAAGAATTGCTGTAGTCGCATTTCAAGAGAGCCATCCCTTACCTTACATTGAAACATTACCAAAACACCCTCCAGATCCAGACTTGCCAAAATACCCTTAGCACTGACGTTATCTGTAAAATGTTGATGCTAATAGTAGGTTATGACTTTTTGCAATCAGTCAGAAAGGAATCATCTCAGAGCGTGAGGCCCAATTGGAAGAGGAGAGAGGACAACGAAGGGTAGAGAGAGAAAAGGCTGCAGCAGATCTGAAATCTGCATTGCAGAGAGCCCATCAGGAAGCTCAAGAGGAAATTAAGAGACAAACAGATATTCTTTTACAGAAGCAGTTCAAGGAACAACAGGAATTCACTATTAAACTCCAGGTTAAGAGATTTTCTTGATTTTGATTATATTATTAGATGCAAAGGAAAAACTGATGGTTCAGTTGTCAGGATTCGGAGAGAGAAAGTCAATTCCTTGTTGAATCTATGCGGATCAAACTGGTAACGTCTCTCATACGACTTGTTTTAACTCTTTTTCTCTCAATTGAAGTCACATCTTGTTTTTTCAGGAAGAAACACGAGATAACCTAGTTTTTTCTGAGAAGAAAAGCAGGCAGCTGGAAGCCCTGCTTCAAGAGGAGAAAGCAGTCTGTGAAAGCAACAAAAAGGTATGATGAATTTCCAATTACTCAAGAATCATTTTTCTCTGCGATAAAAAGTGTTCAAAATGAGCAATAAGCATCTTCATACCTTTCTCGTATCTGAATCCTTGGGCAGAGATCTGAGATCTTGGAGTTGCAGATAGGGAAGCTGAACGAGGAGATTGAAAGTGACAAGGTACAAAAAAGTTTTTTGGGTTTCCTTTTTGTATGTGCTAAAAATACTTGAAAATATCTGAGAGGAGATGACATGCTGGATCTCTTTAATATTCATTTCCTGTGTTTTGATTCTCATGAGATTGTCAGAGGGGTAGTTTTCAAGGCTTATCTGTGAAATACCTGTTAATGAAGTCAAAAAGGGTATAGCATAAAAATTAGGATAGAAGTTATCAAAATAGCATCAATGGGCTTATTTGATGGCTCTGGAATTGGGTTGGATTGCTTTGATGAAGCCCTGATCATGATGCTGTTGATTACTGATCTGCCATGATGATGATCTTAACAAGTAGGATCCATTGATCAATCAAGTGGTTGACAGTGCTCTATCTCTCTCGCTCTCTCTCTCTCTCTCTCTCTCAGTAACTGATCAACTCCAGGCCTTTCAACCATTTGTCTTCTATGATCATTGGTGGATTGGAAGGCTAAATAAGATGATTGGGTGATCTTACCCTTTTAACCAATCACAAGCAGTCTAAACCCCAGTCCCTATTTAGTTACTAAGTAAATTACGTTAATCATGTCAAAGGGACGATTTGGAACTGAGTTTGCAATGAAATTGAAGGTTAACTTGAAGAAAATTCCTAAGAGAAAAGTCAAAGTGGGCACCTGCGATGGATGTTTCCATGAAATCAGAAGGTGCAAGTTTCAAATCATGGATAGAAATACTCAAAACTGAGGTCAAGAGGACATTTTCTGTGGAATTTTGCATGTGATATCAAAAAGGAAAGTCAAACATGATTGTTTCTCTGGAGGTTGCCTCGAACTCAATCCATGCTCACGATATTGATCCTGATGCACCTTTCTTTAGCAGGTTGCCCGGGAAGAGGCCTGGGCAAAGGTTTCAGCTCTTGAGCTTGAGATTGCCGCCGTCATACGAGAACTATCCACCGAGAAGCAGAGATTCCAAGCAGCCCGGGAGCGGCTGATCCTTAGGTCAAATTCCCTTGATTCTTGTTTGCTCCTTTTCACCCCGAACTCTGATCTTCTACTTTGATGCAGGGAGACGCAATTGCGGGCCTTTTACTCTACCACAGAGGCGATCACTGCCCTCTTCTCCAAGCAGCAGCTCCAGCTCAAGGCCATGCAGAGGGCCCTGGAGGATGACGACGACTATGATGATCCACCACCAGCAATGGCACCGGCGCCTCTTCAGCAACAGCATACCACCAACAGCTGTGGTGCCGCTGCTGGTGACGCCTGTACTCAAGATTTGGACTGTCCTAGCGTCGATGGTGGTGGTGGGGCTGCTGCTGGAGAGGTGGTGGAAACAGAGCACGTTCCTGAGACAGAGAGCCCCGGCGAGAATGGCCTGTGCGGCAATGACACTGCAAGGGAGAAGATTGTGGGGACAGCAGATCTTTTCGCCTCTGAAGAGCTCAGCAGTTGGGCTGACTGCAATGCCCCGTCTGGCCATGGTGAGAATGATTTCCCATCCAATGATTGTGGTGTCACCGCCATGTCGGATGAAGAAACTGAGGAAGGTGACGACGGTGGCAGCAGCGAAGATGATACCGAGAGATCTGTCGGGGAAGATGATCATGTGGTTGTAGAAGATTCAATGGGATAACAAATTGCCATCTCTTTGTGCATGTGCAGATGTTTTATTGCATGTATTGTGTCAAAATTTGACCTAAGTTACAAGTAACCCTATATGTTTTAATATTTTGTCCATATCCCAGTCGGTCCAATCGAAGTCTAATGGTAAAGGCGAGCCTTTCCGGAATGGCCCAATTAACCCTCTTTATGCGTAATCGACTCGATACAATAATCTTCTATGTTGCCCTATTGTGCCAATCTCTCTCCTTCTTTCTCTCTCTTCCTATAGTGTCAATCTCTCTCCTTCTTTCTCTCTCTTCCTCTCTTGCTCACCTTTCTTTTATGTTACTTTTCTTGAAAATAAAACTTGATTTATGTAAGGAAAAACCATCGATTAACTATAAAATGATAGCTGCATCTATACATCCATATACCGTATTTAGGTACTAATTAAAACTCTGATAATCAGAATATCTCTTTCATTAGGATTTATGTGATGTAAATATGAATACGTCCTAACATGCATCATTATCAACATTTTATTTTTATTATCATACTAGCTCTGCTTAACTTTTAAGAAGTCGCGTGGTTGAATTCTCACATTTTTATGAGTTTTTTTTATAGATACAAGGACAATGGTAAACATGGAAGAACATGGATGCACTTATCAATTAGAGAGAGAGAGAGAGAGAGGAGAAAACGAACTCTCCACCTTGTTAGGAGCAAAGTTAACGCTATTTCTATAAAATCAAAGATCGGCAGACTACGTTTGAAAGTTATTAGAGAGATCATTCAATTTTTTTTAGGATAATCTACATGTTTAATAAGTCAAAAGGGTGGTCAGCCTTGATTCACCCTTGAAAATAGGATCTAATCATATTAAAAAGAGGTGGGGTGTTAAAATATTCATAAATAGAGAACCCTTTTAATTAGGATTAGATCCTAATTAGAAGAAAGGAAAGTGCCACCTTTTTGGGGGCTTGGCCCCACTTCCTTAGGATGTGAGAATTGTAGATTGTTGACGATCATTAATAGAAGAAAAAAAATGGTGATGATGAATTAGATTTTCTTGCATATCAGAATGGCAATATGTTTGATTAAGCTGATCTAGAGGTCAGTTGGAAGTTTTTTTTTTTTGTTTTTGTATCAGCAGGAATCTAGCTTTATTTCATTTTCTAGACTTTCTTGAAGGATGAATGGCGTTTGATTTTAGGTGGAGAAGATGAAGGAAATAGCTATCAAAATGGAACGATCTATTTCTCAGAGTTCTCGAGTCTAATGGCGAGGAAGATGAAGGACACTGATTCAGAGGAGGCCAATTTCCCTCCCTCAGTTCCATCGGTAGGAGTAGGAATAGGGAGCAGAAGCAACATGGGAAGCACGGGGTTAGATCTCCCTTTCTCATCGGCAGAAGCATGAGGGGGGAGGCGATTTTCCCTCCCCCTTGGCCATGAGCAAGAGCAGGAGCAAGCGAGGACGGGGGAGAGGGGGCGTGATTCCCTCCATTTGCATTGGCCAGATGGGGGGATTTCCCTCCCTCATCCCATCGTCATTAGGAGGACTCCTCGCTAGAGAAAGCACGCACAGAAGAACCCCCAACTTCATCATCAAGAGTCGGCTTCATCAGAAGAACCTCCCCTCGTTTTCTTCATATAGAGTGGCAATAGGGGCGGTTTCCCTTCCCCCGTCATCACCAAGTGCTGTTAGAGCAGGAGGGGGAAGGAGAGGCGATTCCCTCCCGCTTTGTTGTTTCCTGGCTGCAGAAGCGGGGGATGATTTTCCTCTCAATCGTTCGTAGAAGGAAGGCGGTGAGAAGTCCACTCTCAAAACGATCGCCGGTGCTGAAGAGGAGCGCGAGGAAGCCACAGCCGAATAGGGCCTCGATCTCATCGATCGAGAACAGGAGAACTCTTAAGTTCGATCACGTCGATCTCATCGATCAAAAAAGGGACTTTACTCAAGTCGCCGTCGATCGATCGATCGAAGAGCGACGATCAGATCTTCGACCCGATCAAAATTGACCAAATCACGCTCACCGAGTTTAGCTCCCGGCGTCAGTGTCAGGGAGAATTCTCAAGTTCCTCTCCCTCCCTCCGTCCCTCCCTCCCTCTCTCTCTTTCTCTCTGGTTAATGGAGTCCATAGCTGCGGAATCTTCTCTACTGCGGCATCTAGCGGTCTACGGATCTTCCTGGTCGCGCTTCCTCTCCCTTTCTCCGGTCAAATCTCGCTTTGCCAGTCGGTCATCAGCTCCTTCGTGCATCCTTTGGGACGCCTCCCCGCTATCCAACACGATGCCGAGTTTGGCAATCTCTATGTCATCTGTATCTTCTTTCTACTCCCGTGTGAGATCCATTCCCACTTTTATCTGTTATCTGGCTATGCTTATTTTCCTCTCCTGTGCTGTTTGACGGTTGATTTCGCTGATGGTAGACGAGAAGAGGAAGATAGGAAGGGGAGGGCGCCTCTTCTCTAACGCGCAGGAATTTCCCCAGCCTGCAGAAGAACTAGGAGGAGATGGTTCCGGTGAAGTTCAGGTTGCCATTCCGTCTTAATTAAATGCTGATTATGCAAGTATCAAGTTTCTGTTTATCATTTATTTAAATACTGGTTGAATGTGTCAGGTTTTTCCTAATTTGACAATTAACAATCAAGTTTTTGTTGCCGGACGATTGAGAAAGAAACTCTGAACTCTCGACCACAAGAATTAGGAAGAAGAAAGAAATAAATAAAAGAAGCGAAGAACATACAACCACCTTCTGATGAAGTTGCAAGAGCTCTGACAGCTGTAGGATGAAACTCCGTGAATTTCCCAAAATGGGAAAATAAAAGACTTCCAATCCTTCTTCAATGTCCCTTCTGAATCTATGTTCCTTTATTTATAGCCTAAGGTTACAAAAAAATTTAAAAGAAACTAGTAAATCAGATCCAGCTTTATTTATTGCTCGTGTGGAGGTTGTTGTAGATCCAACTGACTCCTTCTGTTGCTAATATCACCCCTTTCCGTTCACTTATCTATCTAATCCCCACCAACTTCTCCTTGGCTTTGAAAACTTGACTCAATCGAGTTGATACAAGATCGTATCTCAAGAACTTCAAGATCGTATCTTCAGGTGATACTTTTATAAATTCTTCTTGACTTGTATTGAATTTGGTAAGAGAATACAAGATAGTACCTCAAGAACTTCTAGAACCTCTTTCTTCCAATGCCTTATGTGAAACTGTGGAGTGAAGACAGAGATACTCTTGCAAGTTGAGAAATAGAGCTGTAGAGGAAAAATCCCGTAACCCTAACTCCCGTAAGTTGAGAAAATAGTACTTAGGTTAAAAACGCAGGAGGGCACTGGGTATATATAACCCAGTGCTATACACGAGAGGGGCCCCACTTTTAATTAGTGAAATGGCCCAGTAAGGAAACATCAGGGTCCACTTATACTTGTGGCCCTATTACTCTCTAACAGTAATAAAAGTAACTCTCTAACACCTTAGAAGATCATCCACCAGATTTCTTCAGCAGAATGCCAAGCAACCCAGTCACCACGCCTGGTTAGACCTCACTCTGACAGCTTCCGGAGCCCTCTGTGCCCCAGGTTGAATGCAATCCTAGCATCCCAGGCCCACAGTTCCCAATTCGAAATCTCCTCCAAGAAAAGCTCCCATTCCTCTTGCGTTTCTCCCCTATTTATAACTGTCGACCCCCCTCCCTTATGGGTGTCGCTCTAGTGATCCCCGGACCACGATAATAGCCAGGCTAGTTATTCAGCCCTAGTTTCCCACTTACCTCCTTGTGACTGCTTCTCTTTTCATGTAATTTCTTCCTCCAGTAACCCAAAGGAGGTAGTATTGTATCAGTCTACTAGTAATTCTTCCAGGTTTGTCTCTGGGTGATGCTTCTTGGCTTCTGGCAGTAACATCTTCTTCCGGTAAACGAGTGCCGTGACGATCCAAGCAGTCTGAAATCCTTGTGAATTTTTCTCTACAGATCAGACAAATCACCTGCCATTGTATAGACGGAAGGATCTTGCTTTCTTGCATATTCATGACTGAATCATTTGTGCATATGAGAGTAACTATGTATGACATGTGCTCTGACACATAGTTGTTGGGGGACAATGGAGAAAGAAAAATACATTCAATGGTATGACCCACGGGTGTACATGCACGAAAATAAAGAGGCAAGCGCAATTGAAAATTTTCTGGCGTTATCCAGGATCATCAATGCAGAAATCCATGGAGAAATGGACAGGATGTCCACCTGATGGTTCAAGGGTGACTAATGATAAGATTTTGATATTGGATCCCAATGCTCTGCAGGATTACAAATATGACTTTGTCGTTAACTTGATGAATGAAGTTTTCATAGCCAGGGAGAAGTTGGTGGGAATTCAGTAGATAAGTCAATTAATGCAACAAAATTCTGGTGCTAGTCAATGAATCATTTGAAGTTGGCATCAGTTGGACCTACAACAACCTTGACGCCGGCAAGTCATAAAGCAAACCAGTTACTAGTTTGTTTTAGAGTTCTGTTGTAATCTTGGCTATAAATAAATTGGCCACGATGTCATAAAGTAGGTAATAAATTTGAAGCATTTTCTTTTCTCCATTTTGGGTGGGGGTGAGGACTGTTCTAACGGTTATTGCACTTCTCTTCTATCTTTTATTCTTTCTTCTCTCCCTTTTATCATTGACAACAGACATGCCGGGAGCCTGTGCGGTGTCGCCTCTGCCGTCAAACTGGGCATAGACAGTCCGCCTGCCCACTATCCAAACGAGAAGATGCCAGTCCGGAGCCAACCCAACGCGCACCAAGCGGACTCTACGCCTGTCTCGTTGGGGAGATTATCGACGCAGAACCGACTTTGTCGCAAATCGTGGAATGCATTCAAGAAACTCTTCCCTCATCGGCTAACCCGAAGTATCACCGTCTTGGGTCTGGGCACATACTCCTACGTGATTTATCTAAAGAGGAGTGGCGCACAATGCGAGGATGGATGTACCATATCCCGGGAGGCGGTTGTACTCGCTGGCGACGTCCGCGTGGTACGGACGGGGCATACCAGTCCCTAAAGAGACTCGCCGGCTGGAACTTAGCGGTGTTCCCTTTGGACGCCGTAACTGGAAGCACCTGGATGAGATGCTCGGACAGATGGGGTCCTTAAAGAAGATCGTGTGCGACGGGTTGCAGACGGGCGATCCAAATTGCACATGTGTCGACGTCGAAGTCCCGGTTGGCGTGGCAATCCCGCCAACCATCCGAGTGGCAGCGGGGCGGGATGCACCCATGGTCAGAGTGGCAGCGCTTCCTCCCCCTCCGCCTCGGGGCGACTGCCTGAAGATGAAGGGTACATGCGATGCGATAACACCGGCAAAATCGACTGTGATTGCACCCGAGTTTGACGCCTCTGCGGAGTACGCTGCCCCCCCGGGTATTACGGCCACCCCAGAGACAGCTCTCCCTCATGGACTTTCTTCGGACACGCTGGAATTCCCATTAGCCTCCCATGAGCACATCGAGTTGCCGCAGCAGCCGGCGGCGGACCTTCCGGCGGTACATCCAGGGTCGGCTTCCCCTGGGGAGTACATGGAGGCACGCACGGCAGTCCATCCCATACTGCCCCTCACGACTCTATCTCCCCCGGCATCGGCGACATCTACACAAGCTCGATTCAGCGGCCGTGTCTACGTTTCCAGGCGCCGCTTTCGATCTGCCCCAGCCCCAAGCCGCCTCGATGCCAAGATGGAGTTAACCCGACAAGTCGGTAAGTTCATGGGGGTTGTACATGCGGAGGGAGATTCATCTGGCCATCCATGAAATGCATCACTTGGAATGTTAGAGGCCTGCGAGACGAAAGGAGACGGGGCATAGTGGGAAGATACCTCCGAGAGTGGGGAGCAGACGTCATTTGCCTGCAAGAGACTATGTTAACGCAGCTGGATCAACGTACGTGGACTTCGCTAGGCTGGGGGAGTGGTGAGTCATATGTCGCCATTGCCGCATCAGGCCGATCGGGCGGCATCATATTGGCCTGGAAGGAGGCTATTTTTGATCGAGTCGAGACATGGATCGGACGACATGTGGTGGCCGCCTGTCTTGTGAATAGATTGGATGGCTCTGTTTTCGTGACGGCTTTTGCTTATGGTCCCTCGGCCACGTTCCTCCGAGGTGAACTATGTGAGGACCTCGTCCAGCAGTGTGGGGCTTTCCCAGATACTCCCATACTCATCGGCGGCGATTTCAATGTGACACTTGCGGCGGCTGACCGCCCAAACGGAGCAGGGGGACGCGATCCAGGGTCAGCCCAGCTCCGAGAAGTTCTAGCTCAGCTGGGGCTTGCAGAGATGGGGCCCTCAGACCGGAGGTTCACATGGAGGGGTTCGACCTCCCAATCGCAGCTGGATAGATTTCTATGTTCCATTGAGCTGCTCGACCGATTTCCTCTAGCTGAGGTGACATCCCTCCCGCGCCCGCTGTCGGACCACACGCCCATATTGTGGTCGACACAGGCAGGACCTAACCGGCCTACATATTTCAAAATGGATCGGTCGTGGCTGCGCGATGAAGGCTTTAAAAGAGATATAGTCGAGTGGTGGCATTCACACCCAAATTTCGGCTCGGCATCTGACCGGCTTATTACCAAGCTGAAAGATCTCCGGTATCATCTCTTCAATCTTCGTAGGCAAATACGTACAGCACGGAATCAGAACCGAGATACGGCCCTAGCACGCATCCAAACGCTAGATGCATTGGAAGAGCAGAGATATCTCACGACAGAAGAGGCCAGGGAGCGGAAGACATCCCGAGAAGAGGTGGCGGAGGCGGATCTCCGAATCGAGATGGACTGGCGTCAGCGATCTCGGGAGCTCTGGCTATCAGCCGGAGACTCCAACACGCGCTTCTTTCACCAGATGGCGAACGAGCGACGTCGTCTCAATGGCATTCACCGTCTTCGGATTGGAGATCGTGTTCTCAATGACCAGTCAGCAGTAGGCCAGGCTTTTGCGGAGCATTTCCGGGATTTCTACCGCCGGGGGCCGATAAATCGGTGGCGGTGGTTGGCCACCGGGGCCTCTGTGTTAGATCCGAGTCAACAACATCAGCTGATCCTTCCATTCTCGGAAGATGAAGTTCAAGCGGCCTTACAAGGGCTAAACTACGAGGGAGCCCCTGGCCCTGACGGTATTCCGGTGTTCTTTTATAAGGATTGCTGGGATATGGTGAGACACGAAGTTATGGCGGCTTTAGAGGATTTCAGGACAGGTCGATGCCAGATGGATAGGCTTAACAAAGCCTACATTGTGCTGTTGCCAAAATTCCAAGGGGCAGAGCAAATCGGTGATTTCCGTCCGATTGCACTATCCAACTCTCTGTACCTGATATTCGCAAAAGTGTTGGCTAATCGACTCCGGGAGGTGCTTCCATCATTGATTAGCCCTGCTCCAGTCCGTTTCATCCCGGGCCTGCAGATGGCGTACAGCATTGTGTTGGCAGAAGAAATCGTAGCTGCATGGCATCGAGATGGCACCGCCAGTTTCCTGTGGAAGGTGGATTTTGCCAAGGCCTATGACTCCATCGACTGGCGTTTTCTCTGGAATGTCCTTCGACTTCGGGGCTTCCCAGAGACATGGGTGCGGTGGGTGAAACAATGCGTTACTACCTCCACTTTCTCTGTCCTAGTGAATGGTCGGCCGCAAGGGGGATGGATTCACCCTCAACGAGGCATTCGTCAAGGCTGCCCGCTGGCCCCCTTACTGTTCATCCTAGCAGTGGACGCTTTGGCGGTATGCACATCGCAGGTGTGCCTGCACGGGGCTCTCACCGGATTTCAGTCGGCTAGCCTTTCCGGTGGCATACCCTTGCTGCAATATGCTGATGACACCACATTTTTCATCCAGGGATCCACGGAAACGGCGCAGACACTCTCGATCATGATGGACATATTCTCAGATTTTTCTGGGCTGCGCCTGAACCGGGCCAAGTCCACCCTAGTCGGGTTCGGCTTATCCGCGGAGGAGTTGAGCGGATGTTCCCAGATTCTGGAGATGCCTATTGGTTCACTGCCGATCCGATATCTTGGGGGTGCCGCTTGTCGATCGCCGCCTACGGATCCATGATTGGCAGCTCGTGTTTGAGAAGGTGGAGACGCGCTTGGGTGGTCTGGCGGGCTCGTCTTCTCTCACGCGGTGGACGTTTGGTTCTTCGAAATCAGTCCCCGGCCGCTAGACCCATCTATTATATGTCCATTTTTAGGATGCCGGCCGGTGTAAGGAGACGTCTCGAGCAGACTATGCGAAGTTTTTTCTGGCGTGGATCCCGGCCCGAGATATCACGGGGGGCGGCACTCGTCGCATGGACCACCGTATGTCGGCCGATTTCTCAGGGTGGACTAGGCATACGCCATCTTCAGCATACCAACATAGCTCTTCTTACTAAGTGGGTGCGCCGGATTATGCAACCTTCGAGAGATCTAGTTTCGGTGGTGCTAAGAGACGGGTACGGACATTCGCTGGATTGGGAGATGTGGCAGACCCCGAGGCACGGTGACTCGGCATTTATGGAGAGCATACGGACGTGTTTTCCGCAGGTGCAGAGGTTCTTCCGACCGCAACTTGGGAACGGGGAGACTTTCCGGTTCTGGCAAGATAATTGGTCTAGACATGGTCGTCTTAGTGGGGTTTTCCCTCGCCTATACGCATTATCTATGGATCCGCGGTCTTCGGTACAGCAGGCCTGGCACAGAGCATGGGCCCCGGCTCTACCCGAGGCATTATCTGACCAGCGAGTGACTGAGTTGCTGAGGCTGCAAGAGCTCCTTGCCGACCAGAGCTTGTCAGAGGCTACACAGGACGCGTGGGTATGGAACGGCCCAAACTTTACCGTCCGAGCAGTTTATAGATTACTCCGAGACCAGGGGGCACCGGAGGACCGGCGGTTTTTGCAGAGGTGTCGCTTAGTGTGGAAGCGACGTCTCCCGTTGAAGATCAAAATCTTTGCCTGGCTCCTGTTAAGACGACGTTTGATGACGAGGTCCTTACGGCAGCGCTTGGTCCCGGACTCTCCCGTGGAATGTCCGATGTGCGCTAGGGCGATGGAGGATTGCCCGCACCTGTTCTTCACCTGCCCATTCGCTCAAGAAGTATGGCTGGCGGCGAATGTTGGACGTATTGTGACGACTTCGGAGGAGGCTTTCTGGCGATCTCTTAGTGGCGGTGCTTTCCGTCGTGAAACTGAGTGGCTCACTATCTTTGCCACACTTTGGTCCATTTGGACTCATAGGAATGAGGTCATTTTCAGGGGTTGTACCCCTTCCGTTGATGCTACTCTGCACAACGCGAGGGGGTTTGCGGCTTTTTGGTTCCGAGGTGGCTTAGGCCCCTCGATTTCTGTACCCCTGTAGTACATGATCTGTACTTTTTGTCATTTCTTCAATGACATCGGGGGGGCACTGTTTCGGGGTGCCCTTCCCCCTCAATTCAAAAAAAAAAAAAATCATTGACAACAAAGTCAATTTTCTGGCAACAGTTTTAGAAGGTTGTTCTTTAATTGTAAAATTTTGTTTTTGTTTATAGGAAGATAAAGAGAAAGAGAGAGAGAGAGAGAGAGAGAGAGAGAGAGAGAGAGGAGGAGAAGGAGGAGTAAGAAGAAGAAAGAGAGAAAGGCTTTCTACTTTTCTCCAATGGTAGTGTCCCCTCCCTGGGCCTTGAGGTCCCTCTATGCGCTTGTGACACTCGTATACTTGCCAGGGGATTGTTTCACATTAGCCATTATTTGCTCTGGAGGCATTTACCATGAAACACTTTTTAAATGGGATGATCATTCAGAGTATCTGAACATTTATCTTGTGTCAATTTACAGTTCGTATTAACTAATATTAACATGCTGTGGATTTAAAATATCTTAAATTCTTTCTTCAATACCCTTTTTGATTTTGTATGCCTTAAAAGTTTTGCCTCATGTGAAAATAAAGAGGAACATTATCCTGCTCCACAGTTTTTTTTTTCAAAACTTTACTTTTGATATAGGCATATCCTGTGTTGGTTTGGTTTGGTTTGGTTTGGTAGGATGATCTAGGGGCATGATTCTTTTATATTAAATTAACTTTGTTTTTTAATTCTTGCAGGAGAGAGTTCAGAAAGAAATCAATATACTTAAGATTCTTCAGGGTGCCAACTCCTTTATCCCGCACATAGTGTTGGGTAGCACAGTGTTGGCCCTTGCCTATCCTCCTTCACTTACGTGGTTCACTACTAGGTCTGTCAAAATGTTTTGTATATTAGTACTACTAAATGTTAGACTGTTCTTTTTCTCGCCTTGGTGTCATTGTAGTTACCTCTCAAATCTGACCTTGTTCAGATTTCCCTGTTCAGGGAGCTTGCCTCAGCCTCCCTGACCACCAAAGCCTAAGCTGAGACACTACCAGAATTCCCTTTACTACTGACATTTGTTGAGGGTTTTATTGGTTATTAATGTCACTTCACTTTGAAGTTGTATTGCAGAGTAACTGCTCCAATGCACGAGAGAATGCTTTTGACAATTTGCAATGGTTTTATTCCAAATAAAAAACAATTTGCTATCATGATGGGGTAGATAACGCAATGATGAGCGAATTGGATGACTACAGTCAGATGGTGTAAGCAGATGATACTTCTCAAAATACATTTAGGTAGCCAAGACCGTAGCAATGATGGCAAAGGGGCTTTGATCAGCATGGAAGCCACGAGGGTGCCAACCCTGCAGCAATAGAGAGGTAGAACAACAGAAGATGTCAACCCTGCAGCCCAGGTGGCATTGCACATTTCAATTCTTGAGAAGTTAACACATCCTTCCTAGATAACCTCCTAATTACTAGAATACATATACATCTAAAAGCCTTGAGCATAACTTATATCAGTCATAGTAACCAAAGGAAGAGCAAAAGGATCAACCCTGATCCATCCTGTGAGTTCACAGGTAAAGGTAGTTCAAGAGGCCTCCCCATCCTCCCTATCATCTGCCCAAAAGTCCTCCACACCAACATTTTTCTCGTTTACAGGGTCCAATCCATAGAACTGATAGTGAATGTAGTTAGGGTTTGCTCAGGTTGAAGGATTAAACTGCCCACAGTTTTACAAATGGGTCTTGCATTTTCATGTTATTGTCACCAATGGGCGATGTGTTTTCTTCACAAGTCTGAAGGAGATCACAAAAGTGGTGGATACACAATGAGAATCAAAGGGGAACCTGCTGAGATCACAATTTTAGTGATCACAACAGATATCACAACATAGCATTCTGAAATTATCATTTTTGTATGGCGAGAGTACTGCCATTTATTTCCTCTCTCATGGAAACAGCATAGCATTTGATTGAACTGGAAAAGATCTATTCCTTGTCATGCAAATAGTTGCTTTTTCATCTTCCTGTTGTTACTAATTGACAAGATGTTGAGTGAGAACACATTAATTGTCAACTCCGTTTATTGTTCTTACTCCAAATCGAAGTCAAGGCTAAGAGTTGAGAAGATTATTGTAACCCTCAGTGAATGGCAGTTTTAACGATATTAATGTTTCTGACCCCCTTTTAGAGAGATAGTAATTGGGTGTGGGGGTTCAGTTTATGGGGGTATGTATGTGTGTGGTAAAATTGGGTGTGGGGGTTCAGTTTATGGGGGTATGTATGTGTGTGGTAAAATTAATGATACTTTCCTGGTGATGAGCATATTAGTGTTACTCAAGTGATGCAAGATGGGACGATAGGTTAAAAAAATGCATTCTATTACTGAATCTATCATCTCATCCTTTTCAAGAAAAAGGATGAGACAATAGATTCAGTTATACAATGCTTATTTGCTTGAGAGCACCGAGTTTAGACAATGAGAGGGGGAGAGGCCTTCAGTTGGTTGGCGTCCACCTGCAACATGAGGAATGTGAGTATAGAGTTTAGAGGAGGACAGAGGAGATACAAGGTAGAATGGTCGAGGCAAGTGTGGAGATGTATCACTGTTGCTAATTTTTCCCATTTCTTCTGTCAAGGGTTTCTCATATAAACTGGTGATTTTACTGGGTTTCCTTGTGAGCCTCAGGAGGCTGCTTCCTGTCAGTACTCTTCTTGATTGAGACCAGATTGTCTGAAAGTTTTAATTCTACAATTTGTTTCATGATGGTAGTGATCAACTATAATTGGTTTCTGGCCAACTATACTGGCCCAGATGCACAACATGTTCCTCCCCTGATTTATTGTAGATGAGGATGTCCTCCAAAAAAATACCATCATGAACTTCCGCTGATGTGGCAGGGAGGTCATATTCTTCAATGCTTGGAAACTGGGTGTAGGACAACTTTACCCTACTTTCTTCCTTATTATGTTTATGTCCTATTGATATTGTATTTATACTCTATCTCAAGTTACTGTTAAGAATATGACCGTTGGGTTGTAAAGGTCACATTCACCTTTATGAATAGTCCAGTATCATAAATGCAATATTAAGCTTTTTCCTTCTATTGTCTCTTCCATTGTTCTCATCCTATCAAGCAACAGAGAGTACAAAACTCAACAGTTCCAATTCATGTTTCAGCAAGTAGTGAAGTGATAAAGCTGATTATTGATGAAGCCCATCTGGGGTAGAAACTTAATGGTGTTTTCCATTCTGTTTTTCTTTTTTTTTCTTTTTATTTGGTTTGGGGGTGGGGGACCCACTGTGATCTGATGGTTACTCCCCACTTGTCACTGTATTGGCCTTGATGGGTGCCAGATGTTACCAACCTCGAAACCAAACACAAGCGGATTAAAGATGGCCTTGGTCCAGGGGGTCATGCTGATTGATCGATTTGTGGCTATTGCAAAGTAGAGGCAATGGAATCCGTCTCTCCGTGTTCAAATTCAACATGGTTGAATATGATCTCACTACTGCTCTCCATCTAGATAGGATTTAGAATCCTATCGTTAATCCAGATAATCCTGTCATAATCTAAGGTTGTTCACCGAGGCTGAGCTTCATTTTTGAAAGTGTTTATTTGGTTTATTGGAATTTGCAGCCAGAATAACTAACAGGGATGCTAATGGCATTATTATTCTCTCTGAATTGTGGATTTTAGTAACATCGGATATTCACTTGTTTCAGATATTATGCTCCGGCTCTAGGATTTTTGATGTTTGCTGTAGGCATTAATTCTAGTCCAAAGGATTTTCTCAAAGCTTTTGGAAGACCAGGAGCTATTTTCGTTGGATACATTGGACAGTTTGTCATTAAACCTTTGCTTGGTTATCTTTTCGGTAGTTTAGCTGTTACGGTGTTCAAACTTCCAACACCCATTGGTAAGAGCACAAATAACTCTACTTTTTTCTCATGTTTCATTTATACTTTTGATTTTCTCTTTTCATCAGGTGCTGGGATAATGCTGGTGTCATGTGTAAGCGGAGCCCAACTCTCAAACTATGCCACCTTTTTAACTGACCCTCCTATGGCCCCTTTGAGCATTGTCATGACGTCACTGTCAACAGCCACTGCCGTGTTTGTTACACCTGCCTTATCATTTCTTCTCATCGGGAAGAAGCTACCTGTCGATGTGAGAGGGATGATGGTTAGTATCACTCAGATAGTTGTTTTACCGATTGCTGCCGGACTGCTCCTGAACAAGTCAGCACCTTTTCCCATTATGACTTATAAGAATCCTTGAAATTCGAAATTCTTTTGGTTATTAGATTGATTCAGTATTTACTGTTAACTTGACTAACTCTCTGGAGAAAGGTGAATATTAATGACTGAGAGAGACAGATAAGTGGCAGTGGTGTAGAGTTGGATGCAACCCCCACTCCACTCATGAAAACACACATTTGAGAGAGACTCATGTCTTGTCCTAAAGGGACAAACAAATGCTTTTTTTTTTATCATGGTTTCCTTTTACAGCCATACCCCCTTTGTATAGTCTTCACACTAGCTATTAGGGGGTATGCAGCAGATTATCATCTATTGAAAAATGTTAAAGAAGAAGTTGAAAACATTAAAATTAAGCATTTCTTTTATTCTAGGTTTCTCCCCCAAGTATGTGCCACCATCCAGCCATTCCTGCCGCCATTGTCTGTGATTGTGACTGCTCTGTGTGTGGGTTCACCGTTGGCAATTAACGTGGAATCAATTGTTAGCCCTTTTGGGTTGATCGTCCTCTCTATCATTATCATATTTCATGCCTCTGCATTCGTTGCCGGCTATTTTCTTCCCAGAATAGTTTTTGACAAAACGCCTGACTTGAAGGCTCTCCAGAGGACTATCTCCTTTGAAACAGGTCCATTTACTTAATGTCTTTATTCATTCCTTGAAACCGTCATAATGATTTCTTGTCTCCAATTACAGGGATGCAAAGCAGTCTTCTGGCACTGGCTTTGGCTAATAGATTCTTCTCAGATCCTCTCGTGGGTATCCCTCCCGCAATTTCTGTAAGTTTTAACTCAAGAACACTAATCCTTCATGTTTCTGTTGGAACTACTCTTTCCAGGAAAATGAGATACCTCTATTACACATGAGATTTCCTTTTTGTATATTGGCCACATTGAGTTGTTGGTTTCATGCAATTAAGCCCATGGCGTGGATTCAGTAATAACTTTTTGGTTTTCTTTAGTGTATACGTACCTGTCAATCATTGCCTCAAAAGCCCTAGTATATCATTCTATAAAGAGCGATATACCCCTATGACTAGGTCCTGTTATATACAGGTTACAGTTAGTTATTGGGTTGGGCCAATAAGGTCCAATAATTAAATTTACTGATATCTAATTGGATTTATTTACGATTATGTTGTAAGTTGTGAAACTCTCAAGGATTAGGATGATAACAGCAAGGAGAAAACAGAAATAATAGTACATAGAAGTTTTGGAATTATTAGATGTGTTAAGTCTGAAATTTTCGGCTTTCCTTTGCTGGTAAAAATATTCTTGTTTATTAATTGCATATATTTATGTTAATACAAGTCTCATGACATGTATCTAATCCTTATGCTTATTTTGGAGGTCGTATTGATGTCATTGATGGGTTTTTCTCTTGTTATGCTATGGTCAAAGAAGGATACTCAATGAAAAAGGTATTAGTTTTTTTCTTCTATTTTTCTCACGTTGAAGACAGAAAAAGAGAACACCATTATATGTGATTGGTGATCTTGTAATCTGTGCCATCTACTTCTCAATGTTAAACGTAGTCATATAACCTTCATGAGATATTTTCTATGATTTCTTGATGTTTTTTGGTTAAAATTAAATGGTGATAAGGCTGGCATTCATATCAAGTAGCTCATAAGAGAATTTTTCCTTTCTTGATTTAGTGAGAGTTTATTTGACCGTTTTTAGTTATTTTTGGACTTCTTACTTCAAACCAGATGTTGAGCTTCAATTTTATTTATCAAGAATGGTGTGATATGCAAGTCATGTTGATGAAAAGTTTTCAGGACCAAGTGAAACTTCTTGTGTCCTGCACGTCCTATCTGTACAGCAAGTATCATCAGTGAAAATAGCAAACAGATATACAAAGATTGGGATGGAAGATGGAATTCATCCACGCTTGAATGGTGCACAGTGCATTGGTGAGGTTGAAGGGTATCAAAGGAACTCAGTTCTCATATGCCCATAATACCATCTTGGGTATGTATTTCCTTTTGAATATGGATTTGGTGATATCTTAAGTTGTCCACTGCTAGAATGGTGTAGTAATTAGGGGCAATGACTATGTTGGTGGTGAAATAGTTGACTTAGAATCTCTAGATTCAGCTCTTCAACTTGAGGATCTTTCTTGAGAAAGGGTTGTCAGTGGATGAATGGTTTTGTCATTTGCCATAGCATTCCCTGTCTTATTTTTTTTTCATGCAAATTCTGTTCAATACACGGTGTCTCTGCGTTTCAATTTTTGTTCATGCAAGCTCTATTTGGGGACCTTGGTGGACAGCTCAATACTTGGGTTTTGGCCAGAACTTTAAACATCCATGTCTTAGGGCAGGCTAGGTTCTACGATAGTCACTTTATTGAACTCTCTTGCACTATTTCCCTTGTCAAAATTTCCATCACACAAGGAATAAAGCTGTATTGATCATAGAACTTGATATATCTTTCTGGACTCTAAGATCGTAGCTTGGATTCACCAATAATCCAGCCACATGCTGTGATGTTTCCAGAGAGTGAGAGAAGAGATCCAGCCACATGCTGTGCTGTATGCAAATAGCCCATTGCTGCCATGCAAGTATATCCACCTTGAGCGCTAGAGCCTTGGTTATGTCTTCCATGTAAGGTGAAAAGGAGATGTACTCCTCCATACAAAACCTACCATCAGTATGGGCCAGGGTGATCCCTAGAATTCTCATAGGTTTGGCCATTTTTACCAGCAGAAGCATCGGCCAGGCCCATTAGTGGATGGATTTGGAGTGTCCCAAACTAATGGGCCCGTCCTTATCAGAGGCAGTCTGGATGCAGCCGAGGGAGGGAGGCCCAGGGGTGAGGATAAAGAGGAGAAAGAGATAGGAAGAGCTATCGGGGCAGAAAACCCATAGGTGGCAGGATGCGACACACACCAGGAAATTGCTCAGGGAATCCGGCTCTCACTTCTCACTCTCTCACTCTGTCCCCCATTTCAATCAGGTGCCATTATTTCAGTGGCATCCTGCATCTTCTCCATCTTCACTTCTCTATTTTGTCCTCACAAAACTGGCATGTGAAATCGTCTTTTGGGATTGAAAGATTTTGATCTTCCATTTCTGAATCTAGTGTCTGAGTCGGACCCTCCGATTTGGCATCAGAGCCAGCAACAAAAGCACACCAACAAGTCGAAATGGAAAAAATGATGCAAACACCCAAGGAGAACAGAACATCAGAGCTCGATTCAGTCAAGGCAAGTATGAGCTGCATTCCATCTCTGGAGCAAGCATTTTTGTGCATGTTGGAACTGAGCCTGACATTGGAGGCTATGCTAGCTGAGCAGAGATCCGCCAACACCATCCAATTCACACAGGTTGTACGAAAAAGTCAGCCAGTTGAGTATGGCTTTAACTGGCAGTGCATCGTCCTTGACGTACCACCCCCCTCAGCATGAACACCGTCCATTGTCACCCTGCCAGTGACAGTCAGTGCCGACAGCAGTACCTGAGCCATCATCAGCATGGGCTGAGAGCAAGTCTTCACAAGGAGGAGTTGCAGACAAGTGAATGCATAGGCTAACCACGTAAAAGCCGAAGATGGATATACTAGGGTGAAAGGGGTTGAGTTACCCATGTTTATAGAGGGTGCCCCAGCAGGATGGGTCTATCGAGCAGAAATCTACTCAGAAGTGCAAGAAACGCTGCTTGAGATGAAGCTGGAAAACGGCAATTTGGGATTGTCGGGGGAAACCCAGACACCCAAGAGCCTTTTTAAAGACTGCTGATTTGACAACCAGACTTTGCTTTGTTTTGGCTGGAGAAGCTCTGACTCTCCTTGAGAGTCTCTTTGAGTTACAGCTGACCAAGTCAGTTGCAATTTATTGGCATGACTTTGAAGTATTAAGTTATTCATCGAAGACATTCCACGAAAGTACTTGATGCAGCTTTTTGGAAGGGTTGAGACCTGAAATTCCCGTTGAGCTCAATTTACTACATCAGTGGGGCTTGTCGGCATCGTGGATATGGCCCAAGCAATTGAAGAGTGGAATAATGAGTTGGGTTACGCAATAGGAAGCACGTACCATCCACTGGGTCCTCTAGCGAATATGGGAACTAGCTTATTATCAACACAGGATGACACGTGCGCTGCAACTAAGTGTCATCCAAAGCTGCAGGCAAAGAAGTCCATGTGTCGACCTAACTGGATCAACCTGGTGACCCAGAGGAATCAACCACTAGGTGTCCAAGATCGGGCCATGTGGCATGTGATCTGTTGTCTAAATGAGCTTACTAATCAGGGATCGTGCCAACGGTCTTACTAGCTTTTTGACGATCAAGAACGTCACATTTTCACCGAGTGTTCTTATTGTTTTGATAAGGAGAAATATCCCTTGATAATCATTGTTGAATCACAATTCAAATGTTGGGATGAAGACATCTCTCTAACTTGATTGTGGAGCACGTTGCTACTAGATTCAGTGGAACTATTCTCTAAATGGCTCCAATGAGATCTCATGAATTTAACCATCCACATCACCCCATATCACTTGAAAAAGTTTGCATTGTGAAATTGTCATTAGGGTATAATATATATTAAAATTAATTCTACCATAATCGTAATGCCACGTACGCACTCGACAAGTGCCATGTGTGCATGCTCGTACCACACAAGTGCTGAATAAGCGCCACATCCATGCCACTGGGACGCGGGACTGTCATGCAAGCTCGATGGTTGCCCACCACATCGACTACCGCAGCAAGGCCCACTATCTTGCCCTTTCATGTAAATTGAATTCCTTAAAATACTTCCAAATTCTAGAAAAATTCATAAACCTTAGGAAATTAATATATATCAAAAGATAAATAACTTTCTACCAAATCTTCCTCATTCGATCAAGAATTTATTCTTCAATATTTGTATGTCATTTAATTTCAAAATTGTAAATAGAATAAAGGATTTTTCAATAGACATCACTAATTTGTCTTAGAATATAAAATTAAGTTAACCAAAACTTGATATGAAGGTCAAAATCCCTTTATTCTTCAAATTTTGACCTTCTCAAGTTTCGAATTCAAAGGACTTATAAAGAGGCTAAAAACAAGATATGTGATCTTAAAAAGGCCAAACTCTTTAATTATATAAATAATTAAAATGGTATTTTATGAAATTATGAAAAAGACGTGATCGCCCATATCATAATAATATGAATTATGCATTAAAGTCACTTAAAACAATATATTTGCACACACACAAATGTATGTTATCAATGTCAATATTAGATTATTAAACTTGGGGCACGACTTCCCTTGCATTACTTTACTCGAGAAGGACAATTATACTATTGGCATGTTCTCTCATGTATAACCACAAGTGGCTCTTTTCAAGTCCTCAATGTCTCTTTTTCCTATCTTGTAAACTTGCATAAGGCAAAGGTAGAAGTGGCAAGGGATTGTTGATGCCAAAAATCAAGACAACCCGATAGATTGCTCTAGACCCCCCCCCCCCCAAAAGCTCGGGCCCAAAATCAAGTTACTAGCTATGAGATGAGTAATTGTTCTATTGGGGATGTGCCTCCTTGGCTGACACATAAAAACTCATCCTAAAACATTTGGACAACTACCATCAGTTAGTCATCAAGAGCTATGAGAAATTTCTAGCTGCAAGCAGATGGCTTAAAACTTCTTTTGGCATGGGATGAAAGTGCAACTGCCAATGGGTAAATTATTCTCACTTATAGCCTATTGGGCTTCTACAACCACTTTTGTTACCATACCAGATTGGAATGATATCGTCTTGGACTTTCAAAGGGTCAGCTAAATTTGAAGGGTATGAACACCATCCTTGTTGTTGCTGATGCATAAGATTTTCATTGATAGTGACTAGGATAAGATTTTCACAATATACTTCTTGAAGAGTCTCTCCAAATCCCAAGAAATGTCTATAAAAAATTCACCACATGGCATTCACAAATTGACGGGCAAAGAGAGTTGGTCGATCAAGGTTTAGAAGCTTATTCTGATGGTGCTCTACTGGAGAGTGGCCTGTGACTTGGGTCACCTTCCTACCCTAGGTAGAGTATTGGTATGAAACTCCTTGTAATTCCTCAAAAATCATGAGTTCTTTTCAACTAGTATTTAGCATGATCCCCTCCTTTAGTGAGTGTTAGAGCATGAGCCAACTCTATGGAACCACTGGCAATCAAGCTCGAAGAGCAAGACCACATCCTCCACTAGTTGAAGGCATCTTTGCCTTGAGCACAGAACAAGATGAAAAGTCAATGAGGTGTTTAATTGCATGTGGGAGACTAGGTGTTTGTAAAGTTACACCCCCGATAGAATGAATCCCATTTGTGCTCAAAGGTATCAAAGATGTCACCTAGGTGTTTATGGCCATTCAAGATTTTTAACAATGTTGGGAAGGTATTAATGGCCAATGAAGATTGTCGAAAAGAGAATATTTGAGCATCAACCTTGTATTCCATGTGTTAAAGCTTAAGAAGCACTTAGGCAACTACCTATAATCTTTGCCACTACTAACCACCATCAATGGTAAGATCCAAGTTACCCCCTAACTACAACACATTCTTATGACATGGCAAAACACCCATTGGAATTGAGGTCTAGATCAAGTGGTTGAGAATATGACATGGGAGACTGTGGCAGAGTTTAGTCAACACTTACCTGAATTCCATTTGGTAGACCTAGTGGCTGCTACAATAGGGGGTGATGACAGGTCCTACCTTTGTTTACTAGCACAAGCATCAGAGGATGTGCCCAATACCATATGGATCTAGAGCAGCCTAGACTAATAGGCATATCATTAATAGCGGTAGTCCAGATGCACCCTAGGTAGGGAGGCCCACAAGTGAGGATAAAGAGGAGATGAGGCAACACAAAATGGGAAATCATCGAAGGAATTCAAATCTCTCTGTCTCTCTCCCTTGATTTCTATCACCATGCCATCCTACATCTTTTCCGTCTTCTCTTCTCTATTTTTTCATCCCAAAATTGGTGCGTGAAATTGTCTTTTGAGACCAAAATCTGTTGATCTTCCATTTCTTAATTTAACGTTGAGTTGGGCCTACTCAATTCCTCGCTTACAAGAATCTCACGAAAGTAAAGTTTTTGCCCTTTCTCGTAAGTGTACGAAAATGTACAACATGATTAAGAATTTTAACTATTACATCTTATGGCATATAGCTTAGCAAATATTGGTCAACTTTCTTCTTATTCGCTGTTCTCTTCATAGCCTTGTTCGTGCTCGATGTTGCTCCTACAGTATGAGGCTGCTCAACTTTGGAAGCTAATTTGCATGGAAACCAAGAAAGACTGGCCAGACATTTAACCTAAATCATAAACCTATGAATCCATTGATACATTTTGATTGCAATCATGACTGATAACATTGGGTGATTGATGACGATCATGATGTAAAGAAATTGGCTTGACTTAATTGGTTGTAATGGGATCATTGAAAACCAACCATCCCCCATGCAAATTAGCTCTTTTGTAAAAGCTGGGCATTAAAATGTCATAGGTAAATAATTAGAAGACTATATCAATTATCATGAAAAACAAAAATAAGGGTAATGGTAATAATTTATAATAATGGTGATGAAAGGATGTTCTAAATACTCATGATAGAGGTAATTCATCCTAATGTTTGATGAATACTTCGTTGGCTATGGAGGATTGACGGATCAAATCGATGTGATCATCAATTGCACACCAATTTGTGTCAAAATAAAGTCCAAACTTACCAAATTAATGAAAATAATTCGAATTGAGGGGTATAATGGTAAATATGGGTCAAATCCATAGGGAATTAAGGAAATTTCTGATGATCTATTCGAATTAGATCAAATCGGATGATGAATCAATAATAGAAATTGGGAAAAATGGTATTTTATGAAAGAGGACTTGAAGACGAATCCACGGAATCAAAAATCAATGAATTTGACTTTGATTTCACACAAAAATTGAAGATTGAAGTGAGGTATTTTCCAAAAATTAGAAAAAACAAAATTACTGAAAATAAAGATGAAATTAAGCTAAATTATGATTCTAAAATGAAATTAAATGGTAAACGATGATAGATTAGGATAAAACACGATCGCTAACCCACAATTGCGATCAAATTGATCCAATTAATCGCCGGAATCAAGGCTTTTCATAAAAAATCTGAAAATCACGATCGTGGAGTTCAAGCGTCAATTTCTTCCTCAGCGATCGTCGAAATCTTGATCTTAAGCACTCCGTGGATGAGGAAATGAGTCTAGAAGTGATTGGGATCAAGAGATTCAAGAGATTTGGTGTCTAAACAGTTTAATTTGATTGAATTGCTCTTGAAATGCTATACAAATACAAAGAACATCTCAATTTATAAGAGATTTAGGCGTAACCGTCCAATGAAACGCATCAACGACTTTGATGAAACGCATGATTTTAAATCGTTACCGTTAAGTTATGACCATTTGATCGCGATCGGACGCTTGAGATGAAGCCACGTCGCATGCGTTTTAAAACATATCGAATACGCCCACCGTTGGATCGCGATCGGACGCATCAGATGCGTTTTCCACGATTTAATCTCGACCGTTATAACTCCTTTCGATCAACGGTCGAGATTATATCGCATCTGGTGAACTCGATCTCGCCACGTACCCCTCTTCACTTAATTCATGATCAACGGCTGAGAATCCACGCGTGATTGGACTCTCCTCACGTTGCCACGTCGTCTCCTCTCCTCGATCGTTGATCATAATCTGATCGAACAGTTGTGATCGTGCCACGTCACGTGCGCGCTTTATAAAATTCGAAAAAATCAATTTAAATTTGAAAAAATCGATTTTTAATTCTAGAAAATCCTTAGAAATTTATTAAAAATTCAGAAAAATTCAGAAAAATCCTAGAAAAATCCCTAAAAATTAGAAAAATCATAACTTTCAAAATATAACTCCAAATTAATCCAAATTTCTTTCATTTGATCAGAAATTTAATTATCTATCATTAAAAAAATTCAAATTTAATAAATACCAAGAGATTTAATTTCTATTTCAAAAATACATTCATTCCTTCAAGATTTTAACTTAAGAAAATTAAATGAATGTTTAAAAAAGTGATTTCTCTTATTATTTAACATTAAAACCTACTTATAATCTCAAGTAAATATATGTTATAAAATAATTTATCTTTATTTCATAATAATTAACCCTAAATTAAAGTATTTTGAGATTATAATGACTTTTTTCGTAGAATGATAGATAAATACTCATAAATATGATAACATGCATATGAATGAAATCTTTTATGCCTTAATATGCATTAATAATCATGTATTATCATTTCTAATTATCATGTTATCAAGGATCAATATAAAAAAAGACAATCATTAGATTCACATGTTGTGTGTGCTTGCATAGTTTTTGAACTCTTTTGTATCCTAGGACCAACATGTTGGTCTTGTATATTCTGTTTGTTGTGAATAACATTATGAATAAGAGAATAACATAATCTAGATTAGATTTTCACAAAAGTTTTCATCTTGAGCTACACGAGAGAGGTAAGTGGAGAGAGAGAAAGATAGAGATATCAGACCGTATTAGTATTTCACACTCCCCCTCCAATTAGAGCATAGAACAATAGTATTTTGGAAAATGAGTATAGTAAGGAGAGTGCTTCATGGTGACATGTGGGTGTCTTTTATAATTCTAGACGAGAAAGCTTTGTGAATCGAGAGAGAGAGACATAGAGAGAGAGAGAGAGAGAGCAAGTTGGGTCCTATTGGGCTTTCACACTCCTCCTCAAGATGGAACATATTTAATGAACATGCTCATATTTTTATGCTAAGTTATTAATAGTTATGTTGGTAATAGAGACACGAGATCATGAGTACTTTCCAAGGAGAAGACGACATTGAGTTGGTAGCGGAGGAAACAACCACATTTTATGAGATGTAACATGGGGCATGCATTAAAAATGTTTTAATTGTAGACTGATGTGAATCAAAAATTGGGTTTTTATGAGGCATGAAGGAAATATGACAAACAATGTTTTATATGTGACAAATTTTATAGTGGTGCTAAGTGAGAACCCTAGAATTGTGAGGGCCATATCTATGCAGTTGTCTTGATTGCATCATGCTTACTGTTACATACAAAATGTGCCTACCTACACACTGGTGCACCCTAGATGAGCTTCTTGTCATATCCTAGCTGGACTGGAAGATATGATTGTGAATTTTGGAGATGATCTAGGTGAGGTGGTGAGATGCACTAGAGTCACTGCAAGATGGCAGACAATAGATGAGGAGGTGGTGCATGGATGAGAAGGCGGTGCTTCCAAATAAGGTATTGTGAGCATGTGTGTCATCAACTCCAACAAGATGGATTTTGGAGAGTTCAAGTTTCCAAGGAGATGATAATTGAGTGACAGTCAACGCCCAAGGAGGCAACTGATTTCCGTGGAAACAAAGAGAAAACTTGGGAATATGATACTCTATGGAACAAGAGAGGATATGAGTAGAGTAAATTGAATAGTTTGATGTGTGGGTTGCCCTTTATAGGAGTACATGGGGATTTCGGTGAATTGATAGAGCAGTGGCCTTTAAAAAACATGCTCATCTTTTGACGTAGAAACCTTGAGGGGTGACACAATACAATTGGAATCATTAAAGTGCTTGCAAAGAGTTTGTGAATGATGCCTTGAGAGAGGCAAAGGAGGAGACAATACTGAGTGGTATGCCAAGGAGATGACAAGATTGAGTAGGAAGCTAAGGAGATGAATGCTCTAGGTGATATGCAGCACTACACCTGCATTTTGTTCTACCAAGGATACAATTGCAAGAGGGATGTGAGAAGTTGACTACATTTGATGAGATTTAGAACAAACACACGCCTTGAGTCCAGCGAGAAGATGACTGTGATCACAACATCAAAGATGAACCTTACATTGTCAATGTTAGTAAGATGATGGAACAATGGTAGACGATGGCTTTCAGATGATTTTACTTGTGAAGTAGACGCTAATGTGTTAACATCTCCATTCATAGATGATGAACAGTAGCACTCCAATGGCAGCCTTGTGGTCAATGGAAAATTCAATTGAAGGAATTGATTCATCCATTTGTGTGTGTCCTAGTTGCATGCACTTTCTGCATATAAGTGCTCTTTAAACTCCCCATTTATTGGGTTTCTACCAAGAGAAAATTTTACCAATTTACTGGCTTTTTAATACAAAAAACACCCAAATAGACCATCATGTGTGATATCATGGTACTTGGGACCATCACGTGTCCTATCATCTCTATGATACATGGTCCACATTTGGATCGCTTCCTATCTATGTAGGATGTTTTGGCTAAAATGAAAAGACAGCAAAACCCAACACTTCAACGCAATTCAAGGTTCTAAAGGAAGAAAGCTCTAGCAGACATCATGTAAAAAAGGTTGAATGTCTGCATGAATTTTTGGAGGGATTAGAGTTAGAAATTAAAGGTGACACATAAATGAACTATCCGTGGTTGGGAATAAATGCCCTCTAAAATTATGTTTAGAAGCCATTACTCGCATCACTTCAATGTGGAATGACTTGACCTTTAGTATTTTTTTTATTCAATAGGGAAATAAACATGAGCTCCAATCTCTCAGTTTCATATCACACCTATGATGAAGAGAGAGATTATATAAGATAGATTCTAGAGAGATAAGGGAGACTATAAGGAGAGAAGCCTTGAGAAGCAAAATAACAAATAAGACCTTTTCAAATATTTTTCGCCCCTATTCAATTATCAAATTAACAAAAATATGGAAAGGGTAGGTGATATCAATGAATATATTTTCTCCCATAGTCAATTATTGAAAAAATAAAAATATTTCAAATGAAATTAAATAGTTTATAATGATAAAATAATATTTATTAACTTTGATTTAGATGTACACCCAATAAGTGTTGAGAATATTGATCATGCATCGATCAATCAAAAAGATAAAAGGTGATGGAATAATTAACCAATAAGCTCATCCGATGCCATCAAAAAACAATAAGAACTCAATTCCCTACCCTAATTAGAGATGTGGGCCTAGTTGGCCCTATTCGATGTGCTTAGCTAATGTCAGGTATCCTCTAGCCTCTTCGATGTGCTTAGCTAATGTCAGGTATCCTCTAGCCTCTTCTTGTAAACCCAAAAGGCATGGGTCCTTTCAATGCCAAACCTATTGTTTAGGAAAATATAATGCATCATTAATGTAGAATTATGTTCATGATATTTACCATAAAATATCTCATTCATGAAAATCTTGTGTGTGAAGTGGAAATCACCTACATTTGGATTCTATCAAAATAAAAAAATAGAAAAGAACATATTCAAATATGCACACTTATAATCAATAGGAACATATAAAACAATGCATCCTTATGCTCTACTTGGAAGCTCACGGACCATAACACTCCACCATAAGCATGGATAAGTTCATCCATCATCACTCTCTGCCATGTTCTTCTTGTGTTTTAGAGACCCATGTTGTTGCTTTATACCACAATTGATGATTTGTCCAAACTTAATAGGCATAGCATTAATAATTGTCCAAGCTTAACTTGATCATCAAATTATCAATTTTTTTCAATCGAATTCATTGAGTTGTCTTAATATATTCTAATAATAATAATAATAATAGAAATTATTATTATTATTATTACTACTACCACTATACTTATTCATTTCGCTTATATATTGAAGTCCTTGATATTAGTTATCTGATGTCTTTGCCATTTCATAACTATAAGAAAAAAGTTATGCTATCATAGTATATCTCATTTTAGGGATCTTCTACCTTGTTGTTTCATGTTTCAACCCTAATTTCATTCCCCCCACCCCCAATCCCATGCAACCGAGATAATTTCTCACTGCCATTCATTTTTTCATCCTCTCCTACTCTTTCTTGACTATATGGGCAAGGGACATGTGAGGCAGTCAACTAGTTGCTATCTTATTTTCTTCAAGATTCTAATATTTGTCCAAGTTATAAAGTTTTAATCAGTGATACCAATGCAATCACACCATAATAATCTACAAGGTTTCAAAAACATTTGTAAGATGTGAATTTTCTACGAACATCGCATTTTCTTTTATCTCTGTTTCTTTATTTTACGTACAAAGATTCTTGCAATAATGCATGTCATGAATTACAAGAATAACAATCTCTATTAAATAGAACTTAAGCACCAATCAATAAGGATTTATCAAATTTTTGGTAGATTTATGTCTTAGCAATTCCTTTTTTTCTACAAACCCTGCAACATCCTTCAAGGATTTAGCATATTAATTGACCTAACCAGGTAGCCATGAAGTGAATGTCTTGTTAAAGACGACCTCCATTTTTTCATATAAAATGATGTTTTGAGGTAGGGAACTACAAAAACATTCATCAACATGAAGAAAAATGTTTGTCAATGAACAAACAATTTAAAACAAAACTATTCTTGTTAGTAATGGTGTTAAAACTAAAAAATATATAAAATAATTAAAACCTGCCTAATAAACTTGTAAAATTGTATACTTATAAAGATAATTTGAATTTGAAAAAGTAGATTAAGATATCAAATCATTCACTTAAACTTGAAAAAGAGGGGAAACCCATCAAAACAGCCCTCTTTTCTAGTCCTGTCTATGTCCTCTTAAAGGCATGTTCACCCTCCCAAAATATCAAATCATTTAAAATGGATATTTTCTTCGTGACGTGGTCCAATCAGCTCTCACCTATGCAATCCTCTCAATACAGTTAGATATATGATCGGAAACTCCGAAGACAGTTCAAGCCAGGGATTCCTGCTCGTCTGCAACGATGGCGGCAGCAGGAACGAGCCTTCCGTACTTCGCTGCCTGCCTCTCTCCTCCCTCTCCCCGTAAAAATGTAAATTTTCCCCTCTTGCGGCGCGGCGGCGCGGCGATGACGTCAATAGCGGTTATCGCTGGCGCCGCCTTGGTTTTCCCTGCAGCGGGAATAGCAGGGGATTTGATCTCGCTCCAGGAGCCGGAGAACGCGCTCTCCTTGCCTACGTGGGCCATCCACGTTTCCAGTGTGGCAGAATGGTAAATAAATGGTTTATTTTCCATCGTCAGTAAATTTAGTTCTTCTTGTAAATCCCTCTGAAGGGTAATAGCGATGGCTTTGGTCTGGAAGTATGGAGAAAAACCCGGACTTGAATCATGGAAGGGTCTCACTTGGGGAATGGTAGGCTTGTATATCTCTTCATTCGGTTTTAATTGGAATTATGTTATGATTCACGTGGGGTTTTATATGGTTTTCTTTGGAAAATTTCAGAATTTTTTCTGGGGTTTATGGTTGTGCCCCTGATCTTAATTTCTCTGTGTTCTCGTAATTAATTCTTGCTTGTATCTTCTTGCTCTTTTTCATTATAAACATTTGGGGAACTGAAATTTCAATTTTTAGTCCATTTAAGGTTGATGGCTGGGTCATCTTGTGCGGTTTGATCCATCATTACCATTGTATGGTGAATTTCAACCACTGAGGATCAGGGATTATTAGAAAAAAAAATTGTTGGGAGTGATAGGGAGGAGAGTAAGGGGAAGGGAGAAGGAATTTCTGCCACTGCCTCTCTGGTGCTGCTGCTTTTACGCGGAGAGAAAAGGAGGGGAGAGAGAAGTGATGCTGACTATGCGTGTATGTATGTATCCTTATCGAGAGAGAGAGAGAGAGAGAGAGAGAGAGAGATCTGGCAAGAAAGAGGAAAATAGGCCAGAGAGAGAGAGAGACATCCCGCAAGAAAGAGGAAACTACGCCAGGGAGAGAGTGAGAGAGAGAGAGGGAGAGGCATATGATGTTGCATCGTCAAAGACAAGGAGTTTAACTAGTCTACATTCTGTCATGATGTATGATATGCATACATCGCATGCTACATGCATTTTTGGTCTCCACTTTGGGCACATGTGGCACTCCTGCTGCCATACTTACCCAATGAGCCGTTTGGGTGCCCTTGGTTAATTTTTTTTTCATCCACAAAAAAGGGAAAATATGTAGACTTTCATGTCATCAACCAAGAAGATTAGGGTTTTGTGTTTTTACCTGTGTCTATTAATTTTTTCAGGTACCCCTGCTTGGTGGCGCTTTCTGTGCCTGTACATGGCACTTTTTCTACAATGCAGAGTCTTTGGAGGTGATAAATCTTTTTGTTTATTTGTTTTCTAAAAAATGTGGTAAATTTCAAGTTTCTAGTTTTTTTTTTGCAATGTGAACTGAATCGTAACTCCATGGGATATTCCTTCTCCTGACTTAAGATTTTGATGGCAAACAAACTCCCTCATTGGATTTTTATCATGGGAGAAAAGAAAGAGCTTTTGTTGGAAGTCTTTTCTGGTTAATAGTTGGGGGATTTAAAAAATTCAAAAATTCATAACTGTAAGTTAGTAATTTCTGAAGGTGAAAGTTTAACTTATATATTTGAGTATCTGCGAGTGTATTTGCTTCAAATCATACATTCCACTTCATGAAACGTCTTAAAGTTACTTGCTGATGGTTGTGTTCTAGTTCACTCCTTTCCCTATTTATAGATCTCTCTCTCTCCCCCTCCCTCCCCCCTTCTCTCTCTCTCTCTCTCTCTCTCTCTCTCTCTCTCTCTTCTCTCCCAGCTTCTCCTTCCTCCTTGAGTCTCTCTCCCTACTATCTCACCCCCTTCTCTCTCTCCTCTCTCTCCAGAAACTGTATGTTTTAAAAACCCAAGGTCCTACCTTTTGTTGGGGTTGGTAGTTTGTTGGTTGCATTATCGTGCCATGTAATCCGGCTGCTGTTTCATTGTAGATTCTGGTGGCTCTGCAAGCAGCCTTAACGATCATTGGCAACTTCACTATGTGCATTGCGGCATATCGGATTTACCAATCAACGCAGAAAACCTCGGAGAAGTCCTAGTCAACTCATCATCTGCCAAAGCATTTTTTAAGACCTAACCATTTTAGTGGAAGACTTTTAAATTGGGGGCTTCTACATGGGTTTGTGTTGTAGGAACTTGCACCAAGAGATATTGAGAAATAGTTAGATACTTTCAGAAAAATAAAAACTTGCCAATATTAGATTATTTTCTAGCCCTATAAACATAGAGCTTGATACAGTTGACTGGTAATGTTGGGAATCCAATATGATCATAAAGTATCCACTTTACAACAGCATTCAATAAACAGTCATATTAGGTACATTTTATAAATACCCTTAGAACCCTATTCATTATTGATATGTCCTTCTATCTCTTCACACTCCCCCTCAACTTGAGGAGTGTATATCCAGCAGTCCCAGCATGCGGATTAATCTCAAGAGCAGCTCCTTCGAAAGCCCCTAAGTCAGTACATCTGCTAGTATTTCAGTAGACTGGATGTGGGGAGTCTAAAATCTTGTATCCTTCCAAGCTTTCCTGGATATAATGATTTTCAATGTTGACATATTTCATGCAAACATACTGTGCTATATTGTATGTAACACATGGTTGACTTATTGTCACCAAAGAGTATGGATCGTGCTTATATCTCGATCATGGGTTCCTTGAAAAGATTTCGGGATCCTTTCTATTTTTGTGATTCCATAAGCCAATGCTCTGAATTCAACTTCTGTGCTAGATCTTGAGCAAATTCTTGCTTCTTACTTCTATGAATAAGCAGGTTGCCTGCTAGGAGTATATAATATCAAGTGGTTGACTTGTGATCAACAAAAAACCTAGAAAAATTAGAATCAGCGTATATATCAAGGGTAAACTTACCTTGGCGTTTGAAGAGCAGAGCCCATCTAATCATTCATTTTAGGCACCAAAGTATCCTATGTGTTGCTAGTAAATGTGAGATTCTAGGATTATGCATATATTAACTAAGTACATTCATGATATCAGGATGGGTATGCACAAGATAAATTAATCTCCTTATTAATCCCTAATTCCACTCTATATCAACACGTTTTTCACTTTCATTGACGTATAATCAATAATTTACCACAATTGGCAATTCAATAGGTTGAAGAGAGAGAGAGAGAGAGAGAGAGAGAGAGAGGTAGAGAGAGAGATGACCAAAATATAACACTTTTGTGAATTGTAATGAAATCTACTGTTGGCATTGGAGGCATCAGGGTTGACTCAACTTATGTCTTGTTTTTAAATTAAACATGCTCTAATGAATAGACTAGAAGATCTCCAAAATTTTCCTTAAAATGTGTAGATAATTTAGGGTTTGTTTTAGTTCAGTGTGAGGATGAACCTTCATGAAGACACCACATCAACATGTTGATAACATGTTCATGAAGGATGAATCGCTCATTTTGTGATTATTGTGATAAAGGTTGAAGTCCTAGTTGTAATTTTTTAAAGACATTTTGGGACACATTATGTCTCAAATCTTAAATCTAAATTACTAGACTTTGCACAACATGAACCACGTGGTCGACAATATAACATCATGATATAAGCTCATGAAAGATTACATCTTGATAACATAAAAACATAGCACATTGATTTTTTTTTAGAATGACAAAAATTATATCATAATATTATGTTAACTATATTTTTAATTTGAAATCAATTGAGCATCCTTTCTTTTTAATGATGAATCAAATTCTTAATTTCATTAATCTCCTTATTCAGAAAGACCGATATTTTATGCATTGCTTAAATATTAACAAAAAAAAAATTTAAGCCATGTATATATCAAGAATTCATATTTTTATGAAATATTATGCTCAATAGACAAAAATATTATTCTTTAGTGAAGTCACAATTATCATATGAAGTTTTAGGATCTCCTTGTAACTCTCTTTCTCTTTCTCTCTCTCTCTCTCTCTCTCTCTCTCTCTCTACCCTATAAGCAGATTTTTTTATCTATATTTTCTCTTGAATTCTCTCTCTTCTACCATGTGAAAGTTCTGTTATCATTTTTTTACTTCCTATTATCTCTCTCTTCTATCACTTTTACTCTCCCTCCCACTCTTAAACCAGTCTTTTTCTGCAAAGGTTCTACCTTTTCTTATCTTAATGAAGTTTGACAAATTATTTTGGAAAAAATTGTCAACAACATCATGGATTTTTTTTGTATGAAGCTCTATGATTCAATGTATCACATAAAATGATATCATATCTTTGATAAATCCAATTGAAATAGAATATGTGTGATTAACATCATTGTCATTTGCCCAGGAAATCCCATCCTCCTTTTTGATACTCAATTTTATCGATTGATTTTGACTAATAATATTTTCAAATAAACTCCTATTTTGAGATCATGTAGGGGAAATCAAACTCTTTTCTTGGAGAAATTGGATCTTTAAAACTCGTTGTCTTATTTGATATCGCAAGCCCGCAATTTCCATTATCCAAATCATATTTTTTTCAGATCCATCCTTATTGGATCTTACAGATCTAGAGGTCCTTGCAAAGTGGTTCCTAGGCCTCTTATTTCTTTTTATCCATGGAAAGGGATTTTTTTTTAGTGTTTTGATTCCCAAACATCAAGAAATTTAGAAAAATGTGAGGAATATATTTAGAGTTATTCGTGGATCCAATATATTATTTTTGGGGATAGTGACTTTCTACTACGATGTCGAATCCAACTATGTTGCTCAGTCCTCCTCTAACCAATATTATGGTGCCTATTCCCCCTATTGTGGTGGCTAATGCATTTACGAACAATCTCTAGAACCTTTGTATGACATTTTATGGGAACAGAATATGCTGCATGGGCTGCAAGCTTTTGGCATTTTCATAAAATTCATGGGCATTTTTCTTATCTCACTCACCCTTCAAGTGATCCTTGATATCTTGAGTAGTCATGACAAGTATCAAGCTGTTATTTCTTCATTGTTTAAGATTTTTTTCTACCTCTAGTTCGTCCCCATTGCAAGTCATTCTCCAGAAAAGGCCATTTGGGATGAGATAAAAAGGATATATGCAAAGTAATCCAATATTTCCCATAAAGTTAAATTTTTTTTGAGCAAATTTCAAGCTTACAAAGTGGCTCCAATCGTTAGGACTACTATGCTCCTCTCTATGGACTTCTCAATGAGCTTTAATTCTATCTACCATGTACTCAAGATATCACCACACAAAAGTGCTATCAATAGGAGTTGATTGTCTCTATCTTCTTGGTCAGTCATGAAACCCAAATCGTTACTAAAAATTGGGGATTCAACTTAAGTGCTACCATGTTAACAACATTGGGTGGAACCTTCCCGAAAGCTCTTCAAGTCTCGTTCAACACTTTGATGGCATCCAACATATGCTTGAAATTTCATAAATATTAAACGATCTAAATAAATATTTTATGCATTTTTTATGCATGCTATCATATTTTGAGTGCATTTTCATGAATTCTATATTATTTCTCTTAACGTCTCAAGCTTGACTTTCCAAAGGGTTGCCACACGAACATGCAAATTATGCATGTATCACCCTTGGTTAAAGAGAGTTCTTGTTTGAAGATAATAATATTAGCCCAAAGGCAGTAACCCTTGATCAAAAACACATAGAAAGAAATTTTCTAAATATTATCCATCTGAGATCATTTGATATCTCACTCTTAGGATTGTCGGATCGAGTGAATCAACATCGTCTAATCAAGGCCTTTTGTTTACATCAAAATGGGGGTACATAGCCAAAAAATGGTTAGGTGTTGATTCGTCTTACATTGCAATGATTCCTATATGTCGATCTTGAGAGTTATAATTTATAGTATTAAATGAATCGATGGACATCTCAATTAGGCGACATGGTGACATGAAGAGCAAGTGTGATACAAAGAGCAAATCCACATATAGTGCGGTAGGTGTGAAATGATGATTTAAATACCCTCAACTATATAGTGCAATCTTGACCCTCCATCTCAAATCCAACAGTAGTGACTTTAAGATAGTTCTTCGACGATCATGGATTGATCCTGGCATTCCATTGCATCAAAGGAGGTGATTAGATGGCCAAGCCCAATTTCTCCTCAATAAATACTATCTCTCCTCACTAGAAAATATTTTATGGGAAAATTTTGTTTGATAAGACCTTTTGGATAGTTTTGTCCTTGAATCTCTTGATTGAAACATGTTCTACAATCTCTTTATGAGAAATTTGGGAGAATTTTCTACTTGACCTTTAAATTTCTGCTTTGAAATCGTATAATGAATAGCCCTTGATTCAATGATTGATTGGATCAATTTCTTCATGTTTTGTGTTAGTTGGTCCATATTTTCCCTAATCTATCTTCTTTTAGTATTATTTTTGACTGTAGAATTTACATTAAAGTAATTTCTTCTATATTCATCAATTTGTCACTTTGCATGTGATTTTCTCACTCTAACTTCTCTCTTTGATTTCTTCTTTCATTCAACTCTAATTTATGCCATTTTATATTCATTGGAAAGGTCTTTTAGTTATATTTCTAATTATATTATTTTTCTCTAATATAAAACCATTTAGGTTTCCAATCTTATTGAATTTTAAAACCTCTCAAAGTCAATCCCAATTATTTGTAGATTTCAACCTTATTCTATAATTATACTAAAATTCATTATCAATTCAATGCATTTGGATTTCTTTTTTACCCTTTTATCATGCATTTTCAATGACCACATAAATCTGCTCATCGCACTCTAGCACTATATGCTTCCTCTTTAGGGTCTTTTGAATCTTTTGAATTGGTTGCCACCAATAGCAAGGGGTGAGGTCAAGTTATGATAGTGTTCATGGTGGTAGATGTGACAAAGTTGATTTTGTCTATAATATTAGTCACTTATTTTTCACCTTGTGAGCATTTGGGACAACTTTTTCATTGTTTAAAGAAGTGTAGGGAGAAATTTAGAAAATGTGAGGAACTTACAAGTCAGATTTTTTTTTTATTCTTCTTTCAGCTCATCCTTCACGATGAGAATGACAAAGACAATGAATGAAGTTCAAAGACAATTGTGGATGAAGTTCAAAGACAAGTAGGACTAATGGATGAAGTTCAAAGACAATGAATGATATGGTCGCTAAGAGGCTCATGACACCACATCTACCTCAAGTACCACTACTTTTCTTGCATCTCATCCTACTTCTTGGATCATTGACTATTGGCATCTAACCATATGTTAGACATATCTTTATTGTATTCAAACATATCTCATCTTTACAATCCATCTATTGTTTTGATTACAAATGGTTGTGCATGTCTTGTAGTGGGAAAAGGCAAGGTTAATCTAAACACCTCTTTTCCTCTTTCAAATGTCTTGTTAAGTCCCCATTAACCTTGTTTTGATTAGTATCATCACCCATGCCTTATCATGTTCTATAACATTATTTCCCTCCCATTGTGTTTTCCCCTATATGAGGATAAGAAGAAGACACAGCCTTAGCGCAAGAACAGTGTAGAACACGGACTTGAATCCACAAGCCTTGATCTACAAGAAGGGTTAGCTTCTGAGTCCACAGAACTAACTTATTCTACCCTTGAATCCACAATGGGTTGTACTTGAATCCACAAGCACAAGAGCACTCTCAAAACATGAGAACATTCAAAGGGAAGAAAGCGAATCTCTCATAAAAAAATGACTTCAAATTATTTTCTCAAGGGTTATAATGGGGGCCCTTATATAGGCCTCAAAAAGTAAAGGGTCGTCCAAGTGACATGACCCTTGAAAAGGCAGCTCAAAGTCTTGAAACTATAACTCTAACATCATGCTTGTGTCAATGACTAGACCTCACACAACAAAAAGAATCTTCTAGAGCTAAAAAGAGATATTTATAGATATTCTTGGAATTGTAGAGTCTGAAAAAATATTTGTGAGTCTCTAGGTGATCTCCTGAAGACAGTGACAGCTCCTCGAAATTCCCTCCTGGCCCATTGAGTTCTAACTGGGCCTCATAAGTGGGCTTTCTGAGTTTTTGGGCTACATGAGTCATAATTGGGCTTTGGACGCCCTTGGCCTACATCAGAAGAGGACTAGGCGTAAGAGTTGGCCTAACATTTATGAGGTTATCTTACACCATCTACCAATGATATGTATCACATTGATCAGTAAGGTGAACTCATCTCTTCTTACACATCGATAGCTTGGCAACCTCGATATTTATAAGCTCTCTTGAGCTCTTCCTTGGACTTTGATAACATGCATTTTATAAGTATAATTCATTATTTTTGATGATTTTAAAGCATAATACACATAATTATTACACATGCTCTTATGTTTTGATGAAATTTTTACATTCATCACAATTAATTTTTTATAGCTTAATTTACAATAAATTATAGTTAAGTTTTTACATAATTGATGTTTGACCTTTTTCAAGGTCAAACAATAAAAAATTAACTCTATTTACATGAGTTTCATGATTTTAGGTTCTTAATGAGGGGTGATAGCAAAAAAATGAGAATAAGACAAGTGGTTCTAAAGAAGTTTTTTTCACTTGTTCATATTTTAATTTCAAGTGGTATATAAAAAAGACAAAACAAGGATCAAAATGGCAAAAAAAATTTTGCCAAAAAGGAGTTTTCTATGAAAATATATGAATATTTCAAGGTTAATGGTTTTTCTAAAAAAATTCCTATCTTTTAGATTTTTATGAATTTTATAAAAAAATTGTATTAATCTAAATTTTCTAGGTGTTTTCCTAGATTTTAAAAAACCATTAAATTATTTTTATTTGTGTGAGCTGATGTGGGATCGCGTACATGTGGCGCAATAAGGCAACAACATGCAACATCTTGTCAATGACCATGTGGCGCAGTTAGGCGAGTATTAGTTCTTAAACTATGTTTAAATGGTTAACAGCCCTTAGGGCCTTTCTATTAAAATAAAAAAATCTTTGATTTTATCCATGGGGAACTAACTTTTTATTTTTGCAAGTACACGTGACTAGGGTTGGGCGGTCCCGGTCACGGTCCGGTTTTTGGCACACCATTCGGTCCAAGTCTCGGTTCGGTCTCGGTCTCGGTCCACCTCGGTCACAGTCCGGTTCGGTCTTAACTTCGGTCTCTCTTGACCATGAATATGCGTACCTGAAAAGAGATAAATGTATCAACGTCCATTAATAAATAAATAAAAATTAGATTGCATTCTAAAACACAAGATAAAAATTAGATTAAAAATTAGAGTTAAAAATTAAAAGGCAAAAATATTTAGAGAAAGAAGAGATGAGAAATAATGGAGAAATAAGAGAGAAGAAAGATATAGAGAAAGAAAGAAGTAATAGAGAAGAGAGAGAGTGAGAAGTAAGAGAGAAGAAAGATATAGAGAAAGAAAGAAGTAACGGAGAAGAGAGAGAGTGAGAAATAAAAGAGAAGAAATAAGAGAGAGAATAAGAATAAGAGAGAAATGAGATAGAGTGAGAAAAGAAAAGGAATAAGAGAGAAAATTTTCTTTAGAGAAAAAGGAATAAGAAAAGAAAAATGAGATAAATTTTTTTAGAGAAAGAAGAGATGAGAAATAATGATTAATGGAGAAATAAGAGAGAAGAAAGATATAGAGAAAGAAAGAAGTAACAGAGAAGAGAGAGAGTGAGAAATAAGAGAGAAGAAAGAAGAGAGAGAGTAAAAATAAGAGAGAAATGAGATAGAGTGAGAAAAGAAAAGGAATAAGAGAGAAGATTTTTTTAGAGAAAAAGGAATAAGAAAAGAAAATGAGAGATTTTTTTAGAGAAAGAAAAGATGAGAAATAATGATTAATGGAGAATTAAGAGAGAACTTCTAAAGATAAATTCCACAACCCTTACTTTGCATATTTAGAAAAAACTCTTATTTTGCGGCTGAGAAATGTTAAAAATATGTCAAGTATATCAGACTATTCCAATAAGAACAAGATAAATCTGTCCTCCTAGTACAACAGAAAATCATAAAATGGTTCATCGAGGACTTGCAAAGATGTTATCATCAATGAATTTGTGGTCTTAGTAGAGTAAAACATCAGATAAATATAAATAATTGATAGGTAACCATTCAGAAACACTTAGCGGCTAAAAAATGTTATAAGAGTCAAGAATATATAACCATCCCAACAAGAGTACGATGAATCTGCGGTCCCAGTAGAAACCGTAAATCATTTCTAAGCAAACATAAAGGAATCCCAAAAAAATACCAACTTACATGGGCTTAGCATTTGGTCCATACTTGGTGAACTGGACCATAATATCCCTGCCATCTACAGTCCTCCCTGAATTGGGCAACGAAATCGCCAATATTATCTTCTGAAAAAAAAATCTTAATAAAAATCTTACCATCAAGTTTCTCTACGGCTTTTTGGGCCTCGTCGGCATACTTGTAATGCACAAACGCAAAACCTTTCAATTCGCGAGTCCTGCACGCCACCGACATTGCTATTTATCATCATCGCGAACATCGGCATCAGCATCGATGTGAAGAATCGTAGCTTCTCCCACTGTGAGAGTACATGTGGTCTCTAGGAATGAAGATATCCATGACTTTGCCGTATCGGTCGATGGGAAGTGCGGGAGGGATTTCGCCCTTCGGTCCACGGAAACCGCTCACGTTACCTGGAGATGTCGGAAATGCTGGATGCAGATTTTGGATGATGGAGAGTGGAGATGCTGGATGGAAGAATGTTCGAGATGACGATTGCCTGGAGATGCCGGAAGAGCGAAATTTTGAACCCCCTGAATGCGGCGACTAGGGAAGGGAATGAGATTTGAGAATTTCAGACACGAAATCTCTCTCTCTCTACACGGTATTTTTGGAATTACGGTCAACGGGTCAAAGGCGGATTTCGCCCTTCGGTCCAAGACCAAAGGCCTGAAGCAGACCGGACCGAATTTGGACCGAGACCGGTCTGGCCCATTTTCTGGGACCGACGGTCTCGGTTCGGTCCGGTCGACTGACCTTCGGTCGGTCTTTGGACTTCCCTACACGTGACAACATCAAGGCCGCCTGATCTTGTGGTACAAGTCTGCAAGATCCACTACATAGTAGCACGCCACCTGATGTGTTCTGGAGTAGTGGATATGCGGCCTAGATGTTGAGTGGCCGAGATTTTCTCCAATATTCTCTTTGTTCACAATGATTCACAATGCACCACATGGCACGATCTAGGAGCTCATGACTTTGATTCGATTTGATCAAATGGCTATTGCATAGTCCTATTTTTTTCTCTCCTTACTACAAATCGTAAGGAAATACATGGCACAATCCTATGGCTCCCAATGTTGATCAATCATATTATTTTTAAGGAAAAATGAACAACTAGAAATGATCCAAATTAAAATTATGATATCTCACGATCTTGATAAAATTTGGAGCTGAAATTTCGTAGGCATGAGTCTCATTTCATGTTTTTCATCCTCATATGGTTCATTTAAGTTTACAAAGAAAATTAAAAAAATTATATTTGTTTATTGTCTTTTAGAATTGGCTAGGCGAAGTAAAGAGAGCATAGATTGATCGTCCACCGTGTATTGAACATCATTTTTAATTGAGTTTTTTTTCCTTTTCGTCCATTCATTCGTGTATTGAATACAAGACGTCAAGTCCAAACGAGATGTACAACTCTTAAAGGGCTGATTGATTGGAGAGCATTGTTGTATTGAGTTTCTAATTGCGAACCTTTTAATTAAAATATTTTCCTTCAATATTTTCAATTTTCACCATCTTTTCAATCATAAATCATTACTTTCAGCCCTTGATCATCATTCCACTATCCGATTCAGAATTTAATATATTCGTTCAAAGATTTGGAAGCGTTTGATTAGATAATCAAATCTTTTGTATATATCTATATTTTCCATCGATGATTCGACTTCCTTAATCTCTTATTTAATATTTTAATCGTCCTCCTTATAGATTTGATCTTGACTCACAACTATCATAAATCTTAAGATCAAATTCAAATAGTATACTTTTTGATACGTGAGTTTCGTGTTTTCAACGACCGTGATTTTACGTGTATCAGACTTCTATTTCACTTTCGAGTGTTCGTCACGTCAATTATGCAAGCATCATCAAGCTATTTATATGTTTTGATTTTCTACCCGGCCTTAACCTTTTGAATTTGTTCATGATAATATCTATGGACTTCCTCTATATCCGGTCACTCTTATTACATTGTCTTAATCCATACTTATTCTTGTGCCTCATGGGTCCATCTTCTCAAACACCTCACTAACAATCTTCCCTTTGTTCATTGGTTTCATCAAGAAATATCTACCCAATATTCCACTACACATAAAATCCTTCCAATGAACAATGCCCTTGAGTTTTTTCAAAGTTTCTTGTAAGACCATTGCATTTCCCCTTTATCCATTCATCAAACTTCATGCTTTCATGATTCACTACAAATTGGTGTTGTTGAAGGCAAACATCTGGGTTTTCTAGACAGAATTCTTACTCTCTTGGTGATAATGGCGTCTCCCATCTTCTTCCTTCAGATATCATCCTCACAGCCAACTACCTACTTAGAAGCCAAGCTCCCTTTCATTATCTTCCTCTAGCCATTGACCTTTTTCTATTGCCTTTGTCCATGCCCTCTCTCTGAATATATACGCATAAAGAAGAAAAAAGGTCAACCAGACTTTCCCAAAGAAGAAAAAAAGGGGGGTCCCCGGGAAGACGACGACCGCGAGGAGGAAGAGGATAAGGAGAGAGGAACCCATCTAGCAAATCCTCTCCATCCTCCTTATCCTCCTCCTCCTCCAGCCACCACCTCAAACCCTAATCTAACGCGAAGTATTACTCCAAGGATAGACCTCCGGCAAGCCCTGCAACATCATCTCCGGCGAGATCTGCGGCGGCGGCGGCGCCACCTGCTCTTCCTCCTCGAGAGGAAGCCTCTCGTAAGCAGCCGTCCCGAACGAAGCTGCCAAAATTACCACCGGCCCAGAAGATATCAGGGCTCCAACGACGCTCCCTCCGATAACTTGTCCTCGCCCGCCAGCTAAGTAAACGGCGAAGCCGGTGCAATCCACGGGCGCCGGAGGAGGGAGAAAGGAACCGGTTAGAGAAAGAATCTCGAAGGTGCCGTCGAGTTTGACGACGGAGCCGGGAGAAGAAGGCTGTTTGAGGGTGACGTTGGTGACGGTGCCGGAGCCGTTAAGGACGCAGACGCCGCGCTGGCGGCGGCGGGAGAAGGAGGCGAGCGTCTCGGAGACGTCGCAGCCGGCGGAGATCTCCATCAGGTGGGTGCGGAAGGCGTTGGCGCTGTCGCGGGTGATGATGATGGGCGGCTTGGGCTTGTTCTTGGATCCGGATGGACGGCCTCGGTTGCGCCGCGGCGATTCTTCGTTGCTCTCGCGGGGGAATTCTCCGAGGAGAGGCGCCGGATCCATCTTAGAGAGAGAATGAGAGGCAGAGGTCTGATAACTATAGCCGCCTCCCGTTGTTTATTATTCAAGAGAGAGAGAATCTAGGTTACCGTGGATAAATTACTCGGTGGCAGGTGAAAAGAAAGACGGGGATAGAGTTCTCTGCGTACTATGTACTACGGAAACGTAGGGCGGGGAGGAGAGAGAAACGTAACGATTTCCGGGAAATCCTAGTGAGAGAAAGAGGAGTTCCAGGGCAAAAGCCGGCAAGCAAGCGTGCGTGGGAGCCCAGGAGACGGGCAAACTGTAGAGCTCTAGGCAGTTTCAGATAGCGACGGCAAGAGAGAGAAAGACGCGGTGTAAATTTAAGAGCGAGAGAGATTAATCTCTCATGGGTCCGAGAGAGAAGATGGGGAGAGAGAGGGAGACAAATACGCGGAGAGATAAAGAGAGAAGCGATGGGAGATAACGAGACAGATGCAGTCATGGGTCCTGGAAGATTACGGGTGGAGAGAGATCTAACGTGTCAGAGTTGCGCAGATCGAGGGGACGGGCAGGAAGGCAGCAAGCACGTGCGTAGATTCTTGGAACCCCATTCTCACCATATATTTTTAGTCTATTGGATTAATGGTTATCCCATTCTCACCATGCATCTATCATCATACGATCAGCAACATAGCATGACAATGATAACTTCATTCGCGGGCACATAAAACAAACACTAGGAAAATGGGTTTGAAAATTAGCTGAATGAATCTCTTGAATATATATAGAAAGAGAGAGAGATAGATAGCTTTTATACATGCATGCTAGACATAAGAGCAGAGGGGCTTGAGAATCTATCAAGTTATTATTGAACAACACAATCATAGAGTAATTCTCCATGGATTATATGCTTCAAGAAGAAGATCAATAACAAGAAATGTTTCGAGGGAGGTTCATAATTCTCCATGGAAGAGGGAAGAGGCTAGCATGGGATTCGAGGGACGTTCATAATTCTTAATGGAAGAGGGAGAAGGCGACCATGGGATTCAAGGGAAATTCATAATACTTAATGGATGTTCATAATACAGGTAGAGAGAGAGATAGAGACATAGTTTTATTTTCTTCACATAAGACATCAAACTTTTAAGGTATTTCCTTCTTTAGAAATGAGTTCAAGTTCTCCAACTTGAAAGTGGGAAATCAGATTAGCTAAAATTAAGCATACCAACTTGAGAACTAGTTGATCAAAATAAAAGATAAGCCTAAAAAATTATGATTATATTCTTGTCCTAAAAATTATCTAATTACTCTACTTCCATTACTCCCCGGCATGTATCTTGCAGCTAAACTTTTCATGGTCTTCAAGCATTCCGATTATAGAACGCGCTTGGCTATGAAGATTTGGCATCAAGATGCTAGTAGTCCTTATGAAAGGTTAATCAATATCAATGTGCTCCATTCATTCATGCTCATGGGGATCATGCGGCATGCTTATTGATGAGTTATAAATTCTATCAATCGTGCTTCATGGATTTCATCGGCCAAAGCTCGGAGTTGTGCTTCTCTACTACATATGGACACTGGCACTTTTTTTTACTATTCAAGTTTATCAAATTTCCACCTAATAAATAATGCAATCCTTTTTAATGATTTGAAAAGGAGTTAAGAAGCTTGCAAAATCTACATCATCGACCATAATTTAAAAAAAGAATTCTTAGTTCATTTCAAAGTTAAACTTAACTGGGTGGTTACAAAGTAGGACAATGCATAAACATGCTAAAAACATTCAACAAATATGAAGATAATATATATATATATATGCAAGGTATATTAGTTTTCCAATTAATCTCTTGAAAACCCGTTGATTTGCCATTTCTACTTTGTCTTCAAATTTTAGTTTGTGATTTGAATCAGTAGGTTTGTAGTCAAATCTGACTTGACTAAGATAAAAGATCAATTATATTATTTTGTTGATATAGTCAAATCCGGTAAGGAAATAGACTACTTATGATCCAAAAACTATTTGAAAATTCCAAGATTTTTAATATAAAATTCAACGATAGTTTATCACTCAAAATTAAGAAATTTTCATCCTTGTCCCTTGTGACTTTTTCCAATGAGAGTGTAGATTTTTCAACAGTACGACCAATCTTTATCTATGCAATACTATTTTGTTGAAACATGTTATCATACATGTATTTTAAAAGTGAAACTCTTTCAAATTTTTGTTAGAAAATCTTTAGCATTATCTATGAGAAATTTCTTAATTTGCAACGTGTTAGTGAACTATCTTTCAAAAAGAATGAAACAATATCAATGATTTCATATAATATTAAAAATCCCCAAGTAATTCAAGTGCAATCATCTACAAACCTAAGAGATGGCAAACATTGCCATGAGTAAATTAAAATGATTTTTTTCTAGTTTCTAGAGAAAAATATTGTGATTTTGCGTGTTTTGAAAATTCATGAGATTTTCAATGCAATTTTCCTTTATTTTCAAAAAGAGAGAAAAATTATCAAACCAGGAAGAAGGGTGATCACTGCTTATGCAAGAGCTTTATTCACTCAATTTTATTTGAAGACTTATAAATTCCCAAGTATGATGTCGTTGCAACTTGTGAGATGTAGTAGAGCATGTCAATGATATTAGAAATTCCAATCCCCTCATTAGTTACCTTAGTTGACAAAAATGGTTCACTAACATCGAGTATACATCAGATGGGTTACTTTAACCAAGTTTTAAACTAAAACCAATTCGACACAAAATTGGTTATATGAAATAATAAATATTATGTCGCCTATAAGCCAATCACACTTTCATGTATCTCGTTTACGTTTATTAAAATGAAATTTAATTATTGTCATTATTGTGTGATATTTTTTATTAAGTCTATGAGGCTATGTAATGACTAAGTAAATTATAATGAGATCACTAGTCTTTAAACATAAGTTCTAAACATTCCTATTTGTGGGATATCGATAAGGACATCAACGAATATTACTGTCTGATCCAACTCATATGATGAGTATAGCTGATCCTATAGTCATCGATGTCGAGATACTAATGATAGATAGCATCTGCTCTTTAGAGAAAGAGTTCGTTGAATTGATCTGTATGAATCTTTGAATGATATTATGCCTAATCGTTAATCAAGTTGATTCATATCATAGTTGTGTATGCGGTTCTTTGACTTGAGACACCAAAGACATCTTATGAATTGATTATTGTGTTTTGATTATGACCTAAGAATTCCAGCCACGGGATCTCTAAAATTTCATAAATTGGATATGACATGAAGTTATATAAATTGGATATGATTGTGTGATCAAGATGTGATCGTCCGCCCTTGATATTTTAGGAGATTGACTCAGGGAAAGAGATATAATAAAATCCTTGGCCGAGGTAATGGAAATATTGGAGAAGAAGTTTCTTCGATGATTTATTTCATGCATTAGTACTAAATATGACCCATTAGGATTTTATAGTTGACCATACCCTAAGTCATTCATGAATCTTGTATGAATGAAGGATTATATATATAGTAACCAATGACGGTAAGTTTCTTTAAGGGAGTTATTATGTACTCGATAGCTCCTAGAATATGTAATGTAGCTTGGTACCCAACGGGCAGACAACTTAAACTATCAATCAAGTTAAATCTATCATTAATTAAGCAATCTATTTTTTATGTAGAAAATTAATAGAGGTCGACCAATAAGCTGTTATTTGGTATATAAAGTTATTAATTAATGCGATATATAACCTAGACGGTGACACATAAAAGTTCTATGAGTGTTGATGGAGATAGACATACTTATGAAGGTTTTTATGAAATATATATATACCAAATGTCTAGAAATAGAGGGAGAACGACCACAACTTAAAGTGCCCATGTACGCTTTGTGAGAATTATTTGCTTTTTTCTCTTTCTCTCTCAATGAAAAGTTTTGAAGATAAGATCTAACCATCTGGAGATTGTATGGATGCTGCTAGAGGCTAGACAGTTGAATAAATTCAATAAATCCTTAAAAAGGATCTTTCCAAATATTTTTCTCATACATACTAAATGATAGGATCATAAGTTCTTGGTGTCTCAATATTTTGAACATTTGATTTAATGTGTTCCATTGCATTTGATGTTTTGATAAAAAAAAATTGAAAGGCTTATTGACCTCGTAACCTGACATGAAGAACATTTTCTTATAGGTTCAAGCTTGACCTATTCCTATTATATCCACATTTTATTAAAAAAACCATTGGAATTGTTAAACTCTTTTCAACACTAGAACAAGGTGTATAAGACAAAACACTCAAGGACTATGAGATACGATCAATATCTCCCGAATATGGATCAAAATATATACTTTTTCCCCTCAATCTATAGAACAAGGGTGCTTACCTGATTTTACCATACAATAATTTATGATGATTGATTTTAACTTATTCCCTTAATATCTCGATATCAAGCTGCTTCATATTAAAAAAAAATTTAACTGGGCCGCATCAATTATTGATGAAAGTAGAGGTTGAAAACTTCTTTCCTAGGGTGCTTCAAATTTTCAATTAACTTCCAACATGTCTATTTAATGTGTCATGCTACCTACACCAGTCCCATAAATATTATAGTCTTTTTATTGCTCTTCCTCTCTCAGACATGGTTTGTACCAGAGGTAAAATAATTGGATAATCCTTTTAAGACATCAATCTTAATGCAATTTTAGTAAGCTTATTTTTATTTTTATTTTGGTCAACTAGTTCTTGAATGTCTTATGTTAATTTTAACTAATCTTACCATCACCTCATAGTGTAGTATTAGGTAAGTATGCATGTTCTGGTCACCCCTGAATAGAATCGGCCCTCGTATTGCCCCTTTCGATAGAAATTATTACGAGAACATAACATGATTGGAATATTTTAAGGTGTTGTCAGATGCTCTTGTTAGTTTTAAGTACCAAGACACTTATGGAAAAAACTAATGATTACGAGTACGGTCGAGGTTGTTTGAGCTGAAATAGCAAATGACTAAGGGAGAGACTACGAGTACAAATGACCTCATCTCGACTCCAAAAAAAACATGATTGTTGATTTTATGTTTTTTTTTAATTTCATATGCACTTAACCGGTTTTTGAAAGCAGTGCACTATATCTCTGTCGAAGATCCTTCAAAGTACTTCAATCATGCATTCAAAGTACTTTAATCTTACCATAGTTAGATGCATGATGCATGGCGTGCTTGCACAATGATCATGGTATCTACACTTAGATGCATGGCGTGCTTGCGGGACACTAATTTTTATATAAAATGTGTCGAAATGAAAACATACTACTCCACATTTTTCCTGGGAAGCAAAAGATATATCCATTTTGACCTCAATAAAAGATTATCATTTCTAAGAGTCTCCCTTATGTTTCATAGGCATTCCAATTAGGGTTTTTTTATAACCATAAGTATATTGGAGATCAAACTTGACATGTTCAAATTAGTCAATGGCAATTCGATCATGTCGTATGATCTTTGATGGAAAATTGGTTGATAGATGGAGTCAATTGATCAACTGATATGGATCATGATCGGATCTCTAGTTGCCATTCTCTAAAACTATCAAAAGAAGGAAAATAAGAGATACATTTATAAAAAATGATCCAATTACATAGTCAATCGAACCCATCATAGAACCTTGATCGATGATTAAATCAATTATTCTATGACTATCATGGCACATCATGGTCGCATCATGGCGATTACATTCAATCATGACTATCCTATATGTGATCTCTCTTTCCTAGCCTCGATCTTGATGTGTACCCACCCTCCATGTACTACAAGTAGTTGAATTTTTAAAAATATAAAGTCGCATGGCTTTGCAAAAGACGATCATACCCCTGCAGCTGTTTGTCCTTCTCAGCGTACACTATTTAAACCGTCTAATATCTATTTAAACTGCCATCCGACGTGGAAAATAAAAGCTGCGGTCACACTGGCCTTTCCCGCCAACCGAAGAGGATTCCCTCTGCTCACCTCGTAACTGTACGTCCACATCCTCAGCACGCCGCCGCCGCCGCCGCCGCCGTAACGGCGCATCACTTCCGCCGCCACCGCCAGAGTCGGGACTCTCTGACTGGCGGCGGCGCTCCTGGGCCGTTACTGTCCGTTCGTCTCTCTCTTCCTTCTTACGCAGCTAAATCATTTGCGTATTCCTATTAGGCCCGTACCCTATTTCCTAATACTTCATCCCAGGCGAGGGCATTTCTGGAATATCTTCGGCAGCAAAAATGATAGAGAGAGAATGTCCCTCGGCGAAAAGACGAGGGATGGCCGTTACGAATAGAAACTTTAATCCGGATCCTAACGGGATGGTAACGGTCGCCGAGTCAGTGATGACGTGGCTGTCCTTATCATTTCACACGCGCTGGTTCGATCTCGCACGTGCTTTGTGATTTAAATAGGGACCTATCAAAGGGACACGCCAGCGACAACTTGTGAACTACGCCGGCTGCTCAGTTCTTGAAGAGACCGTGCCTCTCACGTGGCATGAGAGAGAGAGAGAGAAGTTAGGAAGCTAGAGAGATAAAGCGAGGAGGTATATAAGAGGAAGAGAGGGAGAGCAAATTTGGTGCAGGAAGGAGAAGCGGTACGAATGCCGAGGGTTTCGGCTCCGTAAAATCCTATATCCCCGATTCTGCCTGCTGGAAGAACGACGCAAGGAAAAATGGAGCGGTCGCAGTGCTTGGACGATGAGTACGAGAAGCTTGTCAAACGAATGGATAATCCACGGTGACTATTTCCCCTTCTTCTGTCCGCGATATTTTCTTGATGCGGTTTGCGATTTAGGTTGCCTACGCATTTTCTTTAACCGCATTTTCTGCTAGTTTGATTTCGGCATTCGAGTTCTAAGTGCCTCGGCTGCACTTGCAGAGTTGTAATCGACAACGACGTTTGCAGTTCGGCCACGGTGATTAAGGTTGACAGCGCGAGGAAGAGCGGCGTTCTTCTCGAGGCAGTTCAGGCGCTCACAGATCTCAATCTGCGGATCAAGAAGGCTTACGTATCCTCCGACGGCCGCTGGTTCATGGACGTCTTCCACGTTACAGATCAGTGCGGTGAGAAACTCGTCGACGACAGCTTCAAAACCTACATCGAGCAGGTCCCTTAAAATCTCCGAAATAATATTTCACCCGCTCCTTTCCCGCCATTTCTTTTAACAACTTCAGAATTCTTTTCCTCCAGTCGCTGATATCTGATAAAAACCCGCAAGATATCCCTCGCGCAACGGCGTTGGAGTTGACGGGATCGGACAGGCCAGGGATCTTGTCCGAAGTCTTCGCCGTTCTCGCCGACCTACAATGCCACGTCTTCGGCGCCAGAGTCTGGACGCACAACGGCCGCATTGCGTCGTTGATGCATGTCAAAGACGAAGAATCCGGCTCCATTTTGGAAGACGCCTTAAAGATCAATCGCATCGAGAGGCGCCTTCGTAATGTTTTGAGAGGAGATGAAGACGACGTTCGCGCCGTGGCTAGGGTTTCCTCCGCGTATACCACTGCCGCTGCTCGCTTCGAGCACCGTCTGCATCAGATGATGGCTGCTGACGCGGACGCCGGACAGTCGCCTTTATCTTCCTCGTCGCCTTCTGTGTCCGTTCAGAACTGGATCGATCGCAGCTACTCCATCGTCAATATACAATGCAGAGATCGCCCCAAGCTGCTCTTTGATATCTTGTGCACTTTAACAGACATGGAGTACGTTGTATTCCATGCAACAGTGGACACCATTGGAAATCAAGCGTACCAGGAATTTTACATCAGGCACTCTGACGGGCATCCCGTAAAATCGGAAGCGAGCAGACAGAGATTGATCCAAGGCTTGCAGTCGGGAATTGAAAGAAGATCCCGCCCAGTAAGAGTTCAAAGTAGTGCACGCGAGATTGTGTAATTTCGTCTTGATATTTTGTGCTGTAGGGGATTAGGCTGGAGCTTTATACCGAAGGGGAGGAAAGAGGAATTCTCTCACAGGTGACAAGGACGATCAGAGAAAACGGCCTCTCCATTACTGAAGCGGAGGTCGGCGCATCGTGCTACGTCTTCTACGTCACCGACGTCACCGGAAAATCGGCCAACACGGAAGCTATCGAAGCAGTCCGCCAAAAGATCGGCATCGGGAGATTCGTCGTTAAGGACCCTTCTTCTCGTTCCTCTTACGGTAGAACTTCCGGCTTTCCAGGATCCGGCGAGGACACTGGCGGCGCCGCCGGCTTTTTCTTTATCGGCTCCTTCGTGAAGCGGAATCTGTACAACCTTGGCTTAATCAGATCCTGCTCGTGATCCTAACACGAGAGAGAGAGAGGGACTAAAGAGGAAATTTGCAGGAGGGCGTTATCGCAGGGGAGATAGAGAGAGAGAGCTGCTTCCGAAGCTCCGAGGACATCTAAAAGTGCAGGGAAGTGCTGGGGAAGAGCGCCGTGGGGACCATTCCTTGAAAGCTGGAGCCTAGAGGCCGTCCCACGTTTGACTGGGCCGTCTCTTTTCGGAAATCATTTTATCATCCTCACTTCCTCTCTGCTGTCTCTCTCTAGTCTGGTCCTGCCTCTCTGTCTCCGTCTGTATTTCTCTCTCTCTCTTTCTGTTGTCTTTATCCTCTCGACTTCTCTCTTACCCAGTCTCCATCTTCTGTTGCCCCAGTCTCTCCCTCCCTCTCCCTGTCGATCAAGCTTCTCTTCCCGAATCACACGCAGCAAGCTCGAGACGCTGACCGAGACAACAGCGGACTGATACGAGGATCCCGTCTTTGCCGGTTTAAGTCGCTCTGCTTCGGCTGCATGTCTCCCCGTCGCTTTTTTTCTCACCATCTCCGACAAAACCCTAAAAAACCGCAGAAACTCGGGTTCCCTCTCTCATCACATTCTTCTCTCTCATAGATCTGCTCGGCGCAACTGCGCCAGCGATGTCTTTGCCGACAGTTCTGCCACGTGGAACAAGACCGAATCGCTGACTTTGACCGTACCGGCGCCAAGCCAGCGTCGAGTCAGCAATATTTCGAATTTCTTCAAAATGGCAGTACCGTAGTTATTTGAAATTCCAGAATTATTTAGTCTTATATGGCATATTAAAATAAAAACTGGGGGCCAGAAGCACCGGCGGGCGGGCTTTTAAATATTGGGAAATTAGAAAAATATTAAAAAGGGGATGCTTTTCCCATGCGTGGCCTCTCAATTTCCTTTAAATAATTATTTATTATTACATTAATGGGAAGAAAACTCCGATTGGTCCTTTATTCTTTTACTCCATTTCCTTTTTCCTTCCTCTTCCCGGAGTCCTCGTCGCCGATTTCTGGAGGAGAGAGAAACGCCGCCTGCTACATGCTTCAGGGAGAAAGTGCGCAAAGCAAAGGCAAGAGGTACCTGCTCGAGTTCGGATCCTACTATTTAATGGCCGCGGAGAGCGGGTCACTATTTCGAGCTCAAACGACGACTCGCGTTTCTCATTGACGACTTTCGATCTGATTCCGTCAAGTTCAGCGACCAGATCGGAGGATCAACTGAAGTTCAACTGGTCTCCGCCGTTCAACTGTAGTTGTTTCCCGCTTGATTTATGTATGGAAGAGGAGGGAAGTAAGCTTGCAGGAGAACCGCCGGCGGAGGAGAGATCTGACCACGGCGGCGGAGTGGCAGGTGCCTCGGCGCCGGCGGCTGTGGAGTCTTCAGCCGGCGGCGCCGCATCTGCGCCGCCGGCGATTTCCAGTTCTGTCGGCGCGGCGGTTACGCCTATTTTTAGGAAAAAGAGAGGGAGACCTAGAAAGTACGGTCCCGGAGGAACGTTACTGATGCCGTTGAGTCCGATGCCGATCTCCGCGTCGGTGCCAGCTGGCGATATTCCCGTCGCCGCGGCGGCCGCGATGTTGATGAAACGGGGTAGAGGGCGGCCAGCCGGTTCTTTGAATCAGTATCATCGCGGAGTGGAGATGATATCTTTCGGTACTTTCAGAATTAGCCGAGAACTTTCCTTTTTCTTCTTTTGCTGATCTCTCGCTCTTTTTTTGTTAAAAAAAAACAGGCGAGTCGGTTGCTTACTCTGGCGGAACGAATTTTACTCCGCACGTAATTACTGTAGCTTCTGGCGAGGTATGGTTTGATGAATCTCTGAAACCGCATTTCTTTCTCGGGTAATTGTTTTTAAAAAATTGGATAAAAAATTTATTCCAGGACGTCACCATGAAAGTGATCTCGTTCTCCCAACAAGGCCCCCGAGCGATCTGCATTCTATCTGCGAATGGGATAATTTCGAACGTCACTCTGAGGCAACCCGATTCATCCGGGGGCACGTTGACTTACGAAGTATAAATGAAGATACTTTCTGGATTTTTTGTAATTATTTGAAATTGATGTTCTGATGCGGGCCAGGGACGATTTGAACTGCTGTCTTTGTCTGGGTCGTTTACGCCGACAGAGAATGGAGGAACCAGGAGCCGTTCTGGAGGGATGAGCGTGTCTCTGGCTAGCCCTGATGGCCGCGTCATCGGCGGTAGCGTTGCCGGTCTCCTCGTCGCCGCCAGCCCTGTTCAGGTCTCTCTCTCTTTTCCCAAGATCATCATCATTTATTCATCATCATCATCATGATCTTCATTCCTGAAGGTAGCATGATATGGTATACCTGTGTAGACAGATAAAGAAGAGCGAAAATCTTGTTTTGAACAGGTAGTAGTGGGCAGCTTTACGTTGGGCTACCAAATGGAGCAGAAGATAAAGAAAGTCAGAGTTGACTCCCAGATTAAAGTCAACGCTAATCTGACCGCCCCAGTCGCCAGCGGCGGCGATGACGTGGCAGAATTCCGCGTCGTCAGACCCTCCACCGACGTGCTTGGTCAATGATGGGCGTCTCTTCGGGGTTGTTATTTATTGAATTGTCTAGGTCGTTGACTTTTCCGTGAATGCGTTTGAGATTTGGTGGGCCAACATTTATTCCCACGACCAGGAATCTTTTTCGGCCTTTTTTTCTTTTATTTAAGCTGGCTATTATGCGCGATTACTGACTAGAGAGAGAGAGCATTATGGAATGTGAGAAGTCAACGGCCAAATCTCCACATCCCGGATTGCAGTTATATTTAGAGAAGGCGACGGTGAATTAGAACGTGAAAAAGTCAACGGATAGGTTTCCACCTTCCAATTTGGCATGCAATGCAGCGCCCTCTGGACCTCTGGAGATAGAGGGAGATATCTAGAGAGAGAAAGTAGTAGATTACTTAGCCTAGGCCAGCGGTTGACTGTTCTCTGCGGGGAGCGTCTGCCTTGATCCTTGCCGGCCTCAGTACGCGGTCAATTAGACCATAGTCCAATGCCTCTTGGGCAGTAAATCTTTTCATTCGACTGAGATCCTTGGTTATCTAACAAACAAAAGTCAACCCAATAAGTCAAACATGAACGTGAAGATTCAACAATACAATTTTTTTTTAAAAAAATATTCAAAATACCTTTTCCACGGGCTGGCCCGTCTTCATCGACAACTCGGCATAAAGGTAGTCCTTAATCCGGAGAAGCTCCGTCGCTTCATTCTGGATGTCATCAGCCTGCAAGAACAATTTTAAAAAGGTCAACGCATTGAAAACTCAAACTTACATAGCGTTGACTTAACCTGGCCGCGAGCTGCTCCAGCAGGAGACTGTAAAGCGATTCTCGAGAGGGGCATTCCTACTCGGCTACCCTTCAAGTCAAAGCAAAAGTCAACACAGAAAAGTTTAACCACGGCCAATAAGTCAAACCTTGACTCCAGCAGCCAGCAGGAAGGCCGCCAAGTTGTAGGCATAACCAACGCACTGAGTCCCCACCGGGCTCTTCAAACTTTGCATCGTGTCATAGATCGCCATACTCGGAGTAAGCTTTGATCCAGAATATTTAAGAAAAATAAGTGACGACGTATGTTTTAATTTATAAAGAAGAGAATAAAGGTGGAATGAATTACATCTCCGCCGGGGCCGTTGATGTACAAATACATCTTCTTGGAAGATTCGATGCTGTCGAGGTAGAGCATGGTTGCAAGAACTTGGTTGCTGAATTCTTCGTCGATGTTTTGACCAATGAAGATTACGCGCTCCCTGTACTGAAAATAAGCATCCGCCAAGTTTATCCACTTCTTCAGAGATGATTGAACCAAAGATATCTTTGTAGACGACAGAAAAACTATACAAAAATGATAATTTATTGGGCTTATACCAATGAAAAAAACACCTTGAGCAATGAATTAATAAAGGCATCTTATGTGCTACTTAGTGCTGCAGCAGAATTGAGAAAATAGCAGAACAACGAGAGAGAGAGACAGAGAGAGAGAGAGAGATTGCATGAGATAATTAGGATAGATGTAGTAGATTTCTTACAAGAGCATTCCATAGATCGACCCATTGCCATGTGCCCTCACCCGGCGTCCTGTATGGAACCCGAGGCGTCCCAATCGGCATCATAGAAATGCGACCACGCGTCGCCATCTTTTTCGTCGACCTAAACAACCGAGCTTCCAACATGAAATAAAGAGAAGAAGTAAAAGCTATAAAGACAACATTCCAACGGCAGCTTTGATAAATACTTAACATTTTATACAGAGCATTAGCGAAAGATCGTTATCGCTGGGGAATTTAGATAAAAACTTATTAAGATTTGGAATTGAAGGCATATTTCAATTCTATTTAATTGAAGATTTGATAATTACGAGTGCAATGAACTTCTGATCCCCAAATCCATCTTCCGGGATCAGAATATGAAGCGATATAGTGAAGGCGATAACAACAAAAGAAGGAATCTAATGATTTATTCGTTGATCGAGCTCAAATACTAATTATATTTGCGCCAATACGCTTCAGATTCAACCGGCTACTCCCTTCAATTTTTAGGACACGGTAAACCTTGTTTTTCAGGAATGAAGTTTCTTGAAGGGCGAAGAAGAATGTGCTAGACAGGGGAAAATAAGACATTTGTTACAAATTTACCCATTCGCGATACTTTGATGAACTCGGCAGTGAAAATCGGCACTCAGGTTAGGTTTTCCTTCCCCAAGAACACCTGCGAAAACCAAATAAATAAAAATATGACTAAGACGATAAAAACTGCCGAAAATGGAAATTAGAAGGATACAGTACCATCGCAATGGGGCCTCAATCCCACAAACAGCTTGCTGTTACAGCTGCAAATGTCCAGAAAACCCGAATCGTAAGAGCAAAACTGAAAAAAAAACTACGCAGCAACATATCGAATTTTGATGGTATTTCTGAAATCCCCACCTGAGAGATGAGCTTATGGCCGCCATCTTCTGCCTCCGCGACCTCCGCGACCTCTGCGACAGTATCGTCGGAGACGATAATGATTATGATGTGGGTTCCACGTGAGATCTAGACCGTCAAATCCATCAAATTTTGGTCCACCGATCGGCGATCACCAACAAAAGGTTTAGGTTTTCGGATCAGTTATAAACCGTCGGATCAATACTCTTCTCTACAGTCTCATGTCAATCTTTGATGATTCAAATTTCACAAAATCAAACTCAGGAGTCCAAGGATAGGTGATCTGACCTGATCTTCGTAATCTTGATTGATAATTGGTGATCGATGAATTTGATCCATGAATCAACATTGATCAGGAGTGTCAATCATTAAGATGATCATGATGAATATATATCTACATAGATATCTGATTGTCAATGAAAGGGAAATCGATCTTAGGACCTTGATCAATGATCAAATCGATCAGAGGTTCTAAGATCGCTGTTTAAATCATGTCGATCCAATTGGCGATCATCGTTCCCTAAGAAAACCTTGGACAAATAGGTTCAGGGTAGTTCTCAAATCCATTGACAAGTTCACTGTAGCTTACTTCGATTGATATCCGCCTAGGTTTAATTTGCCTCTTGTGAAAGCATTTTATTTTGCTTTATTTGTCAATGTAGATGATTAGTGGTGGTTCTAACATGACATTAGAGTTTGGTGATAAGTACCATTGATGAGGCTAAGTCACTTGAAATATGCTCACCACTGTCGAGCTAAGTCTTCAATTGTAGTTTATTGATCAATGGAATGTGGAAGATTCGGGGATAAGGTTTTAGATTGCGACTACATTGATGCATGAAATATCTATAAAATAATGAAAAACTACTAATACAAGCGGCCAATGATAGCGATGAGTAGAAATCAAGAAATTATAGAAGCGAGATAAGATGATTTTTGCCATATAGTTGTACCCTTTCTGGACTTACATGTAGGACCGTAGTGGCAAGTATAGGAGAATTAAATGGATTGTTGAATCGTCAATCTAGAGAAAAAGATCATTGTTCTTAATTTGATCTCACGTATGAGATGTGTTTCATGACTTTTCAACATCCTTGGTCACTTAAAGCTTTGATGGAATCGCTTCATGGATCTAGCGTGCTAGATGCAACTTGCTCAATTGAAGTGCTTTAGTTACACCAAGTTGTCCACACAAAATTTGGTCCAACATTGGAATTTCTATATATTAGAAATTCCAACCAAGTAAACAATTTGGAAGGCGTAAATATTCTCATGAGGCATCTGATGGATATTATGTGGCCTACAAGCCAATCACACTTTCATCTTTTGTTTATATTCATTAAAATGAACTTGTATTCATTGTCATTCTTGTGCGATGTTTGTAATGAAGTTCATAAACATATGTAATGATCAAGTGAATTATGATGAGATTATAATATAGTGATTACTAGTCTTTAAACATATATTATAAATATTTATATTCATGGGATATTCAAGAAGGACATCGAATTATCCATAAAGAATAGCACTATTTGATCTGACTCATATGTTGAGTATGGCTGATCTTGTGGCCATCGGTGTTGAGACACCAAGGATAGATAATGGGTGCTCTTTGAAGAAAGAATTCATTGAATTGATCAGTATGAATCCCTGAATGGTATTATGCTAAATTGGCAATCAAGTTTATTTATGTCACAGTTGTGTACGTGGTCCTTTGACCTGAGACACCAAAGACATCTTGTGAATGAATGGTCATGTAATGACTATGACTTGCGAATCCCTAGCCATAGGATCTCCAAAACTTCATAGATTGGATACGACATGAAGTCCTCAAAGGTGATTGAGTGGTTAAGATGAGATCATCCGCCCTCGGTATATGAGGAGATCGACTCAAGGAATGAGATGCAGTTAAATCCTTGGTCAAGGTAGTGAAAATATTAGAGAAGTTGTTCTCAATAATTTTCTACCCGCATCAATAATAAAATGAGTGACCGATTAAGGTTTGACAATTAACCATACCTTAAGTCATTAATGAGTCTCATGCGGATGAAGGATTAGACGTATACGGGGTAACCAATGACGACAAGGTTCCATGAAATAATTCTTATATACTCGATACCTCCCAGAGCACGTGGTGGCTTGGCACCCACCGGGCTGGCAACTCAACCTGTCGATTAGGTTAAATCAATCCTTAGTCAATTAATCTATATATTAATCTAGTTAATTGATAAGGAAGACTAATAAGTGTTATTGGGGTGATAGAGTCATTAACTGGTGAGATATATGGACCTAGAGGGTCACACACATAAGGTCAATGGACGTCAGTGGATATAGACATAATAATAAGGGTTTTTATGAAAATTACACATTCCTAAAGTCTATAAATAGGGGGAGAACAACCATAATAGAGGTGTCCATGCAAGTCTTGTGAAAATTCTTCCCTCTCTTATCTTCCTCTCGTGGTGACGAGTATTCAAGAGGAGATCCGATCGTCTGGAGACTGTGTGGATACCACTAGAGGCTAGACACTTAAATAGTTGAAGAACTCTTTCAAATGATCCATGTAAGTATGAATTTTATTCTATATTAGACAATAGGATCATCTAGAATGGATGATGAGATCATCTATTCTTAGTGCTAAAATTTTGTTGTATGTTCTGATTTAACACCTTCCGCTGTAATAATTGTTTTGGTCAATATTTTGAAGAGCTTTTCGAGTCCCAGATCCCAGCATCATCAATCCCTCTATCTTTTCTCTAGATGTTGTGACAACACATGTTGTGTTGCACCTAGAAGTGTTGTCACTTTAGGTTCTATCATCCTTACTCAAAGGAGGGGAATATTATTGCATTATGACCATCCATGAATTTTAAATAATTATAATTTCAAAAATGCACAACTTCTAAAATTCATAAGTTCAAATTCTCCAAGCCTTTAATATCATTTTTGTTGTTTCATTCCAAACTATGATATCTTAAAATATAGATTGTAGAGAATACAAGTTTTTAAAGCCAAAATCCTCATTGAATTTATAAAAATCAAACTAAACTAATAATCCTTTGACTTCAAATGTAAGAGTTTGCTCTCTTCTTCTTTTATATTCATATCAATTCATATAAGCTCCAAAATGAAAAACTAAAAAAAAAATATGATAGGCTCGCAATGTTTGATCTTAAAGAAGGTCAAACATGATTAAGCTAAACATTAGCCTAAAACCATGTAAAGAAGTGAACTTACTTGAAATTAGAGAACACATGATAATATGGATCATATTCCTAGGAATTATGCATTTAAATTATTAAATTATGTTGTAAATGTATACATGAATAAAAATCTATCAATTCCTATGTAAACAAAGGCCAATACAAGTCATAAGTGGCAACATTTGAGAATCATAAGATGCACTAGAGTACGCCAAGGTAACATGAGGAGCTGTAAATAGAGCTACAGAAGAGAGAAGATCAAGATATGGACATGTTGGGCCCTATTGGGCTTCTATAATCACCTTAGGCTAGATCACGGATATATACATACCTAGCTTAAAACCTAGAGATTTAAAATGAGATATTTAACATTGTAGAATAACAACGTGAATGAACAACCACGAAGATGTTGGCTTGATGAATTTGATGTCAATGGGATGTAGAATTCAATGACGATGACATCAATGCATTGAAGACTGGAGAGATCAAGAGCATCAAAGAACAAGTGAGCGGAGATGCCTCTTGTGCCTACCATAAAGATAGAGGTGAATTGCCTATTGCACTCGCCATATAAGAAAGAAAATATGTGCATTTTCTCTTGCATTCGAGATGTACCCTATATCTAGGCACTCATGCATGTGATCGCTTCTATTGATTGATGATATTTCCCCTTGTTAGCACTAGAGAGTTTGTTGTAAGAAGTGAGAGTAGTAGATGCTATTACGTAAGGGTCGTCCGACATATGTGAGTGTCTTTTGCATGTGAGCCCTCTTAATCAATGTGATGCTCACTTATGAGTTAAAAATGTGAGGTCATTGAAAGGACGTGATCATAGGTCCAAAATAAAGTCCGAAGTCACATAATCAATGATTACTTTCAGTATAATTAGTGAATAAGGGTTGAAGAATCCATGAAGAATTATGATTTATTTTGAGCGATCTTAAATTTTTGTTAAGTTGGATGATGAAATGACGAGAGAAATTAGAGGAGGAGATGTTTTTAGAAAGAATATGAGTGGATATTTCTAATAAATCAAAACTAGAATCAATCAGATTTATATCCAATGAGAAACCATAGGAGGAAGTTAGAGAGAGAAAATCACAAATAGGGAGAGAGAAAATGACAAGAAAATTTAATATTAGTTAATCTAATTTGCAAAAAAAAAAGAAAGATAGAGCAAGTGGATGATAGATTAAGGTAAACCACACAAAATCAAATGAAAATCACTAAATAATTTCATCAATTGCTCCTTGAATTGAAGAAAGCCAAAATCAGATGTTATGGGCAAAGTTGGGTGCTGAAAGTGCAAATCCTCTCTTAATCTAGCTCCAAATATAGGTTTTTAAGGCTCAATATGAGTCTATAATAAAAGAAAATCAAGAGATTCAAGGGCCAAGATATCAACAAGGCTCGCTCTATGATTTTTCCAAGAATAATGAATGTCGAGGAGAGAGAGAGAGCTTTTAAAGGGTTTAAATTGATCAAAAATCTTTTGGCTACCAATTTTCTAAAGTGAAAATCAAGGGCCACGATGATGTCAAGTTGGCCATTAGTTTTAAAGAATAATTAACAAGAATTCCTTAGTCTGCCTGCGATGTTTGATCAAAAATTTTAATGGCTTATCAAGACTCAGGTCTCAGCAATGACGAATTCTATGCCTCTTCAAGACACCATTAACACATGAATGTGGAAATTGCCATAGTAGATCTAGGGATTATTCTCATTTGGTACTATAAAACAACTAGCTAGCAAAGGGAATCGATCAAGATTAGTTGTCAACATACCACAATAAAGCAAAATTAAGCATTTGAATATAACCTTGACCTATGTTTCAATTTCTTTGTTGATGTAGATATTGACTGGTATGTCGTGCATGTGGATTTGGAGGGAGAGGGCTTGAATGTTCTCAATCAAAGACAGCCATCTTCGATGAAGTTGAAGTGAAAACTCTGCAGTTGGCTTTCTTTCATGTTTATATGATGATGGTCAAGCATAATTTTTTGCTCTCCAATTGACTCATTTTTTCTCATTTTTAACTAGCAAGTGATAGCCTTATAGATGCATGTTTATGGAATTGTGGTCAACACTCAAGAGTGACGTATTACCAAAATCTTTACACTTTTCTCTCTTCTCAGTTTCAGGTATCTGGATAGGTGGAAACTCTGGCTTCTAGGCAAAGAAAGGGAGAGGAGAGAAGATGAAGGGGAAGTCAAAGCTCTTGTTTTACTGCAGGAATAGCAGAAAAATTCTATAGAAAAAATGACTGTAATTTACTTCAGGAATAGTATAAGTCAAGATGCTCTTATATGATACCGATTGGTCTAAGATTTTGATAGGTTTAATTTTGAGAGGGAGAGAGCGGGGAAGTATGGCAATGGCAGACTCCTGTATGACTACCTGTGCTGGAACCCACATTCTCACTATCGATTCTCAAGTGGCAGATGTATCCTACCTCTGATCTGTGTTCAGTGGTGGGGAGTTGTGTTGCAAGGTGTATTTTTGACAATTTTGAAGAGTGTGGTTCTGCATCAGCATCGATTCTTCACAGACTTATCCTTGGAAGTGGCTTCTTCCTGACCTTGCATGTAACATTGCACAAAATTACTAGCAACATTTCTTATTTTGAAGTAAACATTCAACAAGAAATTGATCACAATGATAAGTGAAAAGTTCGTGTGTATTTTGTGAATGGAATGAGGGATGATTCGTAGAAAATCATCATCCAAGTTGGAACCCAAGGTGGGCACTATGTGTTGATACATAAACAACGTGCATACACTTCTTTGATTAAAAGAATATGAATTGTATAGCATCTTACGGTTCATGATAGTTTGTGAAATCTACCCGACCAAAATTCTGGGGTAAACTTTTCATCCTTCCAAGCTTCCAGATTATCATTTCAAAAATTCTCTGCATGTGGTGAACATTAGTTCCACCCTAATCTCCTTTAGCCGAGTTGAGAGGGAAAGAGAAAGATCTGAACCTGATTTATCGATTCAAAATACGATATTTCTTAGTGAGAACCTTTCTTGAACCTTGATTTCCCTTTGATGGGTAAATTGTCCGCGTCTGGAGCAGGCGAAATTTCCAGAGTTGGTACCTCTGGAAAAGGATACCATCTGAGTAATGCAAAAGAATAAAGGAAACTAAAATTATGCAAAATATCATCTGATTTCCTCTTTTATTATATTTTTTTCCTCTTGAGCTTCAGAGAGTTTACAAGACTTGAAACAGCAGAGGCAATTGTATGATGAATAAGAAAGAACATCATAATCATGGATGAAACTTTTACCATAGAAAATTTTCATTAGAGAAATGGATGGAAATAAAGAGCCCTTACTTCTCATGTTTCTCTTTGATTTTGTCCTGTTTTTTGTCCTGAACCTCTGACACCTTCGGGTTACTTTCAGGAGTGTTTTCTGCACCAACTTTCTCTTTCTTCTTATTCTTTGATTTTGTTCTTTTTTTCATATGATCGGCTTCAGAGGCAGCATCAACTTTTGTTTTTGACTTTTCCAAGGTTCCTTCTTCGACAAATTTCTTCCTTTTCTTCTGTTTCGCATTTTTGTCTGAATGAGTAGCTTCATGATTCAACTTCTCCTTCTCTCTTTCATGAGATAGAATCCCATTTCTTTTTCCATCTCTACCTTTCCTGAGATCTTCACTGGGTTTACCCTTAATCTTATCAACAGGCATATTTTCATCTCTTTCAAGTGACTTCAAAAACTTAACCTTAGCTTTCTTTCTCTTCTTTGACTTCTCACTAGTGACACCTCCGATTTCATCTTCCCTGATGACAATAGGAGAAAACATCATATTTCCATGGATAAAAAGAGGCGACAGTTCCAGGTCATAAACTCTCAATCCATGTTACCCTTTAGAGAAATTCTCCTCGAGACTACGATTTTGTTCTTTGCTTGCTTTGCTTCCTGAGAAAGAAATAGAAAAGAAGTCGTCGGCATCGCTATCCGAAGAAGGTGGGGTTTTTGGCTTGATGATCGTTTGATGTTGTAATTCATCATTTCCATCATCGGAATCACTGATTCGATGCTTCCTCTTACGTCGATGAGAATCGCTCCCTTTCAATATCTTTTCATCATCTGCATCAGAAGGAAAGTTAATACCATAGAGACAAGGAGTTGATCACAAGTTTCAGAAAATCAGATAAAATAAAGAACCTAGTTTATTGGATAAAATGAAAGTAAATATTCAGAGGCATACCTCCATTAGCACATCGGGATGAATTCAACGTGCCAACATCATCATCATCATCGTCAATGAAGTCCGATTCATATTTATCTTCACTAACATGACTGCCAGACTTTTCACTCTCCGTCTCCCCAATATCTTCCCCGAATGAGTCACTAATAATAAACAGATGAGGAGTGATGCGTAAGATACATTTCCATCAAGATTTTTCATGAGGCAAACCACATTTTTAAGAACCTATGTCCTGCTAATAATTTGAAAAGAGCCAAGCAAAAGGATCATTGAAAAGAAAAACACTATTCATCAACAGCATAAATAGTGCCCAAATCAATCAAAATATCAATTCTTGCTGAACTACTCTAACAAATTGGCGAACAATTTGGAAAGCAAATGAAAGAGAGACATTGACCTCAGTTGATAATAGAGAGAACCCAACTCATAAGAAAAACACTTTTGGGTTCAATTCCAGCTGTATGCACGCCAATTTTACGTATAATTCTTCAAAGAAGGTAAAAATTCTTTATGTAAAGTTCTCAGTTCTTCACTGATTCATGAATCTTGATCAATTAGCAGGACTTTTCACAGCAGAACAAACTAGGGTTGTGCGAATGGTTTGCTGATACGAATCATTATAGAAAATTTTTGTGTTCATTTTGGACTTTTCCATCTCTGATCGTGTTCGTTGGTGTTCATTCGCGAATAAACAAACAAGCAAACCATTTTATCCTATCTCTATGCGGAAAACATTTTTCCTGTCAAATTTCCTTGTTCATGTTTGTTCATTCGTTAACACACAAATGAATGAACAGTTCTTCCATTCCTTGAAACAAACTAGGGGACGTACAGGACGAAATCCACCGATCAGAGGTATAACCAATTTGAAGAACAAGAAAAAACTAACGAAAGATAAACCCGACTCATAACTGGAAAATTCCCAGGTCCAGAAGTGTGCAAGTCGATGTGCGTACAGATCTATAAAGACGATATTTTCTATAAAAAAAATTTCACTACTTTCTTTGATTCAGTACGATTTTTTAGAAACAGCGCAAACTAGGGTTGATGAAGAATGAAATTCACCTATCGGAGGGATAACCAGGACGGCGCTTGGAATTAGTATCCACAAAGTAGCCGGCGAGATGAACACTTCGAGGTCCAACAACGGAGAAGATAACCTCGTAGCTCTCCTCAAATTGCAGATCCATTCCGCAGCACTCATACTTTCCGGGAAGCAGAGAACAGAGAAGAACAGGGCTCCTATCCCCGACATTACACTGGAGCACACTTCTCTTTACACCATCCCCGTCTCCTAAAGTCACCTACGAAAATACATTCATCGACTAAATCAGAATCTAAAGTGAGAAAATCAGAATTTTCAAAGGAGATAGATGGGAGAAATCTACCTGAGAGAGACGAAGAGGTCCCCGGATGTTATCGTGGATGTGAGTGTAGGGTTTTCCCGGCTTCACCTCAACGCCTACGAAGAAGACAGAAAGGAATCTCAAAACCACCGAAAAAATGTGAAAACTGAAGACCGAATATTTTCGGTCGAACCGTACCCCAGAACGACATCCCGACGGCGACGCGCGGATGATTGGTCCTGCTCCAGAGGAATCAGACAGTTAAACCCTAAGCGAGTAAGCTTGAACTTCTACTAGAACCCAAATGCCCATCCAATACTTTCAATGCCGATTTTTTACATCAAATTCAACAAGAAGTACGTATGTTCCTAAATAGAAAGATCCAAATTTAATATTTGATAAAGATTTTCAACCAACGTTACACAACCAGATTCCACGATTTCTAAATCCTCAAGACCAGATGCATTGGGAATTCCCTCCGAGATCAGAAAATTGTAGCGCTTCAGTACATCATTTGATCAATGTTTTTGAAAATTGACAGCTGAATATTTTGAATCGGAATAATGATCTTGCGGATGAATGCCTGACGCTGGGATTGCAAGGATCCGTGCGTTTCGTTTGGGCTTCAATCAGAAGCCAGACAATTTTCGCTTCAAACCCTGAGAATTTAAGCTAGGGTTCTACTCCGGTCATTCTTCCCATGGCGACACCGTTATCGGGTATCGGGTATCGGCTTTGATTGCTGTACTGGATAACGGTATCGTGGATACCAGTATCCAATATCAGATACTGTCAACCTTTGACACGAGCCCACGAGCCCACGAGCCCAAGAGCCCAAGGTGAGTCGGTGGCGTGTGGCCCAAAACCCGCGTGCATGTGTTAAAAACTATTAATTTAATAAATTATGATAATTTAATTAATGGAAAGAAAATAAGACAACACGATAATTTTATGACCATAAAATTTGTGACGGCGTTGTTGTACCACTTCGTCTTCCTTTCCTTCAACCAACACTTCAAGGCTTTGTGTTGTGAGACATGACCGCTTGTAAGTAACAACAGCTCGCTCGGTCGAGAAGACACGTTCTACGGGTGCACTTGTCACACCCACTACTAGGATCTCTAGTACAATGGGCATGATGGGGGGACATGAAGTGTTGCCCTTTCGAGCCCACCATTAGAGCACACAATCGCCCTCATCTTTCATGAACTCCTACAAATAAGCATCAAGCTAATGGGATGGGTCAATGTCAACTGCACAGGCCCATCCTTCTTCTTCATCACTCACTTGAATAGACGAAGTTGAGCAAACAAAGAAGTTGGCAATTAGAGAAAATGAAGTTGTGGCGGTAGAAGCCGGCAACGAAGAAGGTAGGAGCTTTTATTGATTTTTGAGATCGATAAACTTTGAAAATTTTGAACAAAACATCGAATGCAGCGGATTAGATTGAATCGGATATTCAAAACACCAAGCCACCAAGAACAGATAATCTTATCATCTAGTATGTACGAGAAAACATACTTATAGGGTTTCCTTGAAGGAGTTCTTGAAACTATTCAATTGTCTAGCCTCCAACGGTATCCACACTTTCCGGATGGCTAGATCTCCTCTTCAAAGTTCTTCACCGAGAGAAAAAGATAAGAAATGAGAGAATTCTCACAAGGCTTGCATGGGCACTGATAACATGCTAAATTAACATGATAAAATATGATTATTGATGCATATTAAGGCATAAATGATTTCATTTACATGCATGTTATCATACTTATATGTATTTTTCTATTATTATACGAAAAAGTCATTATAATCTCAAAATACTTTAATTTAGGGTTAATTTTGATAAATTAGAGTTTAATAACTTGATAACCCATCTTTTTCTTGAGATTATAAGTGTTTTTAAAATTAAAATAACAAGAGAAATCATTTTTATAAACATTTATTTTATTTTCCAAAGTTTAAAATCTTAATAAATGAATGTATTTTTGAAATAATAATTTAAACTCTTGTTATTTATTAAATTTGAATTTTTAGAATAATAGATAATTAAATTTCGGATCAAATGAAAGAAATTTGGATTAATTTGGAGTTATATTTTGAAAGTAATGAATTTTATAATTTTCAGGGATTTTTTTGGATTTTTCTGATTTTTTTTTCGATTTTAAACCGTTTTAAAAAAAAGGGTTTAGATTTCATGCGGGTCCCACGTGGATGCGACGTGGCAATCCGGGCCACGTGGCAGCGCCACGCGGGCCCATGCGGCGCCTACGCAGCATGATGTGACACATGTGCATATTATATACTTATATATAGTTTGAGTATAGTACATATAGCCCTCCGCTTATCGGAGGGGAATTATTAATCCCTCTATTCGTCGGGTATTATAAACCCGACGATTTCCTTTATCTTATTCCGTGTGGGACTAATCCACACAAAGCTATTTGATGCAGGTGACGTGGCGAAAGGAGAGGCGTCGGATCGGGCGAGGTGCGGAAGATGGCCCGTTGATCGCGTGCGCTCGCGGTCCATCGGAGATGATCACGCGCACGTGCTAAATTAAAGGCATTATAACGGTCCAGATCAAATCTGGCGGGGAGCATCCGGACCGTTGGATCAAGAATCAAGGGACGCGATCGAGAGCGTTTTTAAACGCTTATCTACGGATCAAATCCAGGCCGTCCATCACGATCCGACGGTTGCGATTTAATCAAAACGGTCCACGATGGACCGTTTCATCGTAATCGTCGATCGTTTCGATTGGACGATTATGATAAAAAACCCTATATAAAGAGATGTTCTTCGACGATTGTAAGCATTCGAGTTGGAAATCAAGCAATTTGATCTGTTTAGACACCTCCCCTCTCGTTTCTCTCAATCTCATCGTGTTCTACACTCATTTCCACACCTACGGAGCCCTTGAAATCGAGATTTGGTGGATTGGATTAGGAGAAATCGGCGCTTGAACTTCATCCTCGTGTTCTTGGTGTTTTTCGTGATTAAGCGGTTTAATCACAACGATTTGATTGCTAATTGGAGTTAGTGAAATCGGTTTTTCATAATCTATCTTCCTATAGCGTTTAATTTCTATTTAGATTAGGATTTAGAGTTTAATTTCTTCGAATTTTAGCTAAAATCATGATTTTCACATCCGAAAATTTCTCTCCACTTCAAACTTCAATTTCTCCACGAAATCAAGATCATTTTTGATGATTTTTGATTCCGTGGATTCGTTTTGAAGTTATCTTTAATAATATATCATTTTCCCCCATTTCTACCATCAATTTCTCGTCCGATTTGATCAATTTTCGAAGATTACATCAATAATTTCCTTATTTCCCTGTGGATTCGACTCTTATTTACCATTATACCCTTCAATTCGATACATTTTCATCAAATTGGCCAGTTTAGAATTATTTTTGACACGAGACCGTGTGAAATCGACGACCTCGCGGTGTCGTCCCATCAGGCACCTTTCAGTTGTGATCGGTCTCCCCCTATTTATAGACATTTGGTATGAGGTTTTTTATAAAAACACTCGTAATTATGTATATATCTACTAACATCCATAGACCTTATGTGTGTGACCCTCTAGGTCTATATATCTCATTAGTCAATAACTCTATAAACCAAATAACACCTAATTGGTCAACCTTAATTAATTATCCACATCCACATATAGATTAATTAAGCAATGATTGATTTAACCCAATCGATACATTGAGTTGCCAGCCCGTTGGGTGCCAAGTTACACCGCGTACACTAGGAGACAAGGAGTATGTAAGAACTCACTTATGAAACCTTCCCGACATTGATTAAAATGTATGTATAATCCTTCATCCACATTAGACTCATGAATGACTTAGGGAATCGTCAACTGTCAAACCCTAATTGGCCACTCGAGTTAGTACTGATACGTGTAGAAATCATCAGGAACTCCTTCTCTGATATTTCTACTACCTTGGCCAAGGATTTAATTGCATCTCATTCCTTGAGTTGATCTCCTCATATACCGAGGGTGGATGATCCCATCTTGACCACTCAATCACCTTCGCAGACTTCATGTCGTATCCAATCTATGACGTTTTGGAGATCCCGTGGCTAGGGGGTCGTAAGTCATAATCAAAACACGATCATTCATCCATAAGATGTCTTTAGTGTCTCAAGTCAAAAGATCACATACATAACCATGACATGAATCAACCTGATTGATAGTTAGGTATAATACCATTCAGGGATTCATACGGATCAATTCAATGAACTCTTTCTCCAAAGAGCACCCACTATCTATCCTTAGTGTCTCCACACCGATGGCTACAGGATCAGCCATACTCATCATATGAGTTGGATTAGATAGTGCTATTAGTTCCGTATAATTTGATGTCCTTCTTGAATATCCCATGAATAAGAATGTTTAGAACATTTGTTTAAAGACTAATGATCACTATATCATGATCTCATCATAATTCACTCAGACATTGCATATGTTCATGGACTTCATTGCAAACATCACACATGAATGACAATGAATAAATTTCATTTCAATGAACATAAACTAGATGCATGAAAGTGTGATTGGCTCATAGGCCACATAATATCCATCATCTTTCTCAAATAGTTTAGTGTCACCATCCTTGTCAGCTCATCGAGCATTGCATCCTAATTCTTCCAATGAATCAGATGATAAAAGTTTGTTTTCTTCTTCATGACTTGGCATGAAACATTCATAGACTTCCTTTCCTTGTGGCCAAGCTTCTTCATGGTTGTAAAAAGTGTCAAAGGGTTCACGTGGTCAACCATGACGGGTATTTGGCTATAAAGTTCCTACAAGATTGATGACAATTAGGCCATGAGACTTGATTTAGACAAAAAGGTATGAAATGCCTATACAACATATATCATATCCGCGATGGTGAGGATTTTCTTATGGGTAACATGCAAACTAGAGAAGGCGAAGGGCTAAAGGATCTCAATAAATATCCAAATAAACTCCCACTTGTCCTTCAAGAGCTTCATCTCCACTTTGTTCGTCTTGTAATGCAACGCTCCGTGGTCGAGGATGGCCCTCTTCCTCATAGTACTTTTTAGCTTCCATACATGTTTTTCTATTGTGTCTTGCAATCTAATTAGAGGAGGTTGCAGTTTGACTTCCTCAATTTATGTTGTGTGTACACAATATTGTGTACATCTGTCACTGGTGATTTATGTTGCATGTGGCATGAACTTGCAACCTCACCTTTGCCACTATCTTGTCGAGGGTGGTCCTTGTGCTTCCTCACCTTTAACCTTTCCATCAATCTAGTAGTCTGCTACCATGAGGTGCTCCTCCAATACCTCTCCCTTAGATTGCATTGTGGGTGAGATAAATAAGCTCTTCATCATGGCTTGAAAAACTAGGGTCAAGATGTATGCAAAGCATGGTACATGATCTCTTGTTGAGACCCTTCAGCCCCCTTGCCATGACAATGATCATCCTCTTGTTGCTAGAGGCATTGCCTACATCAGGACAACAACCTGCAATGAGAACATCATGTTGAGGTTATAAACAAATAATATGATATAGGAATATATATTTAAATTTAAAGTGAATGTGTGTGATACTTACCTTTTTCCTGTAACTAGAAATCCTTGATGGTCTCGAGGAGTATGGTCGTCGTGATGGGATTTGAAGTCGATAACTTTCCGAAATTTTGATCAAAACATCAAATGCAGCGAAATTCATTGAATCACATTTTTAAAACATTGAGGCACCAAGAACAGATGATCCTATCATCTAATATGCATGAGAAAACATACAAGTTTCCTTGAAGGAGTTCTTAAAGCTATTCAAGTGTCTAGCCTCTAGCGGTATCCACACGGTCTCCGGATGGTTGGATCTCCTCTTCAAACCTCTTCACCAAGAGAGAAAGAGAAGAAAGGAGAGAATTCCCACAAGGTTGCATGGGCACCTTCAGTTCTCCCCCTATTTATAGACATTTGATATAAGGTTTTTTCATAAAAATCCGTCCATAGGAGAGGCAATGGGTTTGCGATCCAACATGCATGTTTCCTCCAAGAGATCTAGAGCGTACTTCCATTGACACAGAACCATCTGATCACGCATGTAAGCAATTTCAAGGCCAAGAAAGTACCGTGGTGGAGAGAGGTTGCGCATCACAAAGTGCTGATGTAGATAAACCTTGGTTGCAGCAACTTCAACTTCATCACTACCAGTAAGGATGATATCATCAACATAGACTGCCAGCACAACACACCCCTAAGGAGTACGTTTGCGCATCACAGTGGGATCGGAGACGGTGGAGATGAAGCCATACGCGAATAGTAGCTTGGAGACGAGGGCTCTACTTAAGGCCATAGATTGCCTTCTTTAGGAGACACACCTGGGAAGACTTCCCCTGAGAACATACTCAGGAGGTTGCTCATTATAAACTTGCTCTGCAAGGTCACCATAAAGAAAGGCATTAGAAACATCAACTTGATGGAGAGGCCATGCCTGGTTTAGCGCAATGGAAAAGAGGACACAGATGGAGCCGAGGCAAGCCACAGGAGAGAAGGTCTCAGTGTAGTCAAGACCATAGGCTTGAGAGAATCCTCGAGCCACGAGACGGGCCTTATGGCGAGCAATGGAGCCATCGGGATTGTACTTGAGGGAGTACACCCACTTGCACGAGACAACATTGACGTCCGATGGGCGAGGGACCAACATCCAAGTCTCTCATTGAAGGAATGCGTCATATTCTGCATCCATAGCAGCCTTCCACTCCGATACTTGCAAAGCTTCAAGATATGTCTTGGGAATTGACCCAGACAGGACGGAGAGGGCAAAGGCACGATAGGGTGAGGAGAGATGGACGGAAGAGACGTAGTGGCTGATCGGATGTTGTGTGCGCTGGCGAGAACCCTTGCGGATAGCGATCGGAAGATCGAGGTCGGTGGGAGGTAGAGGTAGAGCCGAGAAAGGAGATGCAAGTACGAGAGACTGACCAATTGGTGATGGTTCATGAAGAGCGGAAAGAGGGATGTTAGATGGAGAGGATTCAGACGGAGTGAGCGGAGAGACGGTCGTAGTGGGAGAGGAGGAAGCTGGTAGAGATAACCCAAGTAGTGGTGGTGAGGGAATAATAGTGGCCGGTTCCGAAGTTGGGGAATTAGTGGATAAGCGAGGGGTAGGAACGAGAGGAGATGGTGAGAAGAAGGGAAGATCCTCATGAAAGGTAACATCAGCGGAGGTAACGTAGTGATGTGTGGCGGGAAAATAGATGCGGTATCCTTTCTGAGTCCGAGAGTAACCCACAAAGACTCCTTTTTAGTGCTCGAGGGCAAGCTTTGACAAGCCCGGTGTGTGATCTTGGACAAAAGCCGTGCACCTGAACACTCGTGGAGGTAGAGAAAATAATTCGAGATCGGAAAACAAGTCTCTGAACCGGAATGGCACCGCCAAGTGCAGCTGAGGGTAGATGGTTCACGAGAAAGGAAGCAGTGAGCACAACATCAGATCACAGATACATAGGGACATTCATCCCAACCAATAATGTGTGCACCATATCCAATAGATGTCGATGTTTCCATTCAGCGACACCATTTTTGTTGAGAGGTGTAAGGGCACGTGGTCTGGTGGAGAATCCCTCGTGTGGTACAAAGTGCAGCGACACCGCTTTGGGTAAACTCTAGAGCATTGTTCGTGCGGAGTACCTTCAAAGGAGTATCATACTGTGTGACAACCTCCGTAACAAACTGCTGAACGCATGGGAGGACTTCCTTTTGGCTTTTGATGATATAGGTCTAGCTAACTCTGGTATAACTTGTGATAACATGCATTTATAACTTGAATTCTTATCCTAATTAACTCATATTCATGCTTATTTTATGTGAAATATGATGCATGTTATCATACTTTTTAGGAATTTTCTCCATTGGCATGTCATTTCATTAAAGTTGATATTTATGCATAAATTAGGGATAATTTCATGCTTAATAGATGATTAATCTTTTGTTTAAATTAATAGAAGTTAATCTCTATTATTGAATGAGTTTTGACTTTAGTAAATGTTTGGAAGGATGATTTTAGGGTAAATTTATGATTTAGAATGTTTAATGAGAAATAATTTAAGTAAATTATAAGTCATCTTGATTTCTTCTTTCAAAATATATTTTAAATGATGTGATATTAAAAAGAAAAGAATTTGTGATCCAATGGAGAAAATTTGGATTAAAAAGGAGTTGTATATTTTAAAATATGATTTTATGAAGTTTTAGCCTTTTTTCCAATTTTTATTTGATTTTTAAATTTATTTTTATGACTTTCTTTTATTTAAATCGCAAAAAAAGGGGGGTATTTTGGTCCACAGGCCCCCCGAATGCTGACGTGGCGAGCTGATGTGCCCAGGCGAGTGAGCTGACGTGGCGCACGGGACCACCGGCAGATGCAACGTGGCACTGAGGCCACGTGGCTGGGCCGCGGATGGCCCACGCGTGGCGCATGGATGACACATGTACACGTGTCACCTATATTTTATATCATATATATATATATTAGATAGGTTATCGTACATATAAGCCTATCCACTATGGACTGGCTGACCGATCTATTTAGCTCCCTATTTAACCGCGCAATAGTTTTCTTTGTTCTCCGTGTGGGACTAAAGTCCCGCGGAGTCTTACCTGTGCAGGATGCGTGGCGGCACGGCAGGCGTCAGATCCGGTCGGCCCTGATCGCAAGGCGTTGATCGCGTGGACCTGAGTCCACGCAATTAGCAAATCAGCACGTGCTAAAAAAAGAGAGTAAGTGGATTAAGATCGACGGCTTACCTTGCGACACGTGGACGATGCCTGGAGCGCGGGATCCTCATCGAACGGACGGCATCGCGATCGCGATCATCATCGCGAGCTTCTTCCATCGGACGGCGGACGCTCCTCGCTATCTTGGTCCACGTGATCGCGCGATCGTGACCATCCAGCCACCTGAAGTTCAATCGGACGGCCCGGAGGGCTAGTGGAAGAACTCCACGATCGCGGTTCGATCGAACCGCGATCGTGGCGCGATCAAGCCGTGATCGGAGAGCTAACGTGGTGGAATCGCCGCCATTCGAGCGGACGGCGATCAACGAACGACCAGGACCACGATCGTGGCCCGATCGCGGCCCGATCGTGGCCCGATCGTGGCTGAAATGCATGTTATTCGGAAGTGAAATTGACGCTGATTCACGGGGGAATTGAAGCCACGACATCACCCCAAGGAACCGCTCCCATGAATCCATGAATCAATCTCCACGACCGCTTCAATTGGCCACGATCTTCGGGCCAATTTCACTCTTTAAAACTAATGTATTTCTCCCTTTGAAACACAACTTTTGATCTATTCGTGAAGGAATTAAGCGAAATTTCAAGGAAGATCTCTATTTCATGGTGATCCCCTCGTGTTTAGACTCGATTGCGAAGCAATTGGAGCGGGATTGATCGCAAATTTCTCGTTGATTTCATCGAATTTTCCCCTTGAATTTCTGAACGTCCGCGAGGAAGAATCCGAGCAAATTCACTTCAATCCACGAGAATTGAAAGCCCCATTCTTTCAGCAATCGGATTAGTAGTGAGATTTGATCAATTATCAGGAGGTAATTTGAGTTTTTATTAGATTTAGAAGTTTAATTTTACAAATTAGTTCATAGTGTTCTTCATTTTCCCCAATTTTAGGTCCGAAAAGTTGCTGATTTTGAAAATAGGATATCTCTTTGATTATAATTCCAAATCACTTTATTTTGGTTTCATTGGATTTCTCTTTTCATCAGCTTTCCGTGGATAGCAAATTCATCAAATTCCGAGTTCATTTGACCCTCCAATTTGACGTTTGACCAAGGACTATTCATCTTTCATCGAAAGTCAAACGTTGACTTTCGGGGTCAATTACTTTTGATTTACAAATCAGAATTTGATAATTTGATAATTTTTGGTTCTTAGCTTTTCATTGACATATAAATTGCAAGATGTGGATTTCATTTGACTGGTCAATTTGAAGATTTCCTCTGAGGTGTTCATTTCGGGGATTGTTTGATACTTGATTTTCAATAATTCATAGTAAATCCAATTCTTATCCAAAAATCACGAATTATATACCAATAAATTCCATTTTCTCTCTAGTTTCCAAATATATTATTTTCGTAATCTTCTTACCCTTTTTGATTCTCTGATTTTACAGTACACCTACTATTAGTCAAAGTCAACGCTTTGACTTTGACTTTTGACTTTTCTCTGTCAAATCCGAGATTTCAATTCTTAAAACTTCTTATTAGGTCTATTTATATTACTTCCAATCATTTTATTTTATTTCTATTTCTTTAAAACCCCTTTTAAGCCTAAGTTTGACTAAGTCAACTCTGCAATTAAAGTCAACCCTGCTCTCTGTGGATCGACCCGATACTTACACAATACTTGATTTTTATATCTTATCTTTGTGAGTTCGGTTTTATAAATTTTTTTTGACCATCATCTTTATGATTTAACGACACACGAAAACGACACGTCAGTCATCCACAAAAACAATGTAATATTGTCCTCTGGTAGGCGAGGCATGCTGCGCAGGACCCCAGACATTATAGTGCACAAGATCAAATGGGCGTTTAGATGGTATGCCAGTGCGCGCAGGATAGGTTGAGCGATGATGTTTTCCCACTTCACACGATTCGCATTTGTAATCACAAAGACGTAACCAAGGTAAAGTTTCTTTAAGCTTTGAAAAACTAGGATGTCCCAATCGACAATGCCACAAAGACAATGTCTATGAAGAACAAGAAGATGAAGAAAGTGAGAAGAGCACGTGGAGTCCAGCAGAAAGGAGAGTCTGCCACCAGCTCGTAGAGACCGCACCCATTCTCATGGCCCAATCCAATCCTCTGTCCCCGGATGGAGATCTGGAAGATGCAATGATATGGATAGAAGAATACTCTGCAATTAAGGGCTTTAGTTATAGCACTGATGGATAAAAGGTTTGTGGGAAATCCAGGGACATAAAGGACATTATGTAATGGCAGGGTGACAGTAGCTCGGGAGGTACCGGAACCACGGACTGGACATGGGCGACCATCAACAATGTGGATGTTGGGAATAGAGGGGTCAAGATGATAGGAAGTAAGGATAAAGGGGGTTCCCGTCATATGGGCTGAAGCCCCTAAGTCAATAACCCAAGATATAGTCATGAGAAGCAATGAGGGCGGACGTACCTGGAGTAGATGCATCCCCTCCGGCATAAGACGCGAGGCGGCTGGCCAGCGAAGCGAGACTAGTAGAAGCCGATGGCAAAGTATGCATGGCGGAAGCACAAGAGGCTTGGAGATATGCGAGCTCAACTGGAGATACGACAATCTAAAAATTGCCGGATGGGGGAGCAGTAGGTGCAGGCGCGACTAGAATGAGTGGAGCAGACCCCGACTTCCCCCCTGCAACAGCGAGCACCCATCTAGGCTTTCCGAACTCCTTCCAACATTTTTCAGCGGGATGCGACATCTTCCCACAATACTTGCATGGAGGGAAGGAGTTCCAAGACTTGCCAGATGCCGCTCCCTTCCCAAGAGGGCTTCGAGGACCCCCAGTGATGACAAGAGCAGATACCTCAGTAGGAGGAACCGATGACGGCGACAGACTGTCCTGCACCCGGAGCGCAACTGCGAAGATCTCCTCGGTGGGCATAACTCGGGCGCCTCGTAGCACTTGGCCACGTATCATGTCGGCAAGCTTGGGACGAAGACCACTGAGGAAAGCTCCCTCCCGAAGCTCGTCTTTGTAGCGTGCTAGTGTCTTAGTATCGGTCAAGGGAGGCTGATATATGGCCAGGTAAGTGAATATGGCTTCTATTGCACCATAGTAGGCTTGGAGTGACCGGGAGCCCTGCTTGCACGCAAATAGATCCTCATATAGACGAACTGTCTTGCTCACATTGCTCTTGTTGGCATACATCGTAGCCAGTCGCTGCCATAGAGCAAGAGCAGGACAAGTTTGGCTGATCGGTTCCATGATGCTATTTGTGATGCTCTGACACAGCCAGGTGCACACGACAGACTCCAGGGAGCCCCATTCTACATAGGACGGGTCGGATTCCTTTGGCAGGAGATCACTGAGATGATGTCGTAGTTGATGGGCATTAAGGAACTCGAGGAACACCATGGACCATGATCCATAGTTAGTACCGTCAAAGATGTACATTGGGCGAGTGAGCGCAGTGACAATAGAGTGCTTTCCGGAAGGGAGGTTTCCAGACAAAGAAGGTGTGGCCGCGATGGAGGAGACTTCCGAAGAGTCAGCCATTACAATGCTAGAGAGATATTTGAAGACGTCGCTGATTTGCGGACCACGTGATCTGAAGAGAAATTAGAAATGGAGAGATTTCCGTAGACTTGCAGAAATTAGAAATGGAGCGATTGGAAATGGAGAGATTTCCGTGGACTTGCAGGAAATGGAGTTTTTTCCTTCTTGCGGCGGAGTGAATGCGGAAGAGTTGAGGAGTCAAACTTGCAGGAAGTCGAGAAGTCAACTCGAGATACAAAGTTGAGAAGTCGAGAGGGAAATTTTTTCTTCTTGCAGGAAACCGATTGAATACGGAAGATGGATTGATACCAAACTGGTGGAGAACAATGGGGAGAGCGGTAGATCGACTTTCCTTCTTGCAAGAAATCGAAAACGGATTTCCTTCTTGCATGAAATCGAACCTGCAATAGATTGGGCTCCCGATGCGGGAGTTGCCGATGCGGAATGAGTCTCCGATCGATCGGGAGTTGTCGATGCGGAACTCGACGATGCATATAGAGTTGGATCCATTTTATGAAACCAGAGAGAGATTGATCGCCGCCGGTTGCTCTGATACATGAGAGGGTGATGAGAGGGAGATGAGAGGAGAGAGAGGAACACGAGAGGAACACGAGAGGAGAGAGAATCACACTCAAAAGAATGTTCTAATTAGGAAAGAGAGTATATATGAGAGAGATAGAGAATAAGAGAAGATAGAGAAGAGGAGAGGGCTTTAGGCCCAATAAGATAGAGGATGGGCTCTAACAGATCTCATCATAATTCACTTAGTCATTGCACATGCTCATGGACTTTATTGCAAACATCACACAAGAATGACAATGAATAATTTTCATTTCAATGAACATAAACAAGATACATGAAAGTGTGATTGGCTTATAGACCACATGATATCCATCACGTCGTAGTCCCCCGTCTTGCTTTCACGTGAGCTCTCACATAATATCCAATTGTATGCATGTTATCATATTTTAAGTATATTTCTATCATTTTACATCATTTCATGTTATGATATAAAAATACATCATTTTATGGATAATTATGTGTAATTAAAGATTACAATTTTTAATCCTAATTATATTTGAGATCATAAGTATGTTTTCATTATTAAATGATAAGAGAAATGATGTTTATTAACATTCATGTATTTTTATAAAGTTATTTTTGAAAATGTATGAATGTATTTAATTAATTAAAATTCATTCTCTTACTATTTTAATATTTTGACTTTTTATAATGATATATTATTCAATTTCTCATCCAACAAAATAAATTTGAATTAAATTAGAGTTGTATTTTGAAAGTTATGATTTTTACAATTTTTAGGAATTTTCTAGAATTTTTCTAAATTTATTTAAGTGAATTTCAATTTTAAAATTATTAAAAACAATAAAAAAGGGTTTTATATTTATTTAAGGGTTTTAAAAAAGGGTAGAGCGAAGCCACGTAGCACCGCGCAGACGCGCGAACGTGTGACACGTGGACACGCGTGTGTGCGTGACATGCATGTGTGTGCGTGACACGTATGCGCGGATTTTAAATATATATTATAAGCATCCCGTAATCGGAATTCGCTAATCGTTAAGTCTGTCGTATATTATAAACTCGATAAAACACATTAATTTACTCCGTGTGTGACTATGTGCTTTTTGTTTTTTTATTTGCAGGTGACGTAACATTATTTAAGACATCCGATCGCATGATTTAATCACGTGCGTCGGATGTCACTTACTCAAGGGGTACGTGGCATCATCTTAGGAGGCATCGATTTGATTAAATGAAGCTTAATCTCGGCCGTCTATCAAGGGAGTTATAACGGTCACGATTAATCGTGATTGTTAGATGGAGATCCAACGGACACAACGAATCGACGCGTCTCTTCTTCACGCGACGTGGACGCATCTCAACCCTTCATCGCCGATCGAACGGACATGATTTAATCGCACCGTTTCGATCAAATGTCGCGTCATCTCAGCCGTTGATCGCGATCCGACTGTTCATCCGACGGTTACGCCCAATTCTCTTATAAATAGAACTATTCTTCGCGAACGGAAACACACCCTTGGATTTTCGAGTTAAATCGAACTATCTAGACACCACAATTCAAGCGTCATTCGATTTCTTTCTCTTCTTGACACGTTTCCGCGTCCGAGGAGTGCTTGAAATCAAAAATTGATCAAGAGAGGAAGGAGAAATCACATCTTGAATGCCAATGTTCGTCTTCGAAATCACGAAATGAATAGCCATGCATCCGGCGATTAATTGGATCATTTCGAGCGCGACTTTGGGTTAGATTGCGTGTTTTCATCTTAATCTTTCATCATATATCATTAGATTTACATTTTGCATCGTAGATTAAGTTTATTTTTTTTAATAAAATTCCGCGATCGAATTTTCTCTCATTTTCAAACTTCGATTACTCTGCGAATTCTAATCCAAATCACTTGATTTTTTATTTTGTGTATTTGCAATCGATTATCTTTCTTAATATCATAAATTGCCTAATTTCTAATCTCAATTCGTCGTCTGATTTGATCGAATTTCAAAGATATCTCTCAAATTTTTCCTAAATTCTTCACGGATTCAACCCTTATTTACCATTATACCCTTTAATTCGTGAATTAATCTTTAAATTGGTCAGTTTGGACTTTTTTTGACATGATATCGTGTGTATTCAACGACCATATGCATTCGTTTCGTCAGAAGTCTATGAGCATATGCAATGACTAAGTGAATTATGATGAGATCATAATATAGTGATCACTAGTCTTTAAACATATGTTCTAAACATTCCTGTTCATCGGATATTTGAGAGTGAGATCAAATTATCCAGAGAAAATAACGTTATCTAATCCAACTCATATGATGAGTATGGCTGATCTTGTAGCCATCAGTGTGGAGACACTAAGGATAGATAGTGTGTGCTCTTTGGAGAAAGAATTCACTAAATTGATCTATATGAATCCTTGAATGATAATTATACTGAAGAGTCAATTTCATGATAATTATACTAATCGAATTAGGTTGATTCATTTCATGGTTGTTGATGAGATGAATCTGCAGGTCATTTAATACATACGGAGACGTGTCAAAAACAATTCATAACTCACCATTTTGATAAATAATCATGAATAAGATAGTATAGTGGTGAATAAAGGTCGAATCCACATAGAATTAAGGTATTTTGAGGTATTTTTTTAATTCGATCAAGTCAGACACTGAATTCCAGGTAAGAATTAGGGTATTTGAGAGATTTAGAAAGATAACTTAAAGATGAATCCATAGACTAAAAAATCACTCGATTTGTGTCAAGATTTGTGGAAAAATAAAAGAGCAAAGATTAAGTAGAATTTTTGAACGTGAAGAGAGAGAAAACTACAATTAAATCTAAAATTAGCCTAATCTACGATTTAAAAATGAAATATGATGTTATAGGAAGAAAGATTAGTAGGAAAACATGAATGCTAACTCAAGATAGCACTCAAAATGATCCAATTGATCGCCAGATCAAAGGCTTCTTATTCCGCGATTTTATAGACGATCGTCTATATTCAAGAAGCGATTTCTCCTTGTTCTCTCCACGAAATCTCACTTTCAAGCACTCCTTGGATGCAAAAATTGATCTAGAAGATGAAGAAAATAACATATTCAAGGATTAAGATGTCTGATAATATGCTAACTAAACATGAAAATACATGATTATAAATGTGAATTAAGACATAAGAGATTCCATTCTAATGCATGTTAAGATATTTTTTTAGTGTTTATCTATCATTATATGAAAAAGTCATTATAATATCAAAATGCATTAATTTATGGTTACTTATGATGAATTAAAGATAATATTGTCATAACCCATCTTTAATTGAGATTATATTTAGTTTTTAAGGTTAAATAATAAGAGAAATCATTTTATATACACTCACATATTTTTTAAAGTTTTAAAATCTAAAAGAAATGAGTGTACTTTTTAAATGGAAATTTATTCTCTTTTTATTTATTAAATTTGACTTTTTAGAATGATAGATAATTTAATTTCTTATCCAATGAAACAAATTTGAATTAATTTAGAGTTATATTTTAAAAGATATTAATTTTCTAATTTTTAGGGATTTTTAAGAATTTTTTTGAAATTTAAAATAAATTTATTTTATTTAAATAATAATTTATTTTCACGCAAGTGATGTGGCAACACGTGAAATGTCGGATCGCACAATTAATAGCGATTGTCGATCATCACTGAAGGTCGGGGGGTACGTGGTACAATTTTATTCGCCGGCGAATCATTTTAAAACAATTTAATCTCACCCATCAATCTGAGGAGTTATAACTGATGGATATTATGTGACCTATAAGACAATCACACTTTCATATATCTTGTTTACGTTTGTTGAAATGAAATTTATTCATTGTCATTCTTGTGTGATATTTGCAACGAAGTCCATGAGCATGTGCAATGACTAAGTGAATTATGATGAGATCATAATATAGTGATCACTAATTTTTAAACATATGTTCTAAATATTCCTATTCATAGGATATTTGAGAAGTATATCGACTTATCAGGAAAGAATAACACTATATAATCCAACTCATATGATGAGTGTGTCTGATCATATAGCCATCTGTGTGGAGACACTAAGGATAGATAGTGGGTGCTCTTTGGATAAAGAGTTCACTGAATTGATCCGTATGAATCCCTGAATGGTATTATACCTAACTGTCAATCAGGCTTGATTCATGTCATGGTTGTGTATGTGATCCTTTGACTTGAGACGCCAAAGACATCTTGTAGATGGATGATCGTGTTTTAATTATGACTTACGAATCCCTAGCCACCGGATATCTAAAACGTCATATATTGGATACGACATGAAGTCCACGAAGATGATTGTGTGGTCAAGATGGGATCATCCACTCTCGGTATTTGAGGAGATTGACTCAAGGAATAAGATGCGATGAAATCCTTGGCCAAGGTAGTAGAAATATCAGAGAAGGTATTCTCGATGATTTCTATACGCATCAGTACTAACTGGAGTGACCGATTAGGGTTTGACAGTTGACCATACCCTAAGTCATTTATGAGTCTAATGTGGATGAAGGATTATACAGACATGGTAATCAATGACGGGAAGGCTTCATAAGTGAGTTCTTACATACTCCATATCTCCTTGATGGAGAATTATTTTAAAAACATGAACACAAGGGTTCCAAGTGAACCTATTCTCCTCCTTACTCATGAGTTTGAAAAGTTATCCATTCATTAAATGGATGAAGAAGACCTCTCTAAATAAATAAAGAGAGTGTAGATCTTAAGAGAATTATCTTTCCCTCCTTCCTCTATTTTATACTGATCCAAAGATTGACTTGGTCAAAAGAAATATCACCTTTATCCTTAGAAACTTAGAATCCCTTGAATGGACTAAGTCAACCACCCTTTTACCTTTGATATAGGTTCCTAATTGTACAAACCATAACCACCATATCATAGGTACCTCGTATAGTATGAATAATGATCTCAAGAAAGAGAATCAGTAGGAATCTATTTGTATTTTCCCTCTCTTTGAAAACCACCCTTAGATAGAATTTAGAAGAGATCTAATTATTAATACTTATGGAAGTATTGCTATCAAGTTTTACTTCAAGATAAAAGCATGCACAATTCCACCTAAGTAAAGGTTGTTCAAGAAGTTATGAAGATCATCCACAAGGAAGACAACATCTTGAAGAGTATCAAGCTCCTTCTTCACTCTAGTGACTACAAAGACAACTATCTCAGATTATTCTCAAGCTGTCTCAAAAAGATCTTCATATTCACGCACCCTCTCTTACCCTGAGGAGAGATCTGAAGACTTAGGCAGCTTCCTATCAAAGTGAAGAAAGAAAACAAACACTAAAGATATATGAATCCGACTGTGAATACCTGATTGAAGCTTCAATAGTACATCCCGCATAAATAGTACCTTTAAGATTATGAAGACAATGAAGACGTGATATTATTGAGCACAAATTATCGGCATTGCCACCTGCCGCATCAACCGTCGCTCACCTTATCCAGAGTATTTCTCGACATCAGCCTCTCTTTACTTCACTCGGGTAAACTGCAAGAGAGCTGGATATTTCACGCGCCTCCCACAGCAAAGCCACCCATCAACCTGCAATCACAACCGAACATCCCTACGTCCTTCCACGACTGCAAAAAGTATGAAGAAGTTTCGGGAGCTCTCTAACACAACCAGACTCCACCCGACCGACCAATGAATTTCAGAGAAAAAGATGAGTCAACCCCGTCAATCCGCGCAACTAAATGACGTCACCGCCTCCTCATGATAACAGAAATTCCAAGCCACAGTAGCATCCACCGGTAATGAGTAAAACGAGAAGTCATGACCTCGAGTCCTACAACTAAAGAGAAGAAGTTCACACGACACACGAACGCCCGCGACCCTCCCGTTATTCATGGAAGGCACACCATCTCGACAAGTTTCCAAAGACCGGGATATCAACGCTTCCCATGACATTGGAATCACCGACGAGTGTCACTTCGGTTACGTCCAACCCAGAGAAGGATTTTTAACATCGCGACACTTGAATAACTAAAAGCCAAATGGAATTCCGCGACGTCGGAATAGCTGCCTGTTCGCGAAAAATATCTTCCGCAAGACGTCCTCCTCCGTCAAACACTAACTCAACGGAGCTTGCTCGAAGAAGAGAAACCAAACCTCTCGTATATTCCCTGTTGACGTGGAATGTTAAGATGATCCGTCGTCACGAAGATACCCCACAACTTCCCGAGTGTGTAACTGCCAAATCGACGCCATTCTCGCATCTAATCGGTTTTCCCTCTCATTCTTCTCGTCTATAAAATGAAAATTGTAACCGAAATAGAGGCAGTTGTTGTTTTATGAAATTGGCTACTTTTGGTTCGCTACTTGTGCTTGTGTTCTCCTCCGTATCTCCATCACCCATTCTCCCGCCTCCATGTCATCGCCGAGTTCTATCCTCCACCGTCTTTTCTCCCTCCTGCTCTTTCGCTTTCAATCATTGTCATCAGAGGCTCACTGAGGATAATCCATACCACTTTGAAGAAGTCAGGAGCGTCGCTTCCTCGCCACTCAGGTAATCGTCCTCACTCCGTTACGATGATTAAGGTTCGCCTCCGATTATCTTAAGTCCAACATTTTTCACTCCTTTATTCTCCTCCCAGCGTTTGTCTCTTCCGCCCTTCTTCTCACTTCCCCTCATCCGCTACCCAATATTATATACTATAATATCCTTACCGATATTCTTCTTATCTAATCTCTACTTTCGTTTCTCTCGCTCTTCTTACTTTCTTTCCCTAATCTCTATATTATAACATATTTATAACCTTCTTTCCACTCCCTTCTTTTACTAACCCAATCCTTCTCATTATCCATTCATTAAATAATATTAGTAATCCAGCATAGTGATATCCTTCATAGATCCTTCATTCCTTGTAGGATTATTCTCCTAATCATATCATTATCACCTCACATATCACCATTCTAAAATATCCTACATCACTATTAGTGTACATGGTGTAGCTTGGCACCCAACGGGCTGGCAACTCAACCTATCTATTGCTAGGATCTGAGGCTCAAAAAGCTCTCCAAATCTTTGTCCAAAATAATGATTGCAGCGGAAGGTGTTGAATCAAAACATTCAACATCGTGGAAGCACCAAGAATGGATGATCTCATCATCCATTCTAGGTGATCCTATCATCTAGTATGCAATAAAATTCATACTTACTTGGATCATTTGAAAGAGTTCTTCAACCGTTCAAGCGTCCGGCCTCTAGCGGTATCCACACAGTCTCCAGACGATCAGATCTCCTCTTGAACACTCGTCACCACGAGAGGAAGAGAAGAGGGAGGAGAAGTTCCACTAGGCTTGCATGGGCACCTCTATTATGGTCATTCTCCCCCTATTTATAGACTTTGGGAATGTGAACTTTTCACAAAAACCCTTATTATTATGTCTATATCCACCGACGTCCATTGACCTTATGTGTGTGACCCTCTAGGTCCATATATCTTGCCAGTTAATGACTCTACCAACCCAATAACACTTATTGGTCCTCCTTATTAATTAACTATATCAACATATAGATTAATTGACTAAGGATCGATTTAACCCAATCGACAGGTTGAGTCGCCAGCCCGGTGGGTGCCAAGCTACACCACGTGCTCTAGGAGATATGGAGTATATTAGAACTCTTTCATGGAACCTTGTCGTCATTGGTTACCATGTACGTATAATCCTTCATCCACACGAGACTCATGAATGACTTAGGGTATGGTTAATTGTCAAGCCCTAATCGGTCACTCAATTTAGTACTGATGCGAGTAGGAAATCATTGAGAACAACTTCTCAAATATTTCCACTACCTTGGCCAAGGATTTAATTGCATCTCATTCCTTGAGTCGATCTCCTCATATACCGAGGGTGGATGATCCCATCTTGACCACTCAATCACCTTCGCAGACTTCATGTCGTATCCAATCTATGACGTTTTGGAGATCCCATGGATAGGGGGTCGTAAGTCATAGTCAAAACATGATCATCCATCCACAAGATGTCTTTGGTGTCTCAGGTCAAAGGACCACGTACACAACCGTGACATGAATCAACCTGATTGACAATTTAGGTATATTATCATTCAGGGATTCATACGGATCAATTCAGTGAACTCTTTCTCCAAAGAGCGCCCACTATCTATCCTTAGTGTCTCCACACCGATGGCTATAGGATCAGCCATACTCATCATATGAGTTGGATTAGATAGTGTTATTCTTTTCCGGATAATTCGATGTCCTTCTCGAATATCTCACGAATAGGAATATTTAGAACATATGTTTAAAGACTAGTGATCACTATATTATGATCTCATCATAATTCACTTAGTCATTGCACATGCTCATGGACTTCATTGCAAAACATCACACAATAATGGCAATGAATAAATTTCATTTCAACGAACATAAACAAGATTGATGAAAGTGTGATTGGCTTATAGGCCACATAATATACATCATCTATTGGGTTAAATCGAGCCTTGATTAATTAATCTATATGTGGATGTGAATAATTAATTAAG
>CM044120.1:3787595-3833227 GCA_024174645.1 Lemna minuta | reverse complement strand
TTCTAGCTAACTCTTCCCCTATTTCTCTCTCATTCTAGCTCACTCTCTCTCTCTTCCTCTCTCACTCTCTTTCTCTCTCTACACACATTCTATCCCCCTCTTCCCCCTCTCATTTTACTCTAGCTCTCTCTCTCCCCCCGTCTCTCTCATGCTAGCTCTCGCTCTCCCAATTACTCATTCTCTAGTTCTAGCTCTCCCATCTCCTCTCTCTCTCCCCTCCGCCTTTTCTCCCATCTCTCCTCATATCTTCTCTCGACCCCCCTTCCCTTTCTCATTTTTACTCTTGCCCGCTCACTGGCACCCAGCTCCTCTCTCTCATTCTTGCTCTAACCCCTCCTCTTTCCTTCACTCATTCTTTCTTTTGCCTACTTACTTGCACCCTACTCCTCTCTCATTCTTGCTCTCTCTTGCTCACACTCATGCAGCTCCTCTCTCTCATTCTCCCTCTCCCTCCCTCTCCTCTTCCTTGATGGGAGTGATTCTCCCTCATCTAGGATGGATCGCACATGTGGTGCAGCTGTGGCACAATGAAAAGACCGTGTGGCGTGTGTATATGGCATGCAGTTGGTAGTTGCTATATTAATTGCTAATAGGATGAAAATATGGCACAGACGGTATGTGGAGTGGGAGTACTAGAGAGCGCCAACAATATGATGTGTAGTGGGTGCTACTGTGACTTCCTCGCACGTGCATGAAAAGCATATGTAGAGTACGTTAGATGATGGATATTATGTGGCCTACAAGCCAATCATATTTTCATCTTTCGTTTATATTAATTGAAATGAACTTTCATTTATTATCATTATCGTGTGATATTTATAATGAAGTCAATGAACATATATAATGACCAAATAAATTATGATGAGATCATAATATAGTGATAGCTTGGCTTTAAACATATGTTCTAAATATTCCTATTTGTGAGATATTCAAGAAGGATATCAAATCATCCAAAAAGAATAACACTATCTGATCTGACTTATGTGATGAGTATGGATGATCATGTGGGCTTAAATGTAGAGACACCAATGATAGAGAGTGGGTGCTATTTGGAGAAAGAGTTTACTGAATTAATCCATATGAATTATTGAATGGTATTACATCCAACTGTCAATCGGGTTGATTCATGTTATGGTTGTGTATGTGGTCCTTCGACTCGAGACACCAAAGACACTTTGTATATAGATGATCGTGTTTTGACTTTGACTTACAAATCCCTACCCATGGGATTTCCATAACGTGATAGATTGGATACGACATAAAGTCCTTGAAGGTGATTAAGTGGTTAAGATGAGATCATCCACCCTCAATATAAGAGGAGATCGATTCAAGGAATGAGATGCAGTTAAATCTTATGCCAAGGTAGTAGAAATAATAAAGAAGTAGTTCTTGATAATTTCATACTCGCATTAATACTAAATTGAGTGACCGATTAGGGTTTGATAGTTTTTATACCCTAAGTTATTTATAAGTCTCGCATGGATGAGGATTATATATACAAGGTTACTAATGATGGAAAGGTTTAACAAGGGAGTTCTCATGTACTCTATATCTCCTAGAGCATGTGGTATAACTTGGCTCCTAACAAGCTAGCAACTCAATCTATCAATCGGGTTAAATAGATCCTTAATAAATTAATATATGATTAATTACTAAAAAAGACAAATAGGTGTTATTGGGTGGATAGAGTTATTAATTGACGAGATATATGGACCTAGAGGGTCACGCACACAAGTTCAATATACATTGGTAAATAGAGATATAATAATAAAGGCTTTTGTGAAAATTTTATATTCCTTAAGTCTATAAATAGGGGGAGAGTGACTATAGTAGAGGTGCCCATGCAAGCTTAGTGGAAATTCTCTTATCTCTTCTCTTCCTTTCGTGGTGATGAGTATTCAAGAGGAGATCCAATCATCTAGAGATTGTGTGGATACTGTTAGAGGCTGGACACTTGAACAGTTTAAAGAATTCATTCAAATGATCCTTGTAAATATGAATTTTATTATATACCAGGTGAATTCATTCAAGTGATATGATCATCTATCCTTGGTGCTTCAACTTTGTTGAATGGTTTGATTCAATGTCTTCCGCTACAATTGATGTTTTGATGAAAAACTTGGAGAGCTTGTCGAACCTTAGATCTCAGTATTAAAGACAACATTGTGCCAACGACGCGACTCTCGATAGTTGCTGTAGTAATCGCCGAGACATGCAACATGTGCGTGCCATGGCGCATGCAGACCCCTGAAAAATGCATGCCACAATGCCCACTCACTATGAGTTAGTGGGTTTTCTTACATTTTTCCATTGTGAGGCTATAAATAGGCATATCTAGATTATCCTAAACATGATCAAGTGTTTTTTAGTGCCTTTAGTGGATTTGTCTCTATTCCTTCATTTTTCTCCCTCTTTGTGAGTGTAAGTGTGCTTGTTATCCCTTGAGTTGATTAGCTGCCAACACTCCCTTTCACATTCTCCCACTTTTCTCCATCCCATTCTCCCCCTCTCCTCTCCTCTCCTCTCCTCTCCTCTCACTCTCTCCCTCTCTCTCTCCCTCTCTCCCTCTCCCTCTCTCCCTCTCCCTCTCTGTGTACTAAGACGTGCGATGGCGCGATCGTAAAAAAGGAAAACGTGAGGGCTTTATTGCAGGGTTACAGTTACAGAGCACGTCCAATTCCAAGCGGTTCCCCCGCCCACGCGACGGTCAATTTTCTTTCGTCGTCCCCCTCTTAGATCATTCGTTGATCGTCGTCCCCCTCTCCTGCAAGCTTCTCCGCTTGGATTGCTATCTTCTTTGTACACTGATGCTTCGAAATTCGGAGGCGAGGCGGAGATGGTGGAGAAGAATGGACTTCTACGGCGCGAATTGGAGGAAATCGATTCTGTGTGTCGGCCTGGCGAGCGCAGCGGTTGCAGCGATCGCGGCCTGCGTCATCCCGTTCTCTTCCGTTATTTCTTTCCTCTCTCCGGTGAATTCTTTCTCCAGCACGGCATATCGGGAAGTCATGGCTGCCATGCCGCAACCTTCTCCGCTTCCTCCCCCGTCCGGCCAGAATTCTGTTATTTCTTCGCCGCCTGTTAGCGCACATGAAAGAGAACTCGTCAAGGAACAAATGCCGGAAGGCTCGCGGAAATCTCCGTCGGAGGTGACGATTTTATTTTCTCTTTTTTCTTTTCTCTCTTATGATTCGATGTTTTATTTTTTTTAGAGGCCATTAAATTCGCTGCATCCAGACGAAGCGCTAGCTTACGCAAAAGCAGAGATCGCGAGATCTCCTCAAGCTGCGGATTATCAGGATCTCTACGCTCCCTTGTTCAAGAATGTATCCGTCTTCAGAAGGTGCAAATCCGGCTACTTTCAGTTAACGAGCAATCTCTGAACATATAAAATCAAGCATTTTCGATTTACAGGAGCTACGAACTGATGGAAAAAATTCTGAAAGTATACGTATATAAGGACGGACAACGACCAATTTTCCACACACCTCCTCTGAAAGGCATCTACGCATCGGAAGGATGGTTCATGAAACTCATGGAAGAGAACAAGCAATTTATTACGCGGGATCCGGACAAAGCTCACTTATTCTACCTTCCTTACAGTTCTCGCCGCCTCCAAGAAGCACTCTACGTTCCTGACTCCCACAATCTGCGTCCCTTATCCCTTTTCCTCAAAGACTACGTCGAATGGATCGCCGCGAGATATCCCTTCTGGAATCGAACTCAGGGGTCGGACCATTTTTTGGTCGCGTGCCATGACTGGGTATCCCTTTGCCGATTCGACGATGATCTTCTGCCATGATTTTAAAGGATTTTTTTTGTTCTCAGGGGCCATACGAGACGACAGCGCACGAGGAGCTGAGCAAGAACACGATCAAAGCTCTTTGCAACGCGGATTCATCGGAAGGAATATTCGTTCGGGGGAAAGATGTCTCTCTTCCGGAAACATCCGTCCGAGTCCCAAAGCGCCTTCTTAAAAACTTGGGCGGGAAACCCGTCTCTCAGCGCTCCATTCTCGCCTTCTTCGCCGGCCAGATGCATGGCCGCGTTCGTCCTACTCTTCTCTCCCACTGGGGAAACAAGGACCCGGACATGCGAATTTACAGCAACCTTCCCACAAAAGTTTCGAGATCAATGTCCTACATTCAGCACATGAAGTCCAGCAGATTCTGCCTCTGCCCCATGGGCTACGAAGTCAACAGCCCGAGAATCGTGGAAGCAATTTATTACGAGTGCGTTCCAGTCATCATCGCCGACAACTTCGTTCTTCCTTTCGATGAAGTTCTGAATTGGCGTTCCTTCTCTGTGATTCTCCCGGAGAAGGACATTCCGCAGATGAAGAATGCGCTCCAGACCATTTCCCTCCGACGTTACATCTTTTTACAGGGCAACGTCAGGAGGTTACAGAAGCACTTCCTCTGGCATCCCAAGCCAGTGAAATACGATCTATTTCACATGATTCTTCACTCCATCTGGTTTAACCGGCTGAATCAGATCGCATGAAATTAGCAAGAACTCGAAGAGATAAAAAGGGGGGAAAGATTTCGGGTTTCGTCAGCCGGTGATCATTGTGCCGGCTCCATCGCCGGTGAGCAGCTCCAGAAGAAGCGAATGCGGCTTCCTCCCGTCTATAATGCTTGCCGTCCTCACGCCTTGAGCCAGCGACCTGACGCAACAGGTAACCTTGGGAATCATCCCTCCCGCTATCTTCCCCTCTTCCACCATCTTCCTCACCCCTCTTATGTCGATTTCCTTTACCAGACTTGCCACGTCCTCCTTGTCCACTAATATTCCCGGCACGTCTGTCAGCAGGATCAGCTTCTCCGCCCCCACCGCCGCCGCCACCTCCCCCGCTACGGTGTCCGCGTTGATGTTATACCCTTGGCCGCTCTCGTCCGCCGCCACCGACGCGATCACCGGGATGTGCCCGGATGCCAAGATCGGCACCAGAATCGACGGATCCACTCTCGCCACGTCACCCACGAACCCCAGCCCGGAATTGGCCGCGGGTCTCGGCGTGAGCAGGCGGCCGTCTTTGCCGGAGAGGCCGACAGCGGTGCCGCCGGCGCGGTTGATGAGGGATACCAGAGACTTGTTGACTTTTCCGACGAGGACCATCTCCACGATCTCCATCGTGGCGGCATCGGTGACGCGGAGGCCGTTGAGGAACTGCGGCTGAATGTTGAGGCGGGCAAGCCATGCGTTGATCTCCGGGCCGCCGCCGTGGATGACGACGAGGTTGAGGCCCACGCAGGAGAGCAGGACCAGGTCCTTGACCACGGAGTCTTGTAACTCGGGGGACCTCATGGCGGCGCCGCCGTACTTGACAACGATGGTCTTGCCTCGGAACTGCTGGATATAGGGCAGGGCTTCCGAAAGGATCTCCACCCGCTTTAGAGAATCGACGGCCTGGCATCGGAGAGTGAGAGTCGGCCGGGGGTTGGGGAGTGGGGTTCTCCATGGGCGGAGGGAGATGGACGGCGGCGCCTTCAGAGACAGCATTTTCTTGTCTCGTGTACTCGAGACTGAACCCGGAGTGCGAGGGCACCCTTTTCTGTGCTAGGCTCTCTAGTGTAGGGACGGTCATTTTTTATCGAGTAAATAGCCGGATCTATCCCAACCTTTCTAAACTTTCCCTGATCTATCCCAACCTTTTTTTTTAGCCGGATCTATCCCAACCTTTTTTCTCTTTCCTCATTCTATCCCAGCCGCTGACATGGACTTAAATTAAGTCCAGCTGGCGCCCCCATTGTGTCCACGTCAGCCGCCTCCTTCCATGTCAGCTGCCTCCCTCCCTCCCTCCCTCCCTCTCTCTCCCGCCTCCCTCTCTCTCCCTCCCTCCCTCCCCCGGCGAGGGAGGGAGGGAGGGAGAGAGAGGGAGGCGGGAGAGAGATGGAGGGAGGGAAGCCGGGAGAGAGAGGGAGGGAGGGAGGCCGAGGGAGAGAGGGCGGGAGAGAGAGGGAGGGAGAAGGGCTGGAGATAGAGGGAGGGAGAGAGGCCGGGAGAGAGGCCGGGAGAGAGAGGGAAGGAGAGAGGCCGGGAGAGAGAGGGAGGGAGAGAGAGAGAACTAGATAACTAGGGGGAGTACCAAGACGATGGATGTCTTATCGGCAAAAGAGTTTCTCCTGCAGATATAGAGAGAGAGAGAGAAGAAATCAAGACCACAGAAAATCTCGGCTAGAGCAGATCCCCCATGAGAGAGACAAAGGGAGAGAAAATCTACCTGCCACGTCTATCTACCTCTCTATTAACTATGTATCTACATGTCTGCCTATGTTAAGCGACCTCTCTCTGTAGCTCATCAGTTATCTAAACACTTCAGTGAGATACATCTTTTCATATTCCCAATCTCTCTCTCCAGCACGAGAATTGTTGTCCACGGGAATATAACCCTGAAATTCCGTAAGTTTTAAACTCTGATGACTGTTCTCGAATATGTAATCTATCTACATCTGTATATCTATCAATCTATGCCTGTTAATCTGGCCTTCTATCTATCTCTGTCTAACTATCCATTTACCTACCTACTACCTATTTACCCATCGGTATGTTCATCTATTTATCAAACCATCCTTTCATCTATCTGATAAGTGCATCTATTTCGATCCATCTATTTATCTGACAAGCTCATCTATTTCAAGCCGTTCATTTATCTGAAACATCCATCTATTTTTATCTGTCAATAATGTCAATGTAAATTCTTTCTGGGCTCAGATGGAAAGTTTTGCTTGCTTTCCAGAGAAGATTCCGCAGTTCTCTGCCGCCGGATTATTTCGTTGTCACGCAGGAACGCCGTTTGAATACGCTTCAATGAAGGGAGGTGAAAATTCAACTGTAATCTTATCATGAAAGAAACGTGACAAAACCCTTCCCTCCCATTTTCCATTGTAATATCATATATGGTCGCAATTAACGGTAAAATTTTACAGTTAAGTCTGGATATGGATATCAGCATGTTCTCTCCCTCCCTCTCTGCCTCTCTCTATATACATATCTATCTCTCTCCCACTGTTCTCTCTCTCTCTATCCCTCTCTCTATCCCTATCCCTCTATATATGCATATCTACCCTGTACCTCTCTTTTTCTCTCTCTCTCTCTATCCCTCTCTCTAATGTGCGCATCTATCTCTGTAACTCTCTATTCTCTCTCTCTATCCCTCTCTCTCTCTCTCTCTCTCTCTCTCTCTCTATATATATATATATATATATATCTCTGTCCCTCTGTTTTCTCTCTCTATCCCTCTCTCTCTTCTCCTCTTCTTCTCTACTTCTCTTCTTTCTCTCACTCTCTCCTTCTCTTCCTCACAATCTTCCTCGCCTACGCGTCTCTCTCTCTCTCTATCTCTCGCGACGGAAATTTCCGTCGCGAGGAGAGAATTTCTCTCTCTCTCTCTCTCTCTCGCGACGGAAATTTCCGTCGCGAGGAGAGAATTTTTTTCTCTCTTCTCCTCTTCTTCTCTCTTCTCCTCTTCGTGAGGATTGTAAGTCACTCATATGCGAAGAAATTCTCTCCTCGCGACGGAAATTTCCGGAGAGAGAGAGAGAGAGAAATTCTCTCCCTCCCTCTATCTCCAGCCCTTCTCCCTCCCTCTCTCTCCCGCCTCCCTCTCTCTCCCGGCCTCTCTCCCTCCCTCTCTCTCCCTCCCTCCCTCTCTCTCCCGGCCTCTCTCCCGGCCTCTCTCCTTCCCTCTCTCTCCCTCCCTCTATCTCCAGCCCTTCTCCCTCCCTCTCTCTCCCGCCTCCCTCTCTCTCCCGGCCTCTCTCCCTCCCTCCCTCTCTCTCCCTCCTTCTCTCTCCCGGCCTCTCTCCTTCCCTCTCTCTCGCGGCCTCTCTCCCTCCCTCTATCTCCAGCCCTTCTCCCTCCCTCTCTCTCCCGCCCTCTCTCCCTCGGCCTCCCTCCCTCCCTCTCTCTCCCGGCTTCCCTCCCTCCGTCTCTCTCCCGCCTCCCTCTCTCTCCCTCCCTCCCTCCCTCGCCGGGAGAGGGAGGGAGGGAGAGAGAGGGAGGCGGGAGAGAGAGGGAGGGAGGGAGGGAGGGAGGCAGCTGACATGGAAGGAGGCGGCTGACGTGGACACAATGGGGGCGCCAGCTGGACTTAATTTAAGTCCATGTCAGCGGCTGGGATAGAATGAGGAAAGAGAAAAAAGGTTGGGATAGATCCGGCTAAAAAAAAGGTTGGGATAGATCAGGGAAAGTTTAGAAAGGTTGGGATAGATCCGGCTATTTACTCTTTTTTATCGATCAACTGTCAGATCATCGATCTAGGGATCGATCTATAGCCCTTCGATTTCACGCAGGGAGAGAGAGAGTGAGTGATTTGATGCATTCATAGCAATAGAAGAAACCCTTAGTCAATCCAATGCCCAATTCACCCTCTCAAAAAATTGATGTCTCATATATCTTGTAAGACCATGATGACTAGGGTTCTGGATTCTTCATGAAAGCCATGATGACTACTTTGGCCCCATTTTTCATGAAAGCCAAGAACATCAGCTAAGATCAGCCTGGCCAAGCTTTAAAACGTAAATTTAATCTTGGGACCTATGAAACAACACCGAAATCATATCACAATATTTGGAAAATTACCACCATTTTATCACAAAGATCTCTATTTCATAAAGTAAATTAAATCAACATTGTGATGATTCAAAAAATATAATTCTTATCTATTTTCCAAAAATAAAATTGTGAGCTGTTTGCACTCTAGATTCAATCTTTGATGCATTAACCTGCATCACAAAACGTAGTATAAATTTTATAATATTTAAATATTTTACACAAAAAGTACTCACAATATTTATTGTATCTTAATATTCCTGAAATGTTCTCTATAAAACTGTTGATTGTTCAGTGGTTATTCTTAGTCTTGCTAATCATGATGAGATGCCTTTTGACTTTGAAAGAAGCTGTATGAAATTGCGAAAGCAGAAAAGTTTATCTTGCTTTTATTTATATGAAGGGATGTCAATAACATGTCTCTCTTTTGAAAAAAAAACATTTCAAGCATGTCATTCATTGAGTTCCCTTTGGTTGAGATATTTAGAAAGGAGATTATTTTTGTTTGGCATACGTACTCTTGAAAAATGGTAATCCTTTATAGTTATCCTTTTTTCTGTAGCGAAAAGGACAAATAATATCTAGAAATGTCCCTTCACAACTATTGATGGATATTATGTGGCCTATAAGCCAATCACACTTCTATGTATCTCATTTATGTTCATTGAAATGAAATTTATTCATTGTCATTTTTGTGTGTTGTTTGCAATGAAGTCCATGAGCATATGCTATGACTAAGTGAACGATGATGAGATCATAATACAATTATCACTAGTCATTAAACATAGTTCTAAATATTCCTATTTGTGGGATATTCGAGAAGGACATTGAATTATCCAAAAAGAATAACACTATCTGATCCAACTCATACGATGAGCATGACTGATCTTGTAGCGATTAGTGTGGAGTAACTAAGTTAGTGCTCTTCAAAGAAAGAGTTCAGTGAGTTGATTCATATAAATCCTTGAATGGTATTATACCTAACTATCAATCATGTTGAATCAAGTCACAGTTGTGTATGTGATCCTTTGAATTGAGACACCAAAGACATCTTGTGGATATATAATCGTGTTTTGATTATGACTTACGAATCCCTAGCCATGAGATCTTTAAAACGTCATATATTGGATATGACACAAAGTCCTCATAGATGATTGTGTAGTCAAGATAGGATCATCCGCCCTCAATATTTGAGGAGATTGACTCAAGAAATGAAATGCGATGAAATCTTTGGCCAAGGTAGTGGAAATATCAGAGGAGTTCTTGATAATTTTGTAGAGGCATTAGTACTAACTTGAGTGACTGATTAGGGTTTGATAGTTGACCATACCCTAAGTCATTCATGAGTCTCGTGTCGATGAAGGATTATACATACATAATAATCGATGACGGAAAGGTTGCATAAGGGAGTTTTTAAATACTCTATATCTCCTAGAGTACGTGGTAGAGCTTGGCACCCAACGGGCTAGCAACTCAACTTATCGATTACGTTACATTGATCCTTGATAAATTAATCAATATGTCAATAAGCCTTCCAAAATTTTAATCAAATCATTGAATACAACATAATACATTGAATCAGATATTCAAAATACCAAGACACCTAGAATAGATTATCCTATCATCTAGTATGTATTAGAAAACATACTTACTGGGTTCTCTTGAAGGAGTTCTTGAAACTATTCAAGTGTCTAGCCTCTAGTAGTATTCACACAGCCTCTGGAGGGTTGGATCTCTTCTTCAAAGCTCTTCACCAAGAGAGAAAGAGAAGAAAGGAGATAATTCCCATAGTTCTTGCATGGGCACCTTGATTTATAGTCATTCTCTCCTTATTTATACATATTTAGTATATGAATTTTTTATAAAAACCCTCATAATTGTGTCTGTATCCACCAACATCCATAAACCTTAAGTTTGTGACCCTCTAGGTCTATATATATTACTTGGTAATGACTCTATAGGCCCAATAACACCTTATTGGTCAACCTAGAGGGTCACAAACTGAGGATTGTTGATATTCTTTTTTTGCATCAATTTCTTTCAAATCCACCTTGAAAAGATTTGTTAAGTACATGAACCATGCCTAGTGCCTGGTATGCCTTACTAAAACTTACATCAATATTCTTCAAAGCCTTTTCTAGTGATGCAATCATCGTTTTTATTATTGCTTGGATTTTTTTTCATGATGATACAAAATTATGAATAAGAAAAGTTACAATTAGTATTTAAATGAAGAACAAAAACTTAAGCACCAAATATTACCTTGCTTTTCTAATCATATGCTCTTAGGACACAAATGAATACATCTGTCATGTCTTGACCTATTTGTGAGCCCACCAACTCCTAAAAAATGCTTGTGTAGGGACATCGAATCATCAATCCAACAGACTATCATTCCCATTATGGGCACTTGATTTTTGCTCGTCAAAAAATGCATTCTAAGGGACACTTTTTTGGTTGATCCAATCATTTATGTATGACCACATTTTTCGTCTTTAAACTTTTCACATAAGTCTGAATGCATTGTGAGGAAGAAGGAAGTTTTCCTAACCCATTGTGCATGCTAAAAGATATATTTTTCTACTCTTGGCTAATCTTTTTTAAGTTTTGAATGACACATCTATTTGGATGAGTAAGTTAACATCACACTCATTGAATAGTTCCATTGTGTTTCCTAGATACTTGTTTTGTTGAGCAATTGCAAGAGTGAAAATGTTGATAGTGGAAGTGCGAACATTAGATGTTTATGCTTTCTATGAAGTACAACTTTTTCTACATGACTCCACAATGTGCTACCATAATTGTATTTGTCAATGATCTTCTTTGAGGGCACATCCTCCTTGTAGATATTGGAAGAATAATCTTCATTTTCTAAAATGAGCAAAATATTTTTCCATCTTTGGTTTATTAGCACCGGTTGCTTAATGAGAATCTAGAATATCAGTAAAGTTGATGTTGGGCCAAAACTTTAATAGATAGAAAAAGGGAACTTATTCACACAAAAATTGGAAACAAAAATGATGATAGTCAACATTGAAGGAAATCAGTTTTGGGTCATACATTTTTTAGTACTAATTTATTCACATCATGTAACTTTTGAAGAGGAGAATACTAGAAGATGAAAACATAGAGTAATCAAGTAGAGAATTAAGGTGCTGATAACATGCAAATTTTACATGAAAATATATGATTATTAATATAAATTAAGGCATAAAACATTCCATTCTAATGCATGTTATCATATTTTTTAGTGTTTATCTATCATTCTATGAAAAATAAGTTATAATATCAAAATTCACTAATTTAGGGATAATTATGATAAATTAAGAGAAATATTTTTAAGATTAGATTATCTCCATTTTTATTTGAGATTATAATGAGGTTTTAATGTTAAATAATAAGAGAAAATACCTTTTATACACTCATTTATTTTTCCAAGTTTTAAATTCTAAAAGAAATGAGTGTATTTTTGAAAGAAAAGTTAATTATCTTATTATTTATTGAATTTGACTTTTTAGAATGATATATAATTTAATTTCTGATCTAATGAAACAAATTTGGATTAATGTGGAGTTGTAATTTAAAATTTACGAATTTTATAATTTTTAGGGATTTTTCTAGAATTTTTCTAAACTTTGTATGTATTTAATTCGATTTATTTTGAAATAAAATGAATAAAAAATTATTTTATTATCGCGTGATGATGTGGCAACTGATGTGTGATAACATGCATATTTAACTCAAATTCTTATCATATTTAACTAATATTTATGCTTATCTTATATAATTATGATGCATGTTATCATACTTTTATGAACTTTCTCCATTGGCATGCCATTTTACTAAAGTCCATATTTTTGCATTATTTAGGGTTAATTATGTGCTTTATTGATGTTTAATCTTTTGCAAGGTTAAATGATTAGAAATTAATCACTTTCCTTGAGTTATTTTGACTTTAGTAGATGATTTAAAGAATTAATTTCAAGAAGAGAATGATGTGATGATATAAAATAGAATTTTTAAGAGATTATTTAAGATTATTTTGAATTCACCCTATTTAATTCTTTGAATTTATATTTTTAGGTGGCATGACATTAAATATGAAGAAATTTGTATCCAATGGAGAAAATTTGAGTTAAAAAGGAGTTATATAAATGAAGTTATGAATTTCTTAATATTTTTGAATTTTCTGGATTTTATTTTGATTTTTCAGGATTTATTTCATGAAAAAATAGCAAAAAAGGGCTATTTAATTGTGCAGAACCCACGGAGGTGTCGTGGCGCGACGCGGACACGTGGCGGGGCCACGCGAGCGCACATGGATGCCTACGTGGCGCCTACGTGGCGTGAACAGTGATATCGGACGGTCGCGATTAAATCGGGCACGTGGCTAATCGTGGAGAGACACGTGGCTTCATGAGGATTCTTCGATGAAGATCGGATGGCTGAAATCACGCAGAGTGGAATCTGCGTCATGGGCCACGATCCCACCGATTTCGCGCAATCGGATGGCTGAAATCACACAGAGTGGAATCTGCGTCATGGGCCACGATCTCATTGATTTCGCGCGATCGGATGGCTGAAATCACACGGAGTGAAATCCGTGTCGTGGGCCACGATCCCACCAATTTCACGCGAATTTCTCTATAAATAGATGTTCTCTCCCTTTGTAAACTTAACTTTTGGTCGAATCGTGAAGAAATTAAGCAATTTTGAAGAAAGATCTTAAGTTCATCGTGATTCTATTACTTCCTAGACTCAATTCCGCATCCATTGAAGCAAGATAATCACGAATTATTTCAAGAAAATGATCGGAATCTCCCCTTGAACGCCGAACGCATGTCGATGACGAAACCGGAGAAATACTATTCAATCAATGTGAATTGAAGCCAAATCTTTGCGTCAATCGGGTTAATAGTGTGATTTGTTCGTAATCCTTGCAATTTATGTAGTTTAGATTAGATTTAAATAGGTAATTAGAGTTTAGAAATCGTTAAATTCATCTTTTCGCCCAATTTTGGTTACGGATTTTCACTGATTTTTGAACAAGGATTTCTCTCTGATCTTGAGTCCAAATATCCTTATTTTTCTTTCATTGGATTCCTTGTTTCATTAGCTTTCCGTAGATGAAAATCATAAAAGTTCATCATCATTTGACCCTTCAATTTGACGTTTGACCATCTACTGTTCATTTTGAATCCGAATTTGGGCATTGACTTGCGGGGGGCAATTAATCTTAAAATACAAGGTTAAATATGATAATTTCAGTCTCTTTGGAATCCTCTGGTTGTTAGATTTCTATTAATATGTGAATTGTAAGATTTGGATATCATTTGGTTAGTCAATTTGAAGATTTGCACCGAAGTGTTTATTTTGGGATTTTTATGATCTTTAATTTTTAATAATTCATAATAAATCCAATTCTTCTCTAAAAATCACAAATTATATATCAAAAATTTCCATTTTCTCTCTAGTTTCTGAATATATAATTTTCGTAACATTTTAAGCTCTCTTTAATATCTGATTTTACAAAAAGTCAACAGTTGGTCAAAGTCAGCACTTTGACCTCCACTTTTGAGATTTCTTCGTCAAATCAGGTTCTAAATTCGTAAAATATTGTATTTAGCATACTTATATCATTACCATTAATTAAATATCATTTTCACTTCTTAAAAACCTTAAGTAAACCTAAAATTGACCAAGTCAACTCTTTGATCAAAGTCATCCCTGGTTCTCGTGGATCGACGTGATCTTTACACTATACTTGATTTTATATCTTTGTTATTGTTAGTTTGAAATTATAAATTTTGTTTGACCGACGTTTGTGTGTCTTAACGGCTGACGAGACATGATCGCGAGGTCGTCGATTTCACACGGTCTCGTGTCAAAAATATTTTCGAACTAACCAATTTGATGAAAATGTCTCGAATTGAAGGGTATAATGGTAAATAAGGGTCGAATCCACAGGGAAATAAGGAAATTCTTGATGTATTCTTCGAAATTGATCAAATCGGATGATGAATTGATGATAGAAATTGGGGAAAATGGTAAATTATGAAAGAGAACTTCAAATCGATTCCACGAAATCAAGAATCATAGAATTTGGTCTTGATTTCGCGGAGAAATTGAAGATCGAAGTGGGAAGAAATTTTCGGACGATGAAATCGCGAAATTGACTAAAATTAAATGAAATTGAACTTCAATTCCTAATCTAAATCAAAATTAAGCATGATAGGAAAGTAGATTATGAAAAACCGCTTCCACTAATCCCAAATAGCGATCAAATCGTCGCGATTAAACCGTTTAATCGCCTAGAACACTAAGAACGCGATCGTGAGATTCAAGCGCCGAGTTTTCCTAATCTACTCAACCAAATCTCAATCTCAAAGGCTCCGGAGGTGCAGAAATGAGTGTAGAACACGATGGGATTGAGAGAATCGAGAGGGGAGGTGTCTAAATAGATCAATTGCTTTGATTTCCAACTCGAATGGTTTGAACATCGGAGGAACACCTCATTTTATATACATTTTGGGCGTAACCGTCTGATCGAAACGATCGACGGTTACAATGAAACGGTCCATTGTGGACCGTTTTGAACATATCACGTCCGTTGGATCTTGATGGACGGTCCAGATGAAGTTTGATGAAATGCGTTTATAAAACGTCATTGATCTCCTCCATTAGATTGCGATCCGACGCTTCGGATGATCCCCGTGTGATGAAATCGTGGCCGTTATAACGCTTTTAAAATGCCACGTGCGTTTTGATGTGATCCGGTGGGCCGTTAGTGCACTCGATCGATGCGCCTCGATCATACTCCACCCGATATGACGTCTCCCCTTCTGCCACGTGTTCTGCGCACATTTATTCCGTGTGGAACTTAGTCCCACACGGAGAAAATAACGGGGAAGATCAAGTATAAAAGAGGTGACGAAATGAAGGGTTAGCATACGTCCGATAATCGGATGGCTGACGAGACGAGACCGCGAGGTCGTTGATTTCACGCGGTCTCGTGTCAAAAATAATTCCGAACTTACCAATTTGATGAAAATGTATCGAATTGAAGGGTATAATGGTAAATAAGGGTTGAATCCACAGGGAAATAAGGAATTTCTTGACGTATTCTTCAAAATTGATCAAATCGGACGATGAATTAATGATAGAAATTAAGGAAAATGGTAAATTATGAAATATAACTTCAAATCGATTCCACGGAATCAAGAATCATCGAATTTGGACTTGATTTCGTGGAGAAATCAAAAATCGAAATGGAGGGAAAATTTCGGACAAAGAAATCGTGATTTTGATGAAAATTAACCAAAATTAAACCTTAAATCCTAATCTAAATCGAAATCAAACTTAAATATACTAAATCTTAGCAAAAACCACTTCCACTAACCATGATTAGCGATCGGATTAGCTCGATTAAACCGATTACTCGACGAAAAAGCCAAAGAACGCCTTCGTGAGTTCAAGCTGCGATTTCTACCAATCAACACGATGAAATCTTGATTTCAAGAGCTCCCGAGGTGCGGAATTGAAGGTAGAACACGTTGAGATCAAGAGAAACATGAGGGGAGGTGCCTAGACATCTCAATTAGATTAATTTCCAACTCGAATGCTTAGAACTTTGAAGAACAGGTCATTTTATAGTACATTTGGGTGTAACCGTCCGGTCGAAACGATCGACGGTTACCATGGAACGGTCCATCGTGGACCATTTCAAAAATGTTGTGGCCGTCCGATCTTGATGAAGGGCTCAGATGGATCCGCACGATTAACGTTTAAAAACACATCCTCTTGCCGCCGTTGGATCGCGATCCAACGCTCTGGATCCCATCCCGCGCGTTAAATCCACACCGTTATAACGCTTCAATTAAGGCACATGCGCTTGATGGTGATCCGGTGGACCATGAGCTTATCTAATCGACGCGCCTCGATCGTCTTTAATTCGATCCAACGTTCCTCCTGCTGCCGCGTGTCCTGCACTTGAGATTCCGTGTGGAACTTAGTCCCACACGGGGAAAATAGGAGGGAAGATCAAGTATAAAAGAAGTGACGAAATGGAGGGTTAGCATACGTCCGATAATCGGATGGCTTATATGTAAGATAACCCTATATTTATGATAAATATAAATACATGCACACGTGTCACCTCTTCGTTGCGTAGGCACCGCGTGGGTCCGCGTGGCGCTGCCACGTGGCCTTGAGTGCCACGTCGCATCCACGTGGGACCCGCGTGAAAATACCCCCCTTTTTGCCTTATTTTAATTCATTTAAATCATTTAAAAATCGAAATTAATTCAGGAAAAATCCAGAAAAAATCCTTAAAAATAGAAAATTCATAACTTTTAATATATAACTCCAAATTGTTCCAAATTTCTTTCATTTGATCCAAAATTTAATTATCTATCATTCTAAAGAGTCAAAATTAATAAATAATTAGGGTTTTAAATATTATTTCAAAAATACATTCATTTATTTAAAGTTTTTAACTTAAGAAAATAAATAAATGTTATAAAACATTTTCTCTCATTATTTTAACTTTAAAAACCTCTATAATCTCAAGTAAAGATGGGTTATCTTTTAAATCATCATATTTAACCTAATTTTAAGTGTTTTTGAGATTATAATGACTTTTTCATGGAATGATAGAAAAATACACATAAGTATGATAACATGCATGTAAATGAAACTATTTATACCTTAATATGCATCAAAAATCATGTTTTATTATGTTAATATAGCATGTTATCAACGACTGCATAAAACGCTTCATCAATGTGGCACGGAAAAAATAGCGGCACTACGTGGCGGCGTATGAGAACGTCACGTGTCACACACGTAAACATGTGCGTGTATGTGTGAGTGCACGTGCGTGTGCGTGTGCGCACATGTGTGTGTGCGCACATGTGTGTGTGCGTGTGTATAAATAATGAGATAGCACCCTTTTCAGGATTTTTGCTGTCTCATTATGTACACATACCTTATATACTTGCGAATTCTCTCTCATTTTTTTCATGTAGGACTATGTTTATGTTTTTATTTGTGCAGGTGACTTGGCAGTATGTGGAGCGTTCTATCACATGAATTAATCACGATCGTTGATTGTCACTTAAGTGAGGGGGTACGTGACGCACTCTTGTTCGTCAACGAATCATTTTAAAATGATTTAATCCCAGTCGTTGATCTAAGGAGTTATAACGGCTGAGATTAAAACCGAGGAAACACATCCAGAGCATTAGATCAAGATCAGACAGTGAGTGCTTCACACGTTTCTTCTTCACACGCGACGTGGTGAAATCTCGGCAGTCCATCTCTAATCAAACAGACAAGATTTAAGCCTAACGATTTGCATATATGCATTTCATTAGAACCGTTGATCAAAGACTAAATGCCAATCCAATGGTTACGCCCAGTTCTTCGATCATTGGATTGACATTTAATCGATGCCAATAGTGATTTAAATGCCAATCCAATCCAATGGTTAAACCAATAGTGATTTACATCATCGAAAAACCTATAAATTGAGATGTTCTTCGATGATGTAAATCACTATTGGTTTTTCGAGTAAATCAAACTGTTTAGACACCAAAATCCTTGAATCTCTTGCTCCCCTTCGCTTCTTGCCTCATTTGCACATCCGAGGAGTGTTTGAAAGTAGGGAGAAATTGATTCTTGAATGCCAATGATCGTCTTCGAATTCGCGGAATGAAAAGCCTCTGATCTGACAAGCAATTCTATCAATTTAAGTGCTATCTTCAGTTAGAAATCATGTTTTTGTCCTAATCTTTCTTCCTATAACATTAGATTTTAATTTCATATCATAGATTTAGTCAATTTCAATTTTAATTTTGGTTTTCTCCCTCTTCGCGATCCGAATTTCTATCTAATTTTTTCTAGTTATTTCTCCACGAATCTTGATCCAAATTCTGTGAATTTTGATTCCGTGGATTTGTCTTCAAGTTTTCTTTCTAAATATATCAAATTCCCTAATTTTCCACCTCATTTCATCTTCCGATTTGATGGAATTTCAAAGAATACATTGAAAATACCTTAACTCTCCTGGATTCTACCCTTATTCACCTCTATACTATTTAATTCATGATTAATCTTTAAAAATTGGTGAGTTTGGAATTTATTTGACGCGTGTCTGCGTGTTTTTAATGAGCTCGGGGATTTCTTCGTCATGTATAAGATAGAAATAGAGAGGATGAGATGAATAGAGTGAGGGAGAAATAAGATATTGAGAGAGAGAGAGACAGAGAGAGAGAGGGAGAGAGAGAGGGAGAGAGAGAGACAGAGAGAGAGAGACCGAGAGAGAGAGAGAGACAGAGAGAGAGACAGAGAGAGAGACAGAGAGAGAGAGATAGAGAGATAGAGAGAGATAGAGAGACATAGAGAGAGATAGAGAGACAGAGAGAGAGATAGAGAGATAGAGAGACAGAGACAGAGACACAGAGAGAGAGATAGAGAGAGAGAGACAGTGAGAGAGAGACACACACAGAGAGAGAGAGAGATAGAGACAGAGACACAGAGAGAGAGGGAGAGAGAGAGGGAGAGAGAGAGGAAGAGAGAGAGGGAGAGAGAGAGATAGAGACAGAGAGAGGGAGAGAGAGAGGGTGAGAGAGAGACAGAGAGAGAGGGAGAGAGAGAGGGAGAGAGAGAGAGGGAGAGAGAGAGGGAGAGAGAGAGACAGAGAGAGGGAGAGAGAGAGACAGAGAGAGAGACAAAGACAGAGAGAGAGAGAGATAGAGAGAGAGACAGAGAGAGAGAGAGAGAGAGAGAGAGAGACAGAGAGAGAGAGAGTTAGAGAAAGTGAGAGGAAGAGAGAATAATTAAGGGAAAAGAGAGGTATAAAGAGAGCGATTGATACAAAGATCTTGTAAAAAGAGATTTGGAGAGAGAATTGTATGTTTATGAATAGAGAGTAGAGGAGATTGAGAGAGAGGAAGATAAGAAATTCATCTATAGTAATATAGCCGAGGAGACAAAATGAGAAGACCTTTGAGAAAATAAAGGAATAGGGGGGGAGTGAAGCCACAAGCCCATTGAGGGAAGAAAGAAACAAGGGAAATTCAAAAATAGGACAAGAGAAAGCATATTGGGAATGAGAGAATAAGGAAAGAGAGGAAATTCAGAAGTGAAAAATAGAGAGAAGGAGAGGATGTGAGAGGAAATTTGAGAGAAGACATAAAATCATATAGGGAATGAGAGAAGGAGAGGATGTGAGAAGAATATCTAGAGAAGCACATTGTGAGAATAAAGAAATCAATAAAAATAGTAATAAAGGGAGAGCAAGTGAGAGAGGAGGAGACCAAGTGAGAACAATTCAGAGGAGATATAGGGAGATAAGATAGATTGAAAGAAAGAAGCATGTTTAGAGAGATAGAGAGTGTGTATATGAGTAACAAAGGGAGAAAGAAAAGTTGGAAGTATGAATAGAGAGCATGATAGGACTGAAATGTATGAATTAGATAAGAAGAGAGAAAAATTGGGGAGAAAGAGAAGCATAAAGAAAAAAACAATGATAAAATATTTCACAGATATGAAAATCATACAAATTGAAGAAAAAAAATTTGATGCCATTGAATTGAAAAAAACTAGACCAATGAACCCAAATATTTGAATATTCAATAAAAACTACATGGGGACTGAACAAAGGTTGAGAAAGGGATGTTTTAAATCATGAAAGTTGCAGACATTGCCACAATGATGCATTTAATAAGTTAGTTTTGGAAGGTAGTGGATGTAAGGACAAAATTTGACTTAAGAGGATAGAGAGAGATAGGGAAAATCAGGTGTGACTTGGTCTTTGATTATCTTTGTTCTTTTAATAGCCACTGGATTGTAAGAATCGATGGTCTGGTTTTTGGAGAAGAAAATTAGGAAACAATGCCTACCCACGTTTCTCCTTATTTTAGTGGCTTACCGACTAGTTTTCTAGTCATACCAACCAAATTTTTGGTTGGTTTGCGAAACCCTAATGATGACCATATAGAAAAATGATTCAAAAGTGGCTAATTCACTTAGATATATTTTTATGAGATGTCCTTTTTATTTATAATTAGAATACTCCATATTCATTAATGATGATTCTTCGACCAACATGCATCATTTTCATTTTTGGTTTCCTTGTTGAAGTTTAAGCTTCAATAGTCAATGACTATATGTGTACCATAATGGGATCTGAGGTCGATAACTTTTCAAAATTTTGATCAAAACATCAAATACAACGGAAAACATTGAATCGACCAATGCTAAGCCACCAAGAATAGATGATACTATCATCTAGTATGAATGAGAAAACATACTGACAGGGTTTCATTGAAGGAGTTCTTGAAGCTATTCAAGTGTCTAGCCTCTAGCGGTATCCACACGGTCTCCGGATGGTTGGATCTCCTCTTCCTAGCTCTTCACCAAGAGAGAAAGAGAAGAAAGGAGAGAATTCTCACAAGGCTTGCACGGGCACCTTGAGTTGTGGTCATTCTATTCCTATTTATAGACATTTGGACTGAGGTTTTTTCATAAAACCCTAATAATTATGTCTATATCCACTAACATCCATAAACCTTATGTGTGTGACCCTCTAGGTCCATATATCTCAGTAGTTAATAACTCCATAGACCAAATAACACCTTATTGGTCAACCTTAATTAATTATCCACATCTACATATAGATTAATTAATCAAGGATCGATTTAACCCAATCGATAGGTTGAGTTGCCAGCCCGTTGGGTGCCAAGCTACACCACGTACACTAGGAGATATGGACTATGTAAGAACTCACTTATGGAACCTTCCCATCATCGATTACTATGTATGTATAATCCTTTATTCACATTAGACTCATGAATGACTTAGGGTATGGTCAAGTGTCAAACCCTAATCGGTCACTCAAATTAGTACTGATGCGTGTAGAAATCATCGAGAACTCCTTCTTAGATATTTCTACTACCTTGGCCGAGGATTTCATCGCATCTCATTCCTTGAGTCAATCTCCTCAAATACCGAGGGTGGATGATCCCATCTTAACCACACAATCATCTTCGTGGACTTCATGTCGTATCCAATATATGACGTTTTAGATATCCCGTGACTAGGGATTCGTAAGTCGTAATCAAAACATGATCATCCATACACAAGATGTCTTTGGTGTCTCAAGTCAAAGGACCACATACACAATCATGACATGAATCAACCTGATTGACAGTTAGGTATATTACCATTCAGGGATTCATACGGATCAATTCAGTGAACTCCTTCTCCAAAGAGCACCCACTATCTATCCTTAGTGTCTCCACACCGATGGCTACAGGATCAGCCATACTCAGCATATGAATTGGATTCGATAGTTTTATTCTTTCTAGATAATTCGATGTCCTTCTCGAATATCCCACGAATAGGAATGTTTAGAACATATGTTTAAAGACTAGTGATCACTATATTATGATCTCATCATAATTCACTTAGTCATTGCACATGCTCATGGACTTAATTGCAAACATCACACAAGAATGACAATGAATAAATTTTATTTCAATGAACATAAATAAGATACATGAAAGTGTGATTGGCTTATAGGCCACATAATATCCATCAATCTCTCTCTTGGACCAAAGCCAATTACCCTTGTGCAACGACCCCATAGTTGTGCAATGACGCTCAAAAACTTCTTGAGCTAAAGGTTTAGTCACTAGATTGCAACATTGTCGATCGATGAAACTCTTTCCACCACTACATCTCCTCTGGCAATGATGTCCCTAATCAAGTGAAAGCACCTCAGAATGTGCTTAGACTTGTGATGAGACCGTGGCTCTTTCGCTTGTGCTATTGCATCATTGTTGTCACACAATAATGGAATAGGGTCTGAGATCGTAGGGATGACGCCAAGGTCTGTGATGAACTTCTTCAACCAAACTGCTTCCTTGGTGGCATCACTCGCGGCAATATACTCAGCCTCTATCGTCGAATCTGCAGTGGTGGGCTGCTTGGAACTCTTCCAAGACACTGCTCCCCCATTCAAAGTGAACAGGAATCCAGATGTAGATCTACTATCATCTGGGTCTGAATGAAAACTCAAGTCAGAGTAACCCGGGAGCTTAACCTCCTCTCCTCCATAGACTAGAAATAAATCCTTAGTCCTTCTCAAGTACTTAAGGATGCATTTCACGGCTTCCCAATGACTCTCACCTGGGTTAGCCTGAAATCTACTCGTAACACTTAAAGCAAATGCTACATCTAGTCTTGTACATAGCATAGCGTACATGATGGATCCAATCGCCGATGCATACGGGATGTTTTCCATCAATGCTCTATCTTCAGGAGTCTTAGGCGAATGCTCATTAGATATCTGAACTCCATGTCTTATCGGTATGAAACCTCTCTTGGAGATCTCCATGCCAAACCTTTTGACAATGGTGTCTATGTACATGGATTGGACTAAGCCAAACAACCTCCTCGATCTATCTCTATAGATACATATTCCTAATACGTAGGTTGCTTCTCCCAAATCCTTCATGGAGAAGTTCTTTGACAGCCACGCCTTCACTAATGATGACATACTTACATCATTCCCAATGAGTAGGATGTCATCCACATATAGGACAAGAAAAGTGATCGCACCTTCTTGTACACACAAGGTTTGTCTTCATTTTTAATGAAGTCATAAGATCTGATCGTCTCATCAAATCTCATATTCCATCTCCTCGATGCTTACTTCAATCCATAAATGGATCTCTGCAACCTGCACACCTTCTCTGGAAACTCGTTGGATGTATAACCCTCAAGTTGTATCATATACACCTCTTCCTCAAGGTTTCCGTTGAGGAAGGCAGTTTTCACATCCATTTTCCAGACCTCGTAGTCATAGTGTGCAGCTATGGTGAGAAGAATCCTAATTGACCTAATCATAGCAACTGGTGAGAAGGTTTCGTCATAGTCAACTCCTTGTCTTTGACGATAACCCTTCGCCACCAACCTTGCCTTGAAGGTGTCAATCTGTCCATCAGCACCAATCTTCTTCATGAAGATCCACTTACACCCGATGGGTACTATACCCTCAGGAGAGTCGACCAAGTATCATACTTGGTACTGATGCATTGACTGGATCTCTAAATCCATTGCTTCTCGCCATTTCTTAGAGATGTTGTTTAAGTTTACCATTATGAACTTAACTTCAGATGATCTCTCTTCAGACTTCAGAGGACTGAGTTGAAAATGTACATGTATGAATCACATTTCATGTAATTTTCATGCTACACATCCACACACGATCTATGTCATTCATCCGATCAGTATATGTGATCATTGCTTGGGTTTAGTTATGCTCAATGTGACGAAAATCCCCTTGGTTCGTTGCTGGTTTGATGATGGACGAGATTGATGAGAATGTTGGCGAATGATAGCATCAAGTTGAGCTCATAAAGTGATAATTCACAATATTCAGTTAATACATATCTTGTCCAAGTGGGAGATTGTTAGATCTAATCTCATTAAGTGGACATAGTTATGTATTATTGTGGATTAGCTATCATTATAATCCCATTAAGTGATTCAATTATGTTTAATCTGGGGATTACGACATTCATTTATGTGTGTGGAGGTTAATTATGTGTAGAGGCGGTAAATCAGTCATTAGTCAATAATGGGGCTGTCTAATGACTGATTAGAGGCTTAAGCTTTCCTCTATCCCCTATAAATAGGAGGCCATAGTCCACTTGGATAACCTGATGCTCATAACCCTCAAGAGAGAATCCCATTTCCTCTAGAGATCAGGAGGTTACATCAAGGATATTCAAGAAGACTATTCTCCGATTCAGTAATCTACATTGATGAAGATCAATCCGGTGAATCCAGGTACGCGTTTAATTACGTGTTTACAATCTGATTATTCATCATGATCTCTAGAGGAAATGGGATTCTCTCTTGAGGGTTATGAGCATCAGGTTATCCAAGTGGACTATGGCCTCCTATTTATAGGGATAGAGGAAAGCTTAAGCCTCTAATCAGTCATTAGACAGCCCATTATTGACTAATGACTGATTTACTGCCTCTACACATAATTAACCTCCACACACATAAATGAATGTCGTAATCCCCAGATTAAACATAATTGAATCACTTAATGTGATTATAATGATAGCTAATCCACAATAATACATAATTATGTCCACTTAATGAGATTAGATCTAACAATCTCCCACTTGGACAAGATATGTATTAACTGAATATTGTGAATTATCACTTTATGAGCTCAACTTGATGCTATCATTCGCGAACATTCTCATCAATCTCGTCCATCATCAAACCAGCAACGAACCAAGGGGATTTTCGTCACATTGAGCGTAACTAAACCCAAACAATGATCACATATAATGATCGGATGAATGACATAGATCGTGTGTGGATGTGTAGCATGAAAATTACATGAAATGTGATTCATACATGTACATTTTCAACTTAGTCCTCTGAAGTCTGAAGAGAGATCAACTGAAGTTAAGTTCATAATGGTAAACTTAAACAACATGTCCGTTACATAATAAGCACACGAAATACACCAAACTCCCACTGAAATTACATATCGTCATATGATTTGAGACCCATATACGTAATATGTTCACAGAAAACTGAGTCCGGAACTCCTTTAGTAAGTGGATCTGCTAACATGGAGTTTGAACCCATGTGCTCAACAGACAGATACTTGATATCTATATGTTTAGATTTTGTCAAGCTCTGATTGTTATTGGCAACCATAATGGCTGACTGATTGTCACAATAAATCTTAAGTGGTCTTTCAACTTCTTGAACTACATTTAAATTGTGACGAAACTTTTTCAGCTAATTGCCAATATTTTGACGCTTCATAGCATGCTATATATTCTGCTACCGTAGTAGAAGATGCTATAAGTGCTTGTCTAGCACTTTTCCATGAGATAGCTCTTCTGGCTAGCAAATAAATATAGCCTGAAGTTGAGTTTCTGCTATCAATGCATCTACAAAAAATCAGAATACCTAATGATCTCTAGTCGTTCTAATTTTTTTGTACATGAGCATGTTTTCTTTGTCCTCAGTAAGTATCTCAAAACTCATTTTGTTGCCTTCCAATGTGTCATACCTTGATTACTCATGTATCGACCCAAAACCCCCTAATGAAGATTTTCAGATCTGTCCTACGCGGTGCCTCTCTGTGTACTTGAAGATTTTCAGAGACTGAGTTCTCATCTAATGATGTAGCATTTGTGTTTGGATCTAGAACTTCTTATAGTACTACTTTACTCTCACTATCTCTTCTCAAGAGATACTCATCTTCTAAGAAGATGACCCTTTTCGCAACAAATATTGATTGTTCTTCAGGGCGATAAAAGTGGTATCCAATCGTCTCTTTTGGATATCCCACAAATCTACACAACTCAGTCCTTGACTCCAGCTTCTCTGTATCATGTTTCTTAACATGAGCAAGACAACCCCATACTCTAAAGTAAGAGAAGTCCGGCTTCTTTCCTTTCCATATCTCATATGGAGTAGAAGCTACAGATTTTCTAAGTAAGACGTTAAGGACACGCGCTGCTGTTTCAAGCGCATATCCCCAAAGGGATATTGGAAGTTTCGAGAAACTCATCATAGATCGCACCATGTCCAACTAGGTAGGATTTCTCCTCTCTGAAATACCATTCAGCTGAGGTGTGTAGGGAGGAGTCAATTGAGCTAGGATACCATTATCCTTAAGGAACTGTGTGAACTCTGTACTTAAGTATTCACCTCCTCGATCTGATCGAAGAGTCTTGATACTCTTTCCAGATTGTTTCTCCACTTTATTCTTAAACTCTGTGAATTTCTCAAAGGCTTCGGACTTATACCTCATAAAGTATACCCATCCAAACCTAGAGAAATCATCAGTAAAAGTGATGAAGTAGAAACTGCCACTTCTGGCTTGGACAGACATCGGACCACATACATCAGAATGTATTAGCTCCAAGATACCCTTGGCTCGTTCTCCAATCCTTGAGAATGGAGATTTGGGTAATTTACCCATAATGCAAGATTCACAAGTTGAAAAATGATTCATAATCAAATGCTCCCAAGTATGCATCTTTATGCAACTTCTGTAATCTTCCATCACCAACATACCCAAGTCTGCAATGCCATAAGTATGCTTCATTCACACCTTATTTGATCTTCTTAAGAGTAACATCCATTTGGAGATTATAAGAAGAAACATCAATCAGATATAAACCATTGACTAATGGTGCCGTAACAACCAATTTACTTCCCAAGTAAATAAAACAACACTTGTCCTTAATGATCAAGGTATACCCCATCTTGTCCAAACAAGAAACTGAAATGATGTTCTTAACTATGCTAGGAACATAATGACATTCTTCTAAAGAAAGATAATCTCCAGATGGTAGCTTGAGGTTCACAACCCCTAGCGCTACAGCAGCAACTCTTGTGTCGTTTCCCATCCTGAGTTCCATCTCACCCTTTCTCAGCTTTTGCCTACTTGTTAACCTCTGCGAATCATTGCAGATGTGAGAAGTACATCCAGTACCTAATACCCAAGATGCAGAATCTCTATAAGACAAGTAAGTATCTATCATATAGTTACCTGGAGCATCATCATGCTTCCGTTGAGCTTTCTCGTTGTGGTACTTTTTACAGTTCCTCTTCCAATGTCCTTTCACGACACAGTGGAAACACGTTGCCTTGTCATCGCCGTACTTCTTTGTTATAGTTGCTTTCACTTGCTTTTCCCTTTGCCCCTTTTGGTGGTAAAATCTACTTTCCTCTTCTTGTTTGTCCCACCAACAAAGAGGACTTGGGGCTTTTCCTTCTGAAGGTTCCCCTCGGCAGTAGTAAGCATGTTCAGCGCTCAGACTTTAGTAAGATCTTTTAGTTCCTGAGCCAATCAGTGAAGTTTGGGCTAGTCAAACGATTGGCATCCATAATGCCACGAAGAGCGTTAGTCGACGACATCTTTGCCTATAGGAGATGAATAAGAATTAATGATTAATTCTTTGCAGATATCGTGTTCATTGAAAATAATGCTCCCACTAAAATTAAGCAATTCACACAAACCTCATGTGTATGAAAAGGGAGAATCGACAATGTCCTAGTGGGGATCAGAATCTCAACAACTATATTACGACCTGGAGTGAACTCCACCAATCATAATATATTGTTGAGCATCCATCTCATGAAACTTGCAACATTTGCAATATCTGATCATACTTCGGTCCCCGACGCTCATGCGGCCTGGAGTGGACTCCATCAACCACTGAGTTTGGTCTAAGCCATACCTTTGTTACTTGACAGAAATAGATTCGTGAGTGGTCCTAGAGTGGACTCCACCAAACCAAACAGTTCCTCTACCCCGGCCTTGTGCCTTACACTAGTTCTTAGTTCCTCTTCTTCAATAAGTAGGCCTGGAGTGGACTCCACTAACCCAACTTAAAGTGATTTGGATACTAAGGCTATAACAAAGGAGGACCACGCGTGAGTTCATAACTCTTGCGTTTCAGCCTAGAGTTTAAATTGTGAGGGGTTTTATGTTTGTTATGGTCTCTAATTTTAGGGCACTCTATGGTTATCTCAGTAACTATACCCTTAAATATGACTATCATAATAATCATATACATGTATCTCATGCATGTTATATGTGATATGTTATCAATCAAACAAAGCTAGGGGATCCTACTCTAGGTCCTTCTAATTCTTGATATAACAACACCACATATTTAAATAAATAAATCTAATTCATTGCAAAACTTAATCATATTAATATTTTGCAAATTAAACATGACTATCATGCTTAAAATTAAGGAAGTAATAATTTAAACACTATAAAATGATTATAAGAATTTCATGAATTTAAAAATAATTTAACCCTTAAATTATTCAATTCAAAATTCTAAAATATAAGTCTTTATATTTTTCCCACCATGTGGGTTTGCCAAGTGTTGCCACATGGCATCATCAAGGGGCGCCACATGGTTTTCCTTGGTGGCGCCACATGGCTTCCTAGTGCCACATGACATTCCCAATGGCGCCACATGGCATTCCTGGATGGCGCCACATGGCCTTCCTAGGTGGCACCACATGGCGATCCCGGGTAGCACCACATGGCATTCCCCGGTGGCGCCACGTGGCTTTACCTGGTGTCGCCACATGGCTATTCCTGGTGTCACCACATGGCTTTACCGGTCTTGCCATGTGTCATCACTATAATCTATATCCATGCATGGCTGCCATGTGTCATACACATGGCACTTTTTAGGGTAATGACTATGCATGGATGACATGTATCCTGCCACGTGCCACCACTAAGGGTTATGTCCATGCATGGTTGACATGTGTCCTAACACATGTCACCACCAAGGGATATGTCCATGCATGGTTGACATGTGTCCTTCCACATGTCATCACATAAAATTATGACCATGCATGGTTGCCATGTATCCTAACACATGTCACCACCAAGGGATATGTCCATACATGGTTGACATGTGTCCTTCCACATGTCATCACATAAAATTATGTGCATGCATGGCTGACATGTGTCCCATCACATGTCATCACCAAGGGCATGCACATGCATGGTGGCCATGTGTCCTCCACATGGCACCTCAAGAAGCCATAACCATTCATGGGTGTCATGTGTCCCTGACGTGTCGTTTTCGTGCGTCGTTAAAACACAAAGACGATGGTCAAACAAAATTTATAAAACCAAACTTACAAAGACAAGATATAATAATCAAGTATTGGGTAAGTATCGGGTCGATCCACAGAGAGCAGGGTTGACTTTAATCGTAGAGTTGACTTGGTCAAACTTAGGTTTAAAAGGAGTTTTAAATAAGAGAAAATAAGATTTAAGATATGGAAATGATATAAATAAGGTAAATAAGAAGTTTTGATATTTTAAATCTCGGATTTGACAGAGAAAAGTCAAGAGTCAAAGTCAAAGCATTGACTTTGACCAACAGTATGTGTTCTGCAAAATCAGAGAATCAAACAGAGTCAGAAGATTACGAAAATTAGATATTTAGAAACTAGAGAGAAAATGAAATTTATTGATATATATTTCGTAATTTTTGGATAAGAAATGGATTTATTATGAATTATTGAAAATCAATGATTAGAAAATCCCCGAAATTAACACCTCAGAGAAAATCTTCAAATTGAATGCCCAAATGAAATCCAAATCTTGCAATTTATATGTCAATGGAAAGCTAAGAACCATAGGAATACAACTAACTTTCACTTAGGCCTGGGCCAAGTCAGTGGGGGGACCCTGTCGGGCTCCTTCCCCCCCCCAAAAAAACTGTACGTGGCGAAATTATCAAATTCTGATTTGTAAATAAAAAGTAATTGACCCCGAAAGTTAATGTTTGACTTCTGATGAAAGATGAACAGTCTGTGGTCAAACGTTAAATTGAAGGGTCAAATGAACTCAGAATTTGATGAATTTGCTATCCACGGAAAGCTGATGAAAAGTGGAATCCAATGAAACCAAACTCCATTAATTTGGAATTATAATCAAAGAGATATCCTATTTTCAAAATCAGCGACTTTTTGGACCTAAAATTGGGGAAAATGAAGAACATTATGAACTAATTTGCAAAATTAAAGATCTAAACCTAATAAAAATACAAATTACCTCTTGATAATCGATCGAACCTCACTACTAACCCGATTGCCACAAGAATGGGGCCTCAATTCTCGTGGATTGAAGCGAATTTGCTCGGATTCTTCCTCGTGGACGTTCGGAATTCAAGGGGAAAATTCGATGAAATCAAGAGATGAAATCGTGATTATCATGCTTCAATGGCTGCGTCTCTACACTCTTGGAAGCAGAGGATCACGAGAACTTAAGACCTTCCTCGAAACTCGCTTAATTTCTTCACGAGTGGATCAAAAGTTCAAGAACAAGAGAAGATATTTTTTTGTAGTTGGTTTTAATTAATAGATTGATAAAAAGAGGAAAGAAATGTCCTAAGATTAACACATAAACCCTAAATGTTGGTCAATCCGTCTAATCGTGACGCTAGTCATCATTATTCTACAGAGCTTGAATTACCGCCCAAGCTTGTCGTTTATCACGGTAGAATAATGAGCTGAATAAGCAACTAGAACTCGCGTAGTATCAACCTTGCCCCCCTATCCTCAGTCCTCACGGGGCTAAGACCCTAGCCCTAGCCTTGAGCGGGGATCTCAGTGACAAGGCCCTCTAACTTTCTCGAGATCGATTCAACCGATGGTGATTAATTCTAAATACGATAAGAAGATAAAACCTGATCCACCGGTGCTCCCTTGGCCTTTCGACACGAAACACTCTTGCCATGGAACAAGCGATCACAAAAGAGGATACGAAGAAGCAAGTCGGGTATCTAGATGCACTCGGTTCGTCACGCCGCACAATCCTAGATACCAGGCGAACACACAAGAACATAAGAAGAACAAACGATAATTAAACATACCTAGATAGTTGATCCCTAGCAGCATTGATCCCAATGGCCAACCTCCAAAAGGAGGCCAACTAGAAGATGCATTTTACATTGGAAATGAGGCCTATTTATATATGAGTTTGTGCGAAATTGGTGGATCGTGGCCCACGACGCGGATTTTACTACGTGTGATTTCAGCCGTCGGATCGCGCGAAATTGGTGGCTCCTGACGCGGATTTCACTCTGTGTAATTTCAGCCGTCGGATCGCGCGAAATTGGTGGCTCGTGACGCGGATTTCACTCCGTGTAATTTCAGCCGTCAGATCGCGCGTAATCGGTGGGATCGTGGCCTATGACGCGGATTCCACTCCGTGCGATTTTAGCCGTCCAATTGCGCGATTTAATCCCGACCGTCCGATTGCGCGATTTAATCTTGACCGTCCGATTGCACGATTTAATCCCGACCGTTTGATTGCGCGATTTAATCCCGACCGTTCGATTGCGCGATTTAATCCCGACCGTCCGATTGCACGATTTAATCCTGAAAAATTAAAATAAAATCTAGAAAATATAATAAAATTAAGAAATTCATAAATTCATTCGTATAACTCTTTTTTAACTCAAATTTTCTCCATTGGATCAGAAATTTCTTCCTTTTTAACATCATGTCATTTAAAATATATTTTCAAAGAAGAAATCAAGATGAATTAGAATTTACTTAAATCATTTCTCACTAAACATTCTAAATCATAAATTCATCTTGAAATTATCCTTCCAAACATTTACTAAGGTCAAAAATCATTCAATACAAGAGATTAAATTCTATTAATTTAAACTTAACAAAAGATTAATCATCTATTAAGCATGAAATTATCCCTAATTTATGCATAAATATCAACTTTAGTGAAATGACATGACAATGGAGAAAATTCCTAAAAAGTATGATAACATGCATCATATTCACATAAAATAAGCATGAATATGAGTTAATTAGGATAAAAATTCAAGTTATAAATGCATGTTATCAGTCCCTACACATGACACCTCAAGGGACTATAGATATGCATGGGTGCCATGTGTCCTCACAAATGGCACCTCCATGAAATCAGGTCGAGCTTGTCCTTCTTCTTGTGATGACCATCAATGGAATTCCCATAACTCCTTCATTTCTTGGACGTTTTTGGGCTCATTGGAAAGCTTATCAAGAGCATAACCTGGCGCTGATACCATTGCTGGGATTTGAGGCTCGAAAAGCTCTCCAAATCTTTGTCCAAAATAATGATTGCAGCGGAAGGTGTTGAATCAAAAAATTCAACATCGTGGAAGCACCAAGAATGGATGATCTCATCATCCATTCTAGATGATCCTATCATCTAGTATAAAATAAAATTCATACTTACTTGGATCATTTGAAAGAGTTCTTCAACCGTTCAAGCGTCCGGCCTCTAGCGGTATCCACACAGTCTCCAGACAATCGGATCTCCTCTTGAACACTCGTCACCACGAGAGGAAGAGAAGAGGGAGGAGAAGTTCCACCAGGCTTGCATGGGCACCTCTATTATGGTCGTTCTCCCCGTATTTATAGACTTTGGGAATATGAAATTTTCACAAAAACCCTTATTATTATGTCTATATCCACCGACGTCCATTGACCTTATGTGTGTGACCCTCTAGGTCCATATATCTCACTAGTTAATAACTCTGTAGACCAAATAACACCTTATTGGTCAACCTTAATTAATCATCCACATCCACATATAGATTAATTAATCAAGGATCGATTTAACCCAATCGATAGGTTGAGTTGCCAGCCCGTTGGGTGCCAAGCTACACCACGTACTCTAGGAGATATGGACTATGTAAGAACTCACTTATGAAACCTTCCCGTCATTGATTACAATGTATGTATAATCCTTTATCCACATTAGACTCATGAATGACTTAGGGTATGGTCAAGTGTCAAACCCTAATCGGTCACTCAAGTTAGTACTGATGCGTGTAGAAATCATCGAGAACTCCTTCTTCGATATTTCTACTACCTTGACCGAGGATTTCATCGCATCTCATTCTTTGAGTCAATCTCCTCAAATACCGAGGGTGGATGATCCCATCTTAACCACACAATCATCTTCGTGGACTTCATGTCGTATCCAATATATGACGTTTTAGATATCCCGTGACTAGGGATTCGTAAGTCATAATCAAAACATGATCATCCATACACAAGATGTCTTTGGTGTCTCAAGTCAAAGGACCACATACACAATCATGACATGAATCAACCTGATTGACAGTTAGGTATATTACCATTCAGGGATTCATACAGATCAATTCAGTGAACTCCTTCTCCAAAGAGCACCCACTATCTATTCTTATTGTCTCCACACCGATGGCTATAGAATCAGCCATACTCATCATATGAGTTGGATTAGATAGTGCTATTCTTTCCGGATAATTCGATGTCTTTCTCAAATATCCCACGAATAGGAATGTTTAGAACATATGTTTAAAGACTAGTGATCACTACATTATGATCTCATCATAATTCACTTAGTCATTGCACATGCTCATGGACTTAATTGCAAACATAACACACGAATGACAATGAATAAATTTTATTTCAATGAACATAAACAAGATGCATGAAAGTGTGATTGGCTTATAGGCCACATAATATCCATCATTCACTACTCGTTATCATATTGATCCTAATTTAGTACTAATTTCGCCCTATTGAATTCATCCTATTTTAGAACTAATCGCCCATTTTGCACCAATAGTAGATTTTTCACCTTTGGGCGGTCAAGAGTCAACCATGTTGATCTAATAAAATTTTTTTTGAGTTCTCACTACTTATGGCATAAGCTGAGGAAATTATGAATGATGGCTAAAAGGATGATCAATAACCAAAGAACTTTGAAACCAGTCTTTAGATGATTACTTGCCTTGCATTATTTCCCATCTATATTTATAAGCTTTGAAATTTTGATTGAATTTCCCATTGGTTCCTCTTCTTAGTGATCTTTGAGCTCTCTACCCGGAAGCACACTAACTAAGATTGGTCTCATCAATTTCCAAGCTCTTTGAGATTGGAGAAATGAGTTGAGAAAGTTTCCCTCTCTTCCTCGATACTTTGAGAGGTGAGTGATAACATGCTATTCATGCATGTAATTACATAGTTATTAATGCATATTAATGCATTAATCATTACAAATATATGCATGTTATCATCTTTTAAGCATCTTTCTATCATTTTGTGTAAATTCATGTTATGATCTTAAAATACATCAATTTATGGATTATTATGCATAATTAAACATTTCAATCTTTAATCCTAATTATATTTATGATCATAATCATGTTTTAAGAGTGAAAATATGAGAGAAAAGACATTTACTAACATTTATGTATTTATATGAATTTATTTTATATAATACATAAATGTATAAAATTAATATAAATTAATTCTCTTACTATTTTAATAATTTGACTTTTCATAATGATAGATTATTCAATTCTGAATCCAACAAAACAAATTTGACTTAATTTGGAGTTATATTTTGAAAGTTATGAATTTTACAATTTTTAGGAATTTTTCTAGAATTTTTCTGAATTTATTTGATTTTTATTTCGATTTTTAATCATTTAAATTAAGAAAAAAAATGCAAAAAAATTTGGGTTTTAATGCGCGTGTACATGTGGCACCGCCACGTGGACCGGCGCGAGCGCCTACGTGGCGCGAAGGGTGAGGCGTGGCCCTGATGTGACACCTGAATCATATTTATATTTTATATAAAGTTCATGGGTCTCCCGTGTATAAGGAGACAAATTTCTAATCGCTTATAATCGTCGCATCTTATATAGTGGATATTTTCCTTAACTTTTGCAGTGTGGGACTAATGTTATTTTTCAGGTCAACGTGGAACGTCCGATCAACATCAAGATGATCGTGTGCGTTTACGCGGTGGACGCAAGATCCACCGGATCAGAGATCAAGCACGTGCGTCAAATCCATTTAAGTGAAATCATCCTGGCCGTCCGATCAAGAGTTATAACGGTCCAGATTAATCGCGACGGTGAATCTCCGATTAAATCGCGATCGCACGATCAAAATCCGACGGATGATAAAAATCGAAGCCTTACCTTCTTCACAAGATGAAATTGCATCCGACCGTTCATCAATGATCGAACGGCTATCAGAGGGAGACGCCGATTCATCAAAGGACGGCTAATCGCGACCGTCCATCGCGATAGGCACTTCATCCAACGACTCCAAATCAATTTCGTTTTATTTAAGAACGGTTCTTCGCGACGAAGAACAGGTTCGCGATTATCCATCAAATTCTCCTTGTGTAGGAATCCATTTCGCGTGCCGTTTGTTCGAGAGTGTTCTTGACTCATTTCCGCGTCATTTGAATGCTTAAGATCAAAATTTGATTGAAAGAAAAGGAAGAATTCACATCTTGAACTCCATCTTCGTCTTTGAAAATTCGGAATGAATAGCCTTGCATCCGGCGATTAATTGGATCATTTCGAAGGCTACTTTGGGTTAGGTTGCGTGATTTCATCTTAATATTTTATCATTTAGTGTTAATTTTAGTTTTAGAATCATAGATTAGTTTAATTTTAGTTTTAATTTCGGTTTTTAATCGTTTTTCGAAACAAAATTATCTGCTATCTTCAAATTTCGATTTCTCTTCGAATTCTTATCCAAATCACTTGATTTTTGATTCCGTGGATTCGATTTTGAGTTATCTTTCTTAATATACTAAAACGCCCAATTTCTAACCTCAATTCGTCGTCCGATTTGACCGAATTTCAAAGATCTCTCTCAAATTTCCCTAATTCTCCGTGGATTCGACCCTTAATTACCATTATACTAATTAATTACTTTGATTAATCATAAATTGGTAAGTTTAGGACTTTATTTTGACACTAAATTGTGTGTAATCAACGACCATACGATTTAGTCTCGTCAGTCAGTATAGTAGAAAATTAAAAAAATTGGATTGTATACATTTCTATCATGTCCACTTAGGGCCAAATTGATACTACTTTTTCTCTACCTCCACTATAATTTTTTTTATATGCATTCATGGTGAAGATTGGGGAATTGGAGCTCCATGATCTTATCTAGAGAAGTTTCTAATGTCATGTTTATATCCTTTGAGATATATCTCTCGTCAAGACCACCATATCAATTGTTGAGGGGCTTCAAAGAGTAGAATTAATTTATTTGATAACTCTTTTAATTTGGGTTGAGCAAATAATGACTTCGAACCGATACCTGCATTAAGTGAATCCATTCACAATCTAAATGAATTTACATAAGGGCATGGTCAAAATGGAGAAATAAAAAAGATTAAAAAATACAAATAAATAAATAAATGAGATTTATTAAATTAACATCCAACATCATCATAATCTCATTTTTCAAATCCTCTTTCATTCTAGGCTTGTATTGATTGCATTTTTTAGTGGCTTTTGTTTTATGCGTGAAGATTGACAAAACAAATTGATGCGGTCATTGATTACACACCAATTTGTATCAAAATTAATACCAAGCTCACCAATTTTATGAAATTATCATGAATTAAGAAGTATAGTGGTGAATAAGGGTCGAATCCACGGAGAAATAAGAGAATTTTGAGATATCTTTTGGAATTCAATTAAATCGGACAATGAAATGTGGTGAGAAACTAGGGAAATTGATATTTTTGGAAAGAAGACTCGAAGGCAAATCCATGGAATCAAAAAATCACAGAAGTTAGATAAAGATTCGAGGAGAAATCGTCAAGTGAATGAGATAGAAATTTCCAAAGTTTAAAATCACAAATTGCTGAAATTGAAATTGAAATTGACTAAAATTACGGTTTGGAATTGAAATCTAAGGCTATACAAAGGAATATTAAGATGAAATTTGGTCTCTATCCCAAGATTGTGCTTGAGTTGATCCAGTTACTCGCCAGATCAAACGCTTTTCATTCCCCAAGTCGAAAAACGATCGTTGATGTTCAAGAGCCGATTTCTTCCTATTCTCTCAATGAATCTCACTTTCAAGGACTCCGTGGATGTGGAAATTGATCTAGAACGATTGGAAGCAAGAGATTTAAGTGATTGGGTGTCTAGATAGTTCAATTACTCAAAGAACCCAAGAATGATTTACATTGTCTAAGAATATCTCAATTTATAGGGTAAATTGGGCGTAACCGTCCGATGAAACGCTTGATCTTTGATCAACGGCTCTGATGAAATGCAAGAAGGCTAATCGTGATGATTAAGTCGTGGCCATTGGATCACAACTGAACCATCGAGATTTTGCCACATCGCGTGCGTTAGAAGAAACACATCAAATGCTCGCCATTTGATGCATTTCATCAGTTTTAATCTCAATTGTTATAACTCCTCAGATCGATGGCTGAGACTAAATCAGTTTAAAAACAATTCGCCGATGAATAGGATTGCACCGGGTACTGATAACATGCATATTTAACTTAAATTCTTATCTTATTTAACTAATATTCATGCTTATTTTATGTAATTATGATGCATGTTATCATTGTTTTATAAATTTTCTCCATTGGTATGTCATTTTTACTAAAGTTCATATTTATGCATTATTTAGGGCTAATAATGTGTTTATTGATGATTGATCTTTTGTAAGGTTAAATGATTGGAAATTAACCACTTTCCTTGAGTTATTTTGACTTTAGTTGATGATTAAAATAATTAATTTCAAGTAGAGAGTGATAGGATGATATAAAGTAGAATTTTTAAGGGATTATTTAAGTTTATTTTGAATTCATCCTATTTTCTTGTTTGAATTTATACTTTTAGGTGACATGATATTAAAGATGAAGAAATTTGTGATCCAATGGAGAAAATTTGAGTAAAAAAGGAGTTATATAAAGAAATATATGAATTTATGAATTTGATAGAATTTTTTAGAATTTATTTGGATTTTGTAGGCATTTTTCCGGATTTAATTCCTTTAAAAAAAGGGCAAAAGGGCTGAATTTATCACGCGGGACCCGTAGGGTTGACGTGGCGCAGGGCGGACACGTGGCGGAGCCACTTAAGGCCACATGGACGCCTACATGGGTGCCCACGTGGTGCGCAATGATTGGGCTGACAGATGATGGCCCCACGGGTTAGTGGGCCTAGGGTAGAGGATTGGGGCGTAATTGGCCCAATAGGGCGACGCACCCCTTAAGGGGGTTCTCTGTTTTATACTCGCCTATTTCCACTAATCTTCTCCGTGTGGGACTATGCACTCTTTTTCCCAAGTGACATGGCAGCTCGAGGTGCGTCAGATGAAACGGCTTAGATTATCACGCGTTGATCGTGTGAACCTGAGTCCACCCGATCAAGGATCAACGCACTTGGTTAATGTGAACCATCGATTTCATTAATGAAATTGGACGGTTTGCGATAATCGGTTACTCGGCTAATTGTGGGGCGACACGTGGATGCATCAAAACGCTTCGATCAGGATTAGACGGGCGAGAATCGCGGAATCGTGGGATCGTGGCCCACTAATATCACGTGATTGTGGCTGTCCAATCTCCTTCACCGAATGAGACGGTCCGCGATTTTTGCGCAATTTTTCCTATAAAACGATGTTCTACCTCTTTGTCACTTAACTTTTGATTGAATCATGAAGAGATTAAGCCATTTTGGAGCAAATTCGTCAATTCTTCGTGATCCCCCTGCTTTCTAGACTCAATTGCGATCATATTGAGGCAGGATTGATCATGAATTTTTATAAGAATCGATCAAAATCTCCCCTTCAACGCTGAACGCATGCCAAAGAAGGAATCAAGGAAATACTATTCAATCAACGCAAAGTGAAGCCAAATCTTCAAGTTAATTAGGTTAGTAGTGTGATTCAATCATTTACGTTGCAATAATTGTAGTTTAGATTAGATTTAGATAGTCAATTTCATTTTAGAAAGTGAATTATTCATCCTTTCGCCCAAATTTGGGTGTAGATTTTTGCTGATTTTGAAACAATGATTTCTCCCTCATTAGAACTCCGAATCATTTTATTTTGGTTTCATTGGATTTCTTGTTTCATCAGCTTTCCGTGGATAGCTAAATTGTAAAATTACATCACTGTTTGGCCCTTCAATTTAACGTTTGACCATCGACTGTTCATTTTTAATCCGAATTTGGGCGTTGACTTGCGGGAGCAATTACTCTTTTTATATAGGGTGAAATTCGACAATTTTGGTCTCTTTGGAATCCTATGGTTGTTAGCTTTCTATTCATATGTGAATTTTAATATTTTGATATCATTTGGTTAGTCAATTCGATGATTTAAATCGAAGTGTTCATTTCGGGATTTTTCTGATCTTTGATTTTCAATAAATCATAATAAATCCAATTTTTCTTGAAAAATCACGAATTATATATCTAAATTTTCCATTTTCTTTCTAGTTGCTGAATATATAATTTTGGTAATATTTTACCCTCTTTTTCTTTTCTGATTTTATAGAAAGTCATCATCTGGTCAAAGTCAATGCTTAAACGTTGACTTTTGACTTTTCTTCGTCAAATCATTTTTTAAGTTCATTTATCTCCTCTCATATATTTTTCTGATTTTGAAACAATGATTTCTCCCTGATCTTAACTCCGAATCATTTCATTTTGATTTCATTGGATTTCTTGTTTCATCAGCTTTCCGTGGATAGCTAAGTCGTAAAATTGCATCACTGTTTGACCCTTCAATTTAAGAAAAATTCAGAAAAATTCATTTATCTCTTCTCATATATTTATATTATATCCAGTAATTATATATCACTTTAATTTCTTAAAATCTCTATTTTAACCTAAGTTTGACCAAGTCAACCCTTCGATCAAAGTCATCAGTGTTCTCTGTGGATCGACCCAATCTTTATACTATACTTGATTTCATATTTTTGTTATTATTAGTTCGGAATTATCAATTTTGTTTGATAGACGTTTGTGTGTTTCCAATGACCGCATAAATCGTTCTGTCAGGTACCCCTCGCCGTAAGTGAAGATCGACGATTCATCTTCAACACGCGCATCAAGCGCTGCTCATGTTGCCACGTCACTTGTGCACTTAAAATACGAAACAAAGTCTCACATGGCACGAGTAAAAAATAAAATGTGTGTATATAAGGTGTGCGTAATTAAGGAGTCAGTGAAAGTCCTTAATAGGGTGCTTTTTCCTTAATTACACACAAACACGAACACACATGCACACACATGCGCACACGTGCACACACACGAACTCGCACACGTGTGCACATGTAAACGTGTGTGACACGTGGCAGTCTCATATGTTGCCATGTGGTGCGCTTTTCTTTTCCACTCACGCTATGTTAGCTACCACGTCAGCACGTGAAAATAAAAATATTATTTTAATAAATTTAAATCAAATAAATCATTTTTAAATTCAGAAAAATTCAGAAAAAATTCCTAAAAATTAGAAAATTCATATCATTTAAATTACAACTCCAACTAAATCCAAATTTAGTTCATTGGATCAGAAATTAAATTATCTATCATTTTAAAAAGTCAAATTTAATAAATAACAAGAGAATAAATTTCTATTTCAGAAATACACTCATTTCTTTTAGATTTTAAATCTTAGAAAAATATATGAGTGCATATAAAATGATTTCTCTTATTATTTAACCTTAAAAACTAATTATAATCTTAAGTAAAGATGGGTTATAAAAAATATTCTTCTTGAATGATCATAATTAATCCTAAATTAACGCAATTTGAGATTATAATGACTTTTTCATAGAATGATAGATAAACACTAAAAAAAATGATAACCTGCATTAGAATGGAATGCTTTATGCCTTAATTCGCATTAATAATAATATATTTTCATGTATAATTTGCATGTTGTTAAAGATGTTAGGACTCATACATTTAAGTTATTAGATGTACTTCACCCTAATGCATTATAACCCTACGTTATGGAATCACAATATATTTTGTTGATTTTTAAGATAAGATGGAATTATGATTTGCACAATTTTTTTTTGAAATCAAGCAATGCTTTCAATTCGGATCCATGATTTTTAAGAGGATACCTCATTAATTTTGGGTTGAAAATGGATTTTTTTAAATATAAATTCAAGTAGATTAAGAAGTGTAGGACTTTCTCACTCAATTTACCTATCCAATGGTAGTCTAAATTTTGTGGCACCCCTCCTCTTATTAGGTGTATAGTTTGAAGCCTTGAAAACACTAAAGAAATCTATTCATAATTAATGAAATATTTTGCTTTCACAATAGATGTTGGATAGAGAATTACATAAAAATTTCTACATAAAATAAAAGTATCTTATTTCACATAATTAGGCAGGTCAATTCTCATTATAAGGAATATATATTTATTGAAATCAAAACCTTCTATATTATACATATCATCCTCCATTTAACTCTTTAGGTATCTCAAGGGTTTATCTCCTAGTGGTTGGACTTAAGGTGTGAGTTACACTAGTTCTAAGATCAAATAATGCTTTGCTAAAGATTATGCCTTTGAAACCACATAAATGATGACATGAATCCATGTGGTCGTTGATAACACACGGAGATGTGTCAAAAAAATTTCCAAACTCACAAATTTAAGATTATATTTATGAATTAAAGAGTAGAATGGTGAATAAGGGTTGAATCCATGGAGAATGAAGGTATTTTTGAAGTGTTCTTCAAATTTGATCAAAATTGAACAAGGAATTGAGGTGAGAAATTAGGGATTTTAGGAATTTTAGAGAGAGAACTCAAAGACGACTCCACAAAATCAAAAATCACTCGATTTGGATCAAGATTTACAGAGAATTCAAAGAGCAAAAATTAGGGAGAAAACTGAACACTAAGAGAGAGAAAACCAAATATAAATCTAAAATTCAACTAATCTACGATTTGTAATTAAAAGCTAATGTTATAGGAAGAGAGATTAGGATGAAAAAACTAATTCTAACCAAAAATAGCACTCGAAATGCTCCAAATGATCGCCGGATCAAGGGTTCTTCATTCCATGATTTTAAAGATGAGTTTTGGTATTCAAGAAGCGATTTCTCTCTATTCTCTCAACGGAATCTCACTTTCAAACACTCCTTGGACATGGAAATCAATCTGGAAGAGGAAGAAAGCAAGAAATTTAAGGATGGAGATGTCTAAATAGTTTGATTAATCAAAACATCCAAGAATGCTCTACATCGTCAAAGAAACTGCATATTTATAAGGAAAATTGGGTGTAGCCGTTAGATTTGGCTCTTCATCTTCAATCAATGGCTCACATGAAAGGCTTGGATGCAAATCATTGCCATTAAGTCGTGTCCGTTCGATCAAAGATGGAGCGCTCAGATTTTGCTAGGTCATGCGTGAAGAAGAAGCATCACGAGATCTTGTCTATCTGATCGGAAGTTGACGCCTCAGATTCTGATATGGCTCTTCGAATCGTGGCCCCCTTACTTGAGTGAAAATGAGGGGCTGAGACTAACCATCCTTATTCGCATTGATCGGACGAGCGTGTCACGTCACTTGTGCAATTAAATAAAAAAACATAGTCCAACATGACATAAATAGGCAGAGATTGATGGGTCTATATTTGGAGATTGTTAGCGAGGTTAACGAATATCCTAATAAGGATGCTTAACCACTAATCTCACATGTGCACACAAGCGCACACATACGCACACACGCAAACACACGCGTACACATGTGTGCCCATACATGCACATGTGTGCGCCACGTGGACCGTATACACGTCGCCATGTGGTGACACATCATTCACTCACTACGTCAGCTGCCACGTAAACGCATGATAAAAAATCTTAAATTTTTATCTTTTTAAATAGAAAGAAATTTAAAATAAATCCAGAAAAATTTAGAAAGATTCATAAAAATTTGAGAAAAATCCCTAAAATTTAGAAAAATTCATAACTTTAAAAATATAACTTCAGATTAATCCAAATTTGTCTTGTTTGATCAAAAATTAAATAATCTATCATTTTAAAAAGTTAAATTTTGTAAAGAACAAGAGAATAAATTCTTAATTAAAAAAATATACTCATTTCTTTAGAAAATAATGTTAAAAAATTAAATGAGTTTACGTAAAAATATTTTTCTCTTATTAGTAATCATTAAAAACCAATGATAATCTGAAATATAAAATGGGAATAATCTAATCTTAAATATATGTATTTAATTATTGATGATTATTCCTAAACTAGTATATTTTGATATTATACCTTAAATTTTTATAGAATGATAGATATACACTCAAAACATGATAACATGCATAAGAATGAAATATTTTATGCCTTAATTTGCATTAATAATCATATAATTTCATGTGTAAATTGCATGTTATCTATGAATTCACCTGTCTTCCAAGGCCCTTCCTTTTATCAAAATTTTCCATATGAAAGGATTGAGATGATTATAAAATAATTTTTTTCTCGTTATTTCCTTTTTTAGGAGCACTAAAGAATTTTGGAAGCTCATCATCAAGTAAAAGATGTTGATATGGATTAGCTGAAATATTTTCATGTGGTTAAAATTATTTGACATGTTGCTTTCTAGAGTTGTCATATTTGAAGGAGGGAGAAAGGATTCAAACTTTGATACTAGGTTTTATGAAGTTCTTATACATTGCAAATGTCTTCCTCTTCCTCATATACCTTACTCCTCGGAAGCCGTAATCCAGACTCATCTACAATCTTACGATTTCTAAGCTAAGGTTGTAGGCCACAATTTGGATCTAAATTCTATCCTTGTGAGAATGCATGTACAACTGCAACAGTTGATTATTAAGCATTAAGGCTTAATTTTGAATGACTTGGTTACAGGCTTGTATCCAACAATCATTAGGGCTTGGCATCATTGTTGAATGAAAAGTTATTTTAGCATTGAATAGTGTGATCTACTTGATGATATCACCCCTACAACAGTGCCTTGAAGAATTTTAAGACTTAAAGTTGAGTTCCAAAAATCATGAGAGTTCAATAAAATGTTAGAGTTTTGAAAATCAAAGTTGGTTCTAGGAAATGAGGAGAAGGATTAAAAAGGTCTTTTTTCCAGAATTGATTTTTTGTTTTAGCCTAATTTATAGGAATAGGGTTGAGAAATTTTAATTGTCACCCTTTTCTTTTTGATAAAATAAATACATTCACTCTCATTGTGTTCCTCATAAGAACAAAAGAAATATACATGCTTTTGAAAACGGCTTAGATTTCCAAGAGGATTTTTTATCTTCTTTCAAATTTCTCTAACCTCATCTAGTAACTCTATATGTACATACCTCATCAATTAATAGACTCCATATTTTATTAAGTTTACTTTACCTAAATCATTCTTACTAGTCATATAGTTATAGTTTTTTCTTAGTTCCTCCAGGACATGATATGATTTTTGTTAAATCGTAGTAGTTATAGAACGTCCACAAGAAGGAGAATATTTTTTTTATAAACCATTCCCTTACAGCAATCATGTTCTAGTTGCCCATGGGAAAAAAACATTATGAGGACATTTTCTCAACAGTGAAGAATAGTAAATATAATTTGGCCAACCGTGATGACCAAGCTTGTTTAGCCTATATGGGATTTTCATAAAAGTACTTCAACATGGGACTTCCCAAAGTAGAAAATCCAAATCTCCATGCCCACAACTAGAAAAGCATGAGATTTTCTTCATGAGAGTTTTTATGGATTTGAAATCAATCTAATGATTGGTTTCAGCTTCTTGGAATTTCATTATACTCATCTATGTTTATCCTTAATTTGTGCTTCTACATAAATTCTTCCTCTATATCATTTGCCTCCAAATTTTGTAAATTTTCTTGATGGTTTTCAAGTCTAAGAAGCTTTTGATAGTAACCAAGTCTTTGTTCATAGTTTCCACTGGGATGTGCAAGAGGAATCTCCACAAGATCCAAATATTTCATGGCCCATAGCAATAGATAAGTTTCATTCTAATATTTGATTGATCATGGGACATATTAGATAATCCTTTATTTCACTTGTGAGACAATGAGGTTGTGTGAGGAGGTCATGCTAAGTCAGCCAAGGCGTGAGTGGTCTGACTCTGTGTTCTTGATGATTAGGTGGCTATCAAAATTTATGTCTAAAAATTGCTGGTGAATGCGTTGAACACTAAATATGAATTTGATTATTGAAATGTTGAAAAGTCAGCTCTATGAATTCTTAAAACTGATGTGTATCCACTTCTACCCACCTATATCTAACATATACAAGAATATTCAAGAATAATCTCCTATTGACTCAATCCACAAAAATTAGATAGTTAGTCTATCCCTCATCCCCATCGACATTGATATGACAGCTCTAAATAAGTTTAATCAACATGGTTAACGATAGAAATGTGAAAATAAGAAAAATACTCAAAAATAAAGAATTTACCTATTGCCATAAACTTCAGATATCTTAACTTGCTAAAACCCATCAATCTTATTCTTGAGTACACTAATCCTTAGAAAAAGGCAAAATTAAAACATTGCCTTGTTCGAAGGATCCTATACTAAGCTATGCTCCATGGATGACCTACTGATAACATGCATTTATAACTTGAATTCTTATCCTAATTAACTCATATTCATGCTTATTTTATGTGAATATGATGCATGTT
>CM044120.1:3752887-3787095 GCA_024174645.1 Lemna minuta | reverse complement strand
AAGAGGAGGATTTTGGAAAAGGCATCCTATGATGTTTTCCTGCAATACAATTTGTGCACAGTTTGCTTGGCACATTGACTGATGGAAGACCTTCAACAATCTTCTTTCTTAACATTTCCTTCAAGTTGTGAAAGCTGAGATGCCCAAACCGTGAGTGCCATAGCCAATCTTCGGATGTGTCTTCTGTGGTGATCAAATAGTGATCAATTATGTTGAGCTTCAAGAGGTAGAGTCGCCCCTCAATCCTTTGCACTTCTGTGAGTAAGCATCCATCACGGTCGAAGATAGTCAACTTTCCTCCCGCCATGGTCATTCGGCAACCCTCTTCATCAAGGCGGCCAAGACTTAGAATATTGGCTGTCAATTGGGGAACGTATAGCACATTGGAGAGCCGGAGAATCTCTCCATTCTTCTGATTAATCAGAATTGCTCCTTTTCCTTCAATTCGGATTCTCAAATTGTCGCCGAATTTGACAAATCCGGTCGTTGACTCGTCTATTCATAGAAGAAATTGCGGCATCCCGACATATGATTTTTTGCTCCCGTATCCAAGTACCATAGGGCAGGATTGGGAAATGCTCCCTCGGAACCGTGAAGAAGTAAGTCACTTACCTCTTCTACTATTGCCATAAGAAGAGAAGACGTTGCGGTCACCGTGTTGGATGAAGTCACTGATGCCGATGCTGCTGCAGGTGTAGTTTCCGCCACATAGGCACAATCATCGCGCGGTTTCTTCGCACTCATGCATTCATATGCAAAATGACCGTATTTTTGACAATTGTAACACTGAATTATTGATTTGTCAAATGGTTTCTTGTCCTTCTCTTCCTCGATCGATTGATTTTGACCTCGTCCTCGGCCTCGACCTCTTTCTCTGCCTCGATCGCGTTGTCTCCCTCTGCCACCCGATGAGGATTCCTCCTCATTGGATAACTTGGCCTTGCTCATTGCCTTAGCCAATAGGACATGCTCCTCTTCACGAGATTCACATTCTTTGAGTCATAACTCATGAACGGTGAGCGATCCGATTACCTCTTTGAGACTTACCTTATCAAGCTCACCGTACTGTTCCAACGACAGGGTGAGCACATCGAATTTGGCCGGCGTTGCTCTCAAAAATCTTCGCACGACCTCCTTCTCTTCCATCGCCTCTCCAAGATTCCTCAATTCAGAGACGATATGCGTGAACTTCATCGCGAAATCCACGACCGACTCCGACTTACCCATGGTGAGTATCTCTAGATCGCGTCAAAGCCCTTGGATGCGAGATTGAATCACTCTATCTACGCCAAGATTCCGCTGACGCAGGATCTCACAATTCTCCTTCGCGTCGAGAATGCCAAGTAAATCTTCAGGGACGCCACTCATGATCGTGGAGAGCGCCTGACGATCCTTCTTCTTCGTCGGATTCTCACCCACAAATGTCTGCCACGGATCATGAGAGTCAAATATACCTCCATGTTTGTCATCGACCATACACGATAATTTGCCTTTGATAATTTGAGAGATGGCGTCGAAGCTCCCATTTCTCCTTCCGCGGATTTCTTCGCCATTCTTGTTCTTCGGAAAAATCGATTCGCTCATGATACCACTTGTTGGCAATAAAATTGCCTACCGATCAAACGTGTGATGACAAGAGGATGAGGTTGAGAGGATCTTGAAGAAGAAAGAAACTAACTCGATTAATCTATTTCACTGAGAGATATCCCGTTGCGCTCTACAAGTTCATCGCTGGGCTGATGAATTATAAAGTCATCCAGCCAATAGAAAATGGAGAGAGGAGTGGTCTCCAACGACCTCCTCAGGCGCGCCTGACACAGCTGACGTGTCTTCACGATCGCCATCATAACTCTCTCCACGAATGGTTGCGATTAATCTCAGCCGATGCCCCTACCTACCTGGAACAGAGGAGCGACCCTCCTTCTGTAGAAAAACGGAAATAAAGAGGACGACGATTTCGTATAGAGGGGTAGAGCGATCCCAGCATCGCCATCGTATGTTGACGGCCTGTTTTGGAGCTCTATGTCTTGATAAAATCCTCTTCCGCACACTGGAAATCGAGGAGACTATGTCCACTTAATGAAGAAAGACTTGGGCATGCCGCTTGGCTAAGGGAAACTAGCGGGGGTCCCAACATGATTTTCTCTCTCTTTCACTCTCTCTTTCATTCTCTCTTTCTCTCTCCCTCTCCGTCTCTCTCACTCGCTCTCTCTCTCTCTCTCACTCTATCTCTCTTTCTCTCTCATTCTCCCTCTCTATCACTCTCTCCCCCCTTGCACCCTTATCTCTCCATGCTCTCCTTGCTCACACTCTCTTCTCAATTTCCCTGATAATATGACGTCATCATCTCTCACCTTATCCCCTCCAGCAAACTGTATCTTGGGGCCAGGCAGGCCACGACAGGTTATGGACAAGTGGAGCCGCAAGCAGGTTCGAAGTGTCCGGATCCTGAGTTGACTTCTTCAAGTATTTTTAATGGAAGAAAATATTAATATTCTAAAGAAATAGAAAGAAGGAGAATAGAGGAGAGAGAGAAACAGGAAAAATAGGAGAGAGAGTGAGAGAGCGGGAAAGACTAAAAAGTGGAGAGAGAGAGAGAGAGCGGGACTCCGGACGTGACGGAAGGCCTCGGTTTCAAGCTTTCTCTCTCCTTTTTTCCCCTTTCTCTCTCTCCTATCTTTCTCAGTCCACCTGTGGAATCCTCCGTTTGAAAAGGACTTCAATAAAGTCAACAGCCATAACTTGGATAGCCGTCTTCGTCGTTAATCCTCGCTCTTTCTCGCTCTCTCTCGCTCTCTCGCTCTCTCTCTCTCTCTCCACGCGTTATCAACCAATCAATAGAGCAACGATTATTTCCCTCACATCATCATCCTGTGGAGGATTCCCTCTGCAATGCAGAGTTTATCGGAATAGAAGAAGCAGAAGCAACGAAAGAATCCAGCCCAGAAGCAAGCCCCTTCCCGCGGACGCAGCCGCCGGATTCGAGCCGCTTTTATCATCTGCAAGCCGTCGCAGAGACGGAGAAAAAGAAAGTCAACGAAATTGTAGCTCTCCGAGCGGTGTTCAAATTCAACGAAACTTTAACCTACCGCATTCACTGAATCGCAGAATCTTCGTCGAAGTCAAGATCAATCTATTGTCGTAACCGGCGTAGACGCACTGCTGGATAGAACACTTGCTGACGTAATACATTCCAAAAGTGTCCAAACGGCTGTACGGGTACTCTCCGACGCAGGTCTGCCGTGAGCATCCTCCCCAGTAGTTCTCCACTGAATCAGGAGATAACCGGCAGCCCAGCCTTGAAAAAAGTAATGGGTGAGAGAGAGAGAGGGAGGGAGGGACGAATGGAGAAATGGGTGGAAAGTGAGACGGAGGGAGAGCGTGATAGAGAGAAGCCAGAGAAGGAAGAGAGAGAGAGAAACTGTGGGGAAGGGTAGAATGGTAGATAGATGATGGGAGAGAGAAAGAGAGTTCTTACTCGCCCCATGGTCTGTTGCAGCCGCACTTGACGCAGTTATTTGCCGTCAGGGCGTAGCTGCCGTTGGGAACATACAGTTCCACGTCCGGGGAGGTGGCGCGAATGTCGGACGACGAGCAGGCTATCGCGCAAAAGAAGACCATCAACAGCTTCCTCAACGGAGAGAGAAATGAAGATGATCAATATTTACCGTACAGAGGTACGTCGAGGACTTGTCCGGCGACCAAGCTCTTGGAGTCGGCCACGTCGTTGAAACTGAGAAGCGAATCCCGGAACACGGAGAACTTGTCCGAGATCTCCGCCAGGCTCGTCTCCTCCCTCACCACGTGGGCCAGGTGTACCACTGGGCCGAAGTTTAAATAATCGCAGCTGCACGGAAGAGGGATGAGCAGCCGTTTTCCGGCGTCGACGGGGGAAGAGGCGTTGACGATGCCGTTAGCGCCCGCGATCTGCCGGTCGGTCACCAGCCCGCCGAAAGTCTCTCCGGCGATCTTCTTGAGGGAGTCCCCGATCTTGGAATTGTAGACTGGCTTCCGGTCGGAGACGCCGGTGCCGTTCGCGCAGGCGCAGGGGAAGGGAATCTTGACGGTGGCGTTGACCGGGACCTTGGTGGAGGTGGGGGTGGTCTCGTTGAGCCCGTTGGCTCCGTAGAGATCGTAGATGGAAGCCACTTGGAAGAGTTCCTTTAGGGCCCCGTAGGTGGTCTCTGCCTGAGGAACAAAACCGGCCATGGCCTTGCATTTCTTCTTGACGCTGCAGCGGAACTGGGGTGGGGACTGAGAGGCGCAGCCGGAAACGAGGAGGAAGAAGAAGAAGAAGAGAGAGCGTTGCAGAGGCAGACCACCTTTGGAGCCCGCCTTCATGTTTCCACCGCCGTGTTGTCCTCTTCTTCTCGATATCTTTATAGTCTACCGGACGCCGGAAGCATCGAAGAAAGTTTCCCCAGTAAACGGAGAATGGAAGGCTTGGGCACGCCACCCCTCTCCCACCACTTTTCATTAATTTTTCGCCTCTGGCCGCTGGAAACTTCAGGGAAACCCACCATGATTTCCTCGCTCGATGTCTCTCTCTATCGCTCTGTAATAAGTATAGAGAATCAAAAGTCAACTGCGAGAGAAGTGCTTGATAACGAACGGTGGGTCTGCCGTCCTAGGAAGTTCACCCCGGTTGGATGACTGCAGAAGACCTTCAAAGATGAATGAACGCTGTGAGAGTGGGCGTAATCGTAGCAGCGTCAGCCTTAAACCCTAGGTCCCCAAGGCAGTCTCTCTTCTCTCTCTCTCTCTCTCCCTCAGAAGTCCCACGGAACCCAAAATCCCTAGGTTCTAACCTGTGTAGGCTTTGAGAATCCCTAGGTTCTAACACTCGGGTGAGAAGAATGCAGAGAAGAAGGAAGAACTCTACTCACTTTTTTATGTTTTGGTTCATACATAGGACCCCTTTATATAGGCAGCAAATCACTCAAGAAGATAGGAGAAGGGGGGGGGGGGGGGGTTACAGGTAACGCCTCACACGATTAACCGTGGCGGTACATTAGCTGAAACGCTCGTGCATTTCTTCCAAGGTAACTCTGCTGGAAAAACCGCCATGCAGAGCTGAGACAGCTCAACATTGTCCTCCTTGGCTCAGCTCCTCCATGCAGACCTTGACAATGCCAAGACACTCACGCATCTCCAGAAATTGTTTTAAAAGAATTTAATCTCAGTAGTCGATCTTAGGAGTTATAACGGTTGAGATTAAAATCGATGAAACTCGTCTAGAGCGTCGGATCAAGATTAAACGGCGATCTTTTGATGCGTTACTTATAACGCACGCGACATGGCTTCATCTCGACGGTCAATATAAGATCCAACAGCCACGACTTATGTTCACCCTATAAATAGATATGTTCTTCTACATTGTAAAGCATTCTATGGCAATTCGAGTAATCGAACTGCTTAGACACCAAATCTCTTAAATCTTTTGCTTCCAATCGCTTCTAAATCAATTTCCGCATCCACGGAGTGCTTGAAAGTCAAATTTCGTTGAGAGAATAGGAAGAAATTGGCTCTTCAACATCAACGATCGTTTTTCGAATTCGGGAATGATAAGCCTTTGATCTGGCGAATAATTGGATCAATTCAAGCGAAATCTTGGGTTAGAGATCATATTTCATCCTAACCTTCCTTCGTATAGCTTTAGGTTTTAATTTTGAATAGTAATTTTAGTCAATTTCGGTTTTTCGTAAATTTTAATTTTGGAAATTTCTCTTTTATTCACTTGATAATTTCTTTACGAATCTTGGTCCAAATTCAGTGATTTTTGATTTCGTTGATTCGTTTTCAACTCACCAAATATATTAATTTCCCTAATTTCTCACCATGATTCATTGTCTAATTTGATCGAATTTCAAAAGATCATCAATTCGTTCCGTCAGGAGATCACGGTTGACTTTTTATCAAAATAGTTAACTTGGTCAACTTAAGTCTAATTAAGGTTTTTAAAAAAGTAAATATGCTATATTATTAATATTAATATTACTAATATATAAGAGAAGATATTTTAAGAATTTTGAAAAACATTTTATGAAGGAAAGTCAAAAGAAAGAGTAGATAACATTCATAACATTATATCCGGGCCAGACCCAGGCCAGTCCGGGACACCGGACGTACCCGAAGGCCTCAGTTTCAAGCTTTCTCTCTCCTTTTTTTCCATTTCTCTCTCTCCTATCTTTCTCAGTCCGCCTATCGAATCCTCCGTTTGAAAAGGACGTCAATAAAGTCAACATCCATAACTTGGATAGCTGTCTCACAGCTGTCTTTTGCGTTCTGTTTATCTTCCTTGGCTGTCGTATCCGACCTCTCGTTATCAAATCGAGCCGTCTTCGTTGTTAATCTCTCGCTCTTTCTCTCTCTCTCGCTCTCGCTCTCTCTCTCTCTCTCGCTCTCTCTCTCTCTCTCTCTCGCTCTCTCTCTGCTCTCTCTCTCGCTCTCTCCGCTCTCCCGCTCTCTCCCTCTCTCTCTCTCTCTCTCGCTCTCCCTCTCTCTCTCTCTCTCGCTCTCCCTCTCTCTCGCTCTCTCTCTCGCTTTCCCGCTCTCCCGCTCTCTCTCTCTCTCTCTCTCTCTGCTCTCTCTCTCGCTCTCCCTCTCTCTCGCTCTCTCTCTCGCTTTCTCTCCCGCTCTCCTCTCTCTCTCTCTCTCTCTCTCTCTCTCGCTCTCCCGCTCTCTCTCTCTCTCTCTCTCTCTCTCGCTCTCCTGCTCTCTCCCTCTCTCCCTCTCTCTCTCTCTCTCTCTCCCGCTCTCCCGCTCTCTCCCTCTCTCTCGCTCTCTCTCTCTCGCTCTCTCTCGCTCTCTCTCTCTCTCTCTCTCTCTCTCTCTCTCTCTCTCTCGTCTCTCTCTCTCTCTCTCTCTCTCTCTCTCTCTCTCTCTCTCTCTCTCTCTCTCTCTCTCTCTCTCTCGCTCTCTCTCTCGCTCTCCCGCTCTCCCGCTCTCTCCCTCTCTCTCTCTCGCTCTCTCTCTCGCTCGCTCTTTCTCTCGCTCGCTCTCTCTCTCTCTCTCGCTGTCTCTCTCTCTTTCTCTCGCTCTCTCGCTCTCTCTCTTTCTCTCTCTCTCACGCTCTCTCTCTCTATCTCTCTCTCTCTCTCTCTCTCTCCACGCGTTATCAACCAATCAATAGAGCAACGATTATTTCCCTCACATCATCATCCTGTGGAGGATTCCCTCTGCAATGCAGAGTTTATCGGAATAGAAGAAGCAGAAGCAACGAAAGAATCCAGCCCAGAAGCAAGCCCCTTCCCGCGGACGCAGCCGCCGGATTCGAGCCGCTTTTATCATCTGCAAGCCGTCGCAGAGACGGAGAAAAAGAAAGTCAACGAAATTGTAGCTCTCCGAGCGGTGTTCAAATTCAACGAAACTTTAACCTACCGCATTCACTGAATCGCAGAATCTTCGTCGAAGTCAAGATCAATCTATTGTCGTAACCGGCGTAGACGCACTGCTGGATAGAACACTTGCTGACGTAATACATTCCAAAAGTGTCCAAACGGCTGTACGGGTACTCTCCGACGCAGGTCTGCCGTGAGCATCCTCCCCAGTAGTTCTCCACTGAATCAGGAGATAACCGGCAGCCCAGCCTTGAAAAAAGTAATGGGTGAGAGAGAGAGGGAGGGAGGGACGAATGGAGAAATGGGTGGAAAGTGAGACGGAGGGAGAGCGTGATAGAGAGAAGCCAGAGAAGGAAGAGAGAGAGAGAAACTGTGGGGAAGGGTAGAATGGTAGATAGATGATGGGAGAGAGAAAGAGAGTTCTTACTCGCCCCATGGTCTGTTGCAGCCGCACTTGACGCAGTTATTTGCCGTCAGGGCGTAGCTGCCGTTGGGAACATACAGTTCCACGTCCGGGGAGGTGGCGCGAATGTCGGACGACGAGCAGGCTATCGCGCAAAAGAAGACCATCAACAGCTTCCTCAACGGAGAGAGAAATGAAGATGATCAATATTTACCGTACAGAGGTACGTCGAGGACTTGTCCGGCGACCAAGCTCTTGGAGTCGGCCACGTCGTTGAAACTGAGAAGCGAATCCCGGAACACGGAGAACTTGTCCGAGATCTCCGCCAGGCTCGTCTCCTCCCTCACCACGTGGGCCAGGTGTACCACTGGGCCGAAGTTTAAATAATCGCAGCTGCACGGAAGAGGGATGAGCAGCCGTTTTCCGGCGTCGACGGGGGAAGAGGCGTTGACGATGCCGTTAGCGCCCGCGATCTGCCGGTCGGTCACCAGCCCGCCGAAAGTCTCTCCGGCGATCTTCTTGAGGGAGTCCCCGATCTTGGAATTGTAGACTGGCTTCCGGTCGGAGACGCCGGTGCCGTTCGCGCAGGCGCAGGGGAAGGGAATCTTGACGGTGGCGTTGACCGGGACCTTGGTGGAGGTGGGGGTGGTCTCGTTGAGCCCGTTGGCTCCGTAGAGATCGTAGATGGAAGCCACTTGGAAGAGTTCCTTTAGGGCCCCGTAGGTGGTCTCTGCCTGAGGAACAAAACCGGCCATGGCCTTGCATTTCTTCTTGACGCTGCAGCGGAACTGGGGTGGGGACTGAGAGGCGCAGCCGGAAACGAGGAGGAAGAAGAAGAAGAAGAGAGAGCGTTGCAGAGGCAGACCACCTTTGGAGCCCGCCTTCATGTTTCCACCGCCGTGTTGTCCTCTTCTTCTCGATATCTTTATAGTCTACCGGACGCCGGAAGCATCGAAGAAAGTTTCCCCAGTAAACGGAGAATGGAAGGCTTGGGCACGCCACCCCTCTCCCACCACTTTTCATTAATTTTTCGCCTCTGGCCGCTGGAAACTTCAGGGAAACCCACCATGATTTCCTCGCTCGATGTCTCTCTCTTATCGCTCTGTAATAAGTATAGAGAATCAAAAGTCAACTGCGAGAGAAGTGCTTGATAACGAACGGTGGGTCTGCCGTCCTAGGAAGTTCACCCGGTTGGATGACTGCAGAAGACCTTCAAAGATGAATGAACGCTGTGAGAGTGGGCGTAATCGTAGCAGCGTCAGCCTTAAACCCTAGGTCCCCAAGGCAGTCTCTCTTCTCTCTCTCTCTCTCTCTCTCTCTCTCTCTCTCTCTCTCTCCCTCAGAGGTCCCACGGAACCCAAAATCCCTAGGTTCTAACCTGTGTAGGCTTTGAGAATCCCTAGGTTCTAACACTCGGGTGAGAAGAATGCAGAGAAGAAGGAAGAACTCTACTCACTTTTTTATGTTTTGGTTCATACATAGGACCCCTTTATATAGGCAGCAAATCACTCAAGAAGATAGGAGAAGGGGGTTACAGGTAACGCCTCACACGATTAACCGTGGCGGTACATTAGCTGAAACGCTCGTGCATTTCTTCCAAGGTAACTCTGCTGGAAAAACCGCCATGCAGAGCTGAGACAGCTCAACATTGTCCTCCTTGGCTCAGCTCCTCCATGCAGACCTTGACAATGCCAAGACGCTCACACATCTCCAGAAATTTTACTCTTCCAAGTGATTTAGTGAGTATGTCAACCAGCTGATCCTCAGTCCTAACATAGTCCACCTGAATCTTCTTGTCTTCCACATACTTCTGTATGAAGTAATGACGAGTGTTGATGTGTTTCGTACAGCTGTGTTGTACTGGATTTTTGGTCAGGACAATGGCCGACTTATTGTCCACGAGCAGCTTCACCATTGTTTTATCAATCCCACTCAATTCACGAACCAATCGATTTAACCACATTCCTTGACATGCGGCAGCAGTAGCAGCAACGTACTCTGACTCACATGACGATAATGCAACCGTCTTCTACTTTTGAGATGCCCAACAGATCAGCATGTCACCGAGGAAGAACACTTGTCCTGAGGTGCTTTTCCGGTCTTGGTCATCACCAGCAAAATCACTGTCACTATAGCCTACCAGTCTTGTCTTCGATTGACCCTTCAAGTAGACTAAGCCATAGCCAATTGTCCCTCTTAAGTACCTTAGTACTCGTTTTAGTGCTGTGAGGTGTTCTATGGTTGGCCGCTCCATGAACCTGCTTAGAAAGCGCACAGAGTAAGTCAGGTCAAGAAGGGTATGAGTTAAATATAGGGATGGGCAAAGACCGACCGGACCTCGGTCAACCGGACCGGACCGAGACCGTCGGTCCCTCGAAATGGGCCTTTCTCGGTCTCGGTCCAAGTTCGGTCCGGTCCGGACATAAATTCGGTCCTTGACCGAGTTGAAAAAAAAATTGCCCTAGGCTCGTAACAAATATTTTGGCCATTTCTGGCGATTTTGCTGTGTTGCGGTTCTTGTGATTTCTCGCGGTGGTGGATTCGCACATCTTGTTTAGGTAAGCTCGCAAGATCTCTGTGCAGTTTTCTATCTTCTTAATTTTCTCCTCCAATTTGCGTATATCTCCTCCAATCTACATTCTCTGTCCCTCTCTTTGATTATATATCCCTCTCTTTGATTGTCCAAGAGATTGGTAACTACCGATCCACGCGACGATCAGTCATAGAACCAGGGATGACAAAAATTTTAAGCCGAGTAGGCTTCTCTCGGATTGTTTTGCAGGAAGGTGATAGAGCCACCGTAACCCCGTAAATCCCAGTAGTCCACCGTAATTCCAACAACCCGGCTCCGTAGATTCCACCGTAACCCCATAGCCCCACAGTCTTTCGGTGGCCCAGTTGAAGGCTTCTCTCGGATAGTTCTGCAAGAAAGTGATAGAGCCGAAGATAAGAGTCTCTTTCTGAATTCAAAACATGTTACAAAGGAAGCCATGCCAATTATCATTAGAATGGAATTGAAACGGGGGAACAGATAGATGGATAGATGATTGAGAGAGACAAACAGAGGCAGAGCAATGGAGATAGAAACAAGGAGAGAGGGAAATGGAGAAGAAGCACGTCCATTACAAACAATATTTAAAGAGGCTTCGGACAGGAAGGAAAGAGGGCAGCATCCTCTCTCTCCCGTTTCTGTCCTCTCCCCCCGTTCTGTCCTCTCTCTCTCGGTTTTGTCCTCTCTCTCCCGTTTCTGTCCTCTCCCCCGGTTCTGTTCTCTCTCCCCCGGTTCTGTCCTCTCTCTCCCGTTTATGTCATCTCTCTCCCGTTTCTGACCTCTCCCCCCGTTCTGTCCTCTCTCTCCTGTTTCTGTCCTCTCCCCCCGTTCTGTCCTCTCTCTCCCGGTTCTGTCCTCTCTCTCCCATTTCTGTCCTCTCTCTCCCGTTCTTTGCATGTCAATTAATCTGCACCTCATGTCCAATTCCTACCGTCAACCACATCATAGTACGGAGAACAATACTCTTCATGTCATCATGAAAATGATACAATGGAACATGATCACATGCAAGATCTTATCGGAGTGTTTTCGAGAAATTTTATATTCCCTGTGCATATTTTATTTTGTGTTTCTAACCTCAGGACTATTGGTAAGTGAGTTATCTGGTACTCCGAGAGCAGCAGCATAGATTTGTAAAAATAAGTTGAGATATGTAAAAACAAGCTATATTGCCCAGTTGTTAAATGAGTTTGAGTTTCATTTTTGTCTTCCTCTCGGCTCTCAATCACAGCACCTATAGTTTCAATGCCCCTCCTAACTGCACTATGATGAGAGTTTCACTAGTTCATTAGCCTTCACTCTAGCATGAGATCATATATATAAACTAGTATTCTTAGATAAGTGGCAAGAGGATTAGGCATAAGAATGAATGATGCAAAAGACAACTTTATTTCTTCCATGTCCATCCTGAATAAGTTGATAGACAACTTCATTTCTTCCATGTACACTGACTGCTAATTTCGATCATTTTCTTGTAATGGGCCCTAATGGGTGTTTTCACTAAAAGATATCTAACCAAAATAAATTTTGAAAGTTTTAAATCCATTTTCCTACAAACTTATGATCCTTTTTCTCCAGGAAATTATCCACTAGAAATTAATAAAAATATAATTACATGGAATTGGATGCAATATATAATTATCTCAATAGACCTTTTTATTTTATTTATTTTATTTTGAAATTCATTAGAATATCAAACAAATTCTGATTTTCTTCATCAGATGCGAAATTATTTGAATATAAATCATCAATAGTCATCTAATCTTTTCATTATGGTTTCTAACTATGAATTTTTTTTATTTATTAATAGATGTTGATATATGTATCTCTTTTCAGGTACGCATATCCATGTTTAAGACCGATCCGAACTGTGACTGAGGTGGACCGAGACCGAGTTCAAATTTGGACCGAATAGTGTGCCAAAAACTGGACCGTGACCAAGACGGCCCAACCCTAGTTATGGGATATCCTTCAATGGAGACCATTGAAATGATATAGGTTTTCACGGACTCGAGAGGGAGCTATGACTTGAGCACGCAAGAGTTCTTGCAAGCAAGACCGCGAGAATCTCGTAGCGGGCTTGAAGCATCGAGTGGACCAACGTATGCCTTGATATTGGCCCGGTCAACGAAAGCAATATCTGGAAGAAACTAATGAGCATCGACTTCAATCAAAATCAAAGAAGAATCGGATAAAAGATGATAATCTTGATGTTCTAGACTTATCAAGTTCACTTTCTTCTTCTTCGTTTCCAATCAGTAAGTATCATCGGTAAGGTTTTTAACTATAATTTTTTTTTTATTAATAGATGTTGATGGTCAAGAGAGACCGAAGTTAAGACCGAACCGGACCGTGATCGAGGTGGACCGAGACAGGACCGAGACCGAGACCGAGACTTGGACCGAATGGTGTGTCAAAAACTGGACCGTGACTGGGACCGCCCAACCCTAGTTAAATACCTTAGACTCCCAATAAGGCTTCGAAAAAAGGTTGATGGAGAATTATTTTGAAACATGAACACAAGGGTTTTAAGTGAACCTATCCTCCTCCTCTTCCTCCTTATCCACCAACTTGAAAAAAATTATCCATTTATTAAATGGATGAACAAGACCTCTCTAAATAATTAAATAGAGAGTAGATCTTAAGAAAATTATTTTCCCTCCCTTCCCTATTTTATACTGATCTAATGATTGACTTGGTCAAAAGAAATTAGCCTTATCCTTAGATAATTAGAATTCCTTGAATGGACCAAGTCAACCACCCTTTACCTTTGATATAGGTTCCTTATTTTCCAAACCTTCTCCACTATGTCATAGGTACCTTGTATATTTATAAAGTAATGATCTCAAGAAATTAATAGGAGTCTATTTGTATTTTCCTTCTCTCTTTGAAAACCACCCTTAGTTATAATTTTAAGAGAGATCTAGTTATTAATTATCCAAGGAAGACATTATCTTCTTATTCTACTCAAAGAATGAAGTCCTTGCATGACTAAACCCATTTATCTATGGAGCTCAATCAGAATGAAGGATTCTAAAGGATCATTATGAAAGGAATGAAGACCTCTCAAAAGCTTTTATGAAAACTACAAAGTCATTGACTGAGTTCGAGCACCCGATCAAGCAACTAAGATGAAAGTCCAGTACGAAAGAAGCTTAGTTGGTGAAAATTCAACATGAAGCAAGAGCACCACGATCTATGTCGCTATTCTGGAGATTCAATCTACAGAGCCTTCATAGGTAAAGCCTGCATCTACAGTCCCGAATACCAGAGTCAGCGAAGGATCTTATAGAGTATCCCTCCCATGCACGTTTATACCGGGACCCAACATAAGCTTTCAGAAGGAAAGGCAAGATCTGCTCTTCGTTACAAGCAGCTTCGGAAATAGTTAACATGGTCGTTTCTTCTTCTGCCAAGGAAAAACTTGAGACAAGGATTACTTTCCTTGTTCCGGAGGATTAGATGAACAAGAGAGTGTCCCATGGTCCAACGAGAAAGAATTAAAGAATGACTGATGGATTGGATTCGTCATGACCGGTTCATTCCAGATTCCGAAGGAAGAAACGAAATCACCTGAGCTACAAGAAGATTTCTAAGGTCATGAAGAATCTTCTATCAGGAAGGCGATATCATCTACAACCCTGGTGTTTTTCGGATGCTTCTCATCTTCCACCCCCGAGCCAAAAGGAAAGAACCGCAGGAGGCAAACAACAGAGTATAGCCGAAAGGCTTTCGTCGTTCGGATACGGAATAAAGACTATTTGACGGCAAGCAATACGTGGAATAACTCCTGATATAGCAGCAGAAGCCAGACGCATAGGCGGAACGACTCCACAAGTCGGACAGTGTACAAGACCTGAGAATTTCAAAATGATGAACGGCAGACCATCCCATCACCCACACGAGAGGACGATGAAAATATGAAGCTAACGCTTCTACTGGAGCAGCTTCAGCATCTATCGACAACAACGGTTCTTCGTAAACAACATCACGATCTTATAACTGCCGAGTTCACCTACAGGATATCCAGTCCACTCCCAATGAGAATGGAGGCCTCCCGACGTCCGCCTCGGCCTTTCTGTCTCCCCGTCTAGGGAAAACAATCCACGTCAAGATTTTATCGGCAGCACACCACTTACGTGGCAACCAACCCTTCAAGCGATCGTGGAAATCTCACGATAGTCATCCTACGTCCTGACTTGTCTCTATAATCCAAACGACGACAATATTCGTGGGGTTGACTTAATTCGGGAACCACCATCATGGAAAGTCCTCATCTTCTCAGTCTCTCGCTGAATAAGCACCAAAGGACGCCAACCGAGTCAACCGATTATCTAAAACGGAAATACCCGACGCGACGCAACGTCCGCCATAACTTCCCTCCTCTCTATTTCTATAAAATGCAAATTGTAAGTCGGAAACGGCAGTTGTTTTATGAAAATTTGGTTACCCTTTTGGTTCGATTTACCCTTTGTGTTCATCGTTTCTTCCATGTGTCTCCACCATCCTCCCTTCCGCAAGCCTCTCTCCGATTCTATCTTCCTATCTAATCTCCCTCCCGCTCTGTCGTCTTTCTCCACTTCACGTCCGAAGCCTGTCGAGGAAAATCCGGTTCAGTGAAGCGATTCGGGAGCATCGTTTCTTCATTTCATTCTCAAGGTCTCATCCTCTATCTCCTTTACGTGATTAATAATTCGAGTCATAAATCTTAAGTCCACATTAGATTATCAGTCCTCTCTATTCTCCCACACCCCCGTCATTTTCCGACACTCCCTCTCCTCTCACGATCTACTCCCGTCTCTTACCTCTCCTCTATTCTCAGTCGTAACATTATCTCTCTTTCTATTTTCTAACCGAAAATACTATTAACTATTCCCTTCTCTTAACTTTATCATAATTAAATATTATATGCCATTGTCGTCTATTCCCTGCCTTTATCATAATCTATCCACGTCTTTCTATTCTGCCTTCTCTATATTATATGATCTATAGTATATTATCTATCAATATTAATCCCCTACCATTATAGATATATCAAAATAAATATCCTTACTCATTAAATAATACCCATTATTCCCTCCCTTCCACTATCCTACTACCTTGGAATTATCAAACATTAATTCTTATTCATATAAATTAATATTTCCTTTATGATATCATTCATAGGTCCTCCCTAGTTTGTAGGAGTATTATCTATTTTAGAAATATCCTACATCAAAGGTTGAGTCAACTAATGGGCCTTCTTGTTGATTGAACTTCATTCGAGCTTCTAGAGGGGTTTGTGCTAGATTGCACTCTTCCATTTTTGCAAAAGACAAGATGCTTTTGGCATAATTGCTCTGAGACAGAGTAATTCTGCCTCCTTCTTGGCTTACCTTAATGCCCAAATAGGAACTTAGTTGTCCAAGATTACTCATCTCAAAGTAATGCTTCATCTGCTCTTTGAATTTACTGATGTCAATATCTTTCTCACCTGTCACAAGGAGATCATCCACATAAACCCCTGTGATTAAGTGAATTCGATGCGAGAACTTCAAGTAAATTGCTTGTTCATATTTGCTCCTTCTGAAGCCAAGTGAGACTAGGCAATTGTGGAACTTGAAGTACCAAGCACAAGGGGCTTGCTTGAGCCCATAGAGGGCATTCTTCAATTTTAGAACATGACCTTCTTTTCCTTCCACTATGAAGCTGACGGAGAATTATTTCGAAACATGAACACAAGGGTTCTAAGTGAACATATCCTCCTCCTCCTCCTCCTCCTTATCTACCAATTTGAAAAATTATCCATTCATTAAATGGATGAAGAAAAACTCTCTAAATAATTAAAGAGAGAGTAGATCTTAAGGGAATTATCTTCCCTCCTCTTCCTCTTTTACACTGATCCAAATATTGACTTGGTCAAAAGAAATTAGCCTTATCCTTAGATAATTAGAATTATTTGAATGGACCAAGTCAACCACCCTTTTTCCTTGATATAGGTTCCCAATTTTCCAAACCTATCCACCATATCATAGGTACCTTATATCATTTTAATTAATGATCTCAAAAGAAAAAATTAGTAGGAAACCCCTTTGAATTACATTCCCTACCTTCTTTGAAAACCACCCTCAGTTAGAATTATAGGAGAGATCTCCATATTAGTTACGTATGGGAGAAACTATATTTTATCCTACTCAAAAACAATTTTCTTTGCATGAATAAATTCATGCATCTATGGAGCATTGAAGCACATGAAGCCTTCCAAAGGAATGAAGATAAAGAAGAGCTCACATCTCTCACTAAATTGAAGACTTAATTTGAGTTCTCTCCACCAAGGTCAACCCTCCCTGCTGATATGGAGCAGTGAAGCAAAGAAGATATCACGGTTTTAAATGACATCAGGACCTTGATGTAGGATCGGGTGCGAAACCGGTCCAACACCGCGATACTAGGGGTGAACTAGGGAAACTCTAATATGATGAAATAAACTAATGATGCAGCCAAGCAGAGTGCCGTCTCGGATGTCGCCGCCGTAGGCCCGGGGGTGCGCCAAGAAGAGTCCATCCGGGAGTCCTTCCGATCCACGTCCTCGCGAGCGAAAGGCAATGAGTCGTCGAAGGAAGCTCGACAGTCAACCCGACGGGTTGGACCACGATCTGAATCCTATCAAGTCATCTAAGCACTCAACCTGAACTAAGCCCCGATGGCGGCGGAGACGGTGCGGGAAATACTGAAAGAAATATAGACTTCAACGTAAAATAAAGGGGAATGTGTGCCTAACCTGCGGGGCGCGAGCCCGGTCGGTCGTGACGATGGAGGCCGATCGTACGCCGCATGGGCGGACAACAGTGGAAAGGCGAAATGGAGTCAGCGATGTCGTGGCGAGGGAATCGGTCGTTCGTACATGACGCGGAGGACGGCAAGAACGAGTCGAGCGATATCATGAAGGCTGGCGGTGACCTTTGACGCGGATGTTGAGCTTGTGGGAGAACAACAAACTATGACGGGGCACGATCCGTTCGGCTGCAATCTGGGGTGTAACGGAGCCGAAAGAGGGAGGAAGAAGAGGACACTCAAGCGAGAGAGGGAGTGATGTAGGCCTGTGGTAGGGGGGAAACGCGGTAAAGAAAAGTGGGAGAGGACGAGGGTAATCCCAGATCAAAATTCTGTGGAGGTAACCCGGCGACACGTCGTCAGATGTCACGTCAGGTGACGTTGGTACGCTCGGCGAAGGGCCAACTTCCTCCCAGTCAGCGATTCAAGCAAGAATTCTGCGATCAGTGTTAGGACGTCGCGGGAAGGTGAAGCGAGGCGAGACAGGTGAGTCGCAGGAGGGTGTGAAATTTTGGTGCTAGCTTGGTTGAGGCGGAATCGCAGGATGACAGCGGGATTGACAGACGTTCGTGGGATGCGGAAGAGAGAACCGGGCAACTCCAGCGTGTGGGTGGCGGTATTGGCGGTGGTGGGGCTGGCGATCGGCACGCATGCGCGTCGGACGCTTAGCCGTATGAGAACCCGTCGGAAGTCGAACTTGAGTTTGGGTACGATTCGTGGGGTTCGGAAGAAGGAAGGGTAGATTCGGGCTGCGAGTCGGAAATAGGCGAGAGAATATCGGTGAGGAAGGGGGTGATTACGGGTGGTGGGATGCGAGAAGGCAAGGGCGGAGGATCGTTTCGGGATGGGGGAAGAAGATAGGAGATGTGGAGGATCGGAGGGGAACGAAATGGCGGTGAACGGTGGAACGGTAGTGGGAAATCGGGATTTCGGGAAGAATGGCGACGCTGGATGTGGCAGTGGGACGGGGAATGTGGGGGAAACAAGATGTGGAGAAGGTGGGGAGTCAGGAAATCGGGGACGTGGGGGGAAGGGTCAGGAGAGGGGGAAGGAGACGGATCGGACGTGATCGCAGGGTGAGACAAGGCCGGGGCAGTTCGTGGAGATGACAGGAGGGGAGAGGGTGAGGAATCGGGGGAATGATGGTCGTTGGGCGAGGCTGGTGAAGGGGAAACCGTGGGGCGGCGAAAAAGGCAGTGGGAAGAAGAGTGGAATGGGGAAGGGGAAATGGGTCCGTGGAGGGGGGAAAATAGCAGCACAGCGATCCGGCGGCGGTGGCGGCGGCGGCGACGGCGGCGGGAAGGCTGCATGCAGAGGATATGCGATCAAGGCAAGGGGAGGCGGCGGCCTCGGCGGCGGGCACGGTGGCAGCACGTGAAGGTGCGGCGGCGGTGGCGGCGGTTGGTCTCCTTCCTTGATCTTCCTTGAGCAGCCACTTGAGAGGGGAAGGCTCCTTTCTTTCTTCAAATGACGGCTAGGGTTTGTGGGGGCCGAGAGAGGAAAGGGCCCACTTGAGGCCCACAACCCACACCTAAACATACTCATAGAAATTTAAAGGTTCACAAAGGAAAATGGCCTCACGAATGGGATCCCGAAAAGGAGAGAACCCACCTAAAGGCCTAAAAGAGAAGGAAGAAGAGATGCAAAGGCCCGCTTAAACACGTGCGGGCTAATAAAGTTCATAATAAAAAAAAAGACGGAAAAGATAACTCCACGCGCGCGCAAGCCCTGTGAAATGTGGCGTGGCGAGATGAGGTCCTCACTTGGTGTAGTGAAACTCGGCATCCTTCGTCTTTGCCTGTCGAGGGGGCTGGACGCGCGCGGGTGTCGGCTCCTCCGGCGCCGTAGTGTCATGCCTTGGTGGCGACGGGGGTCGTACGCCACCAGAACTGTCTTGATTTCTTTCCACTGAACACATACAATACGTTCCATGAAGATGGACTGTTAAACGGAAGAGACGTCGGAAGCAGCACTCATCAGACGGGAACCTTTTCTAAACGAAATCTCCATCAACCGTCAAGAGATCTAATTATTCCATGTGTTCCCTCCTTACTGTTATGAGCAATGACCACAAGCTGAAGGGAAGTCGAGCCTGTGCCACGACCACCAGGAGCTCTCATAGGATCAAAGAGGCATTTAAGTATTCGTCAAATGTCTCCATGTATCTCCCTCACGCGACGACTGCATCGGGAAGAAACACTTACGAAGAGCATAGAGGAAACTCCTAATTACGAAAAGGAAGCTCCGACTGGGAAGACAAGATAACCCCCCGAAGACAACTGAAAGAAGACTTCAAGCATCGTCACCGTCAAAATCAGCACAGATCGGGCATATTCCGGTCTTTCATCGGTCGCCACCACGAAAGTTGAGGACTTCAGAAAGTGTCCACGATGAGCGTAACCGCTCGTACGCGGAAGTTACAACATCGCGGATTCACTAAAAGACGAAAGAGACGGAAATTCTCAAACAAGTAAACTCTCATCGTTGTCCTCAGCGATAAAACATCACGATCGGAACTTCACCCAGACTAACATCCAAAAGAAGCCCAGCTCATCCAACTGATACTGAAGTCAACAACCTCATCCCCGACCAAACAGACCTACCTTCCAGTCAACGGTCGTGACGGAGTCCACGTAAGAAGCAACAAAGAAATTCCGCAACTTACATAACCGTCGTCCGTGGAAGTTATGAAGACGCGTCTCATCCCTACCACTCCTCATCTCCGTCTTCTATAAAAGAGGGATTGTAAGGGATGAAAAGAAAGTTTTTTTGAATGAAAAGTTTGGTTCTTGGTTACTTTTATCCCTTTGTGTTCATCGTCCCTCCCCGTATCTCCATCTTCCTTCCACCTTCTTCCATCTCCGAGTTCTATCCCTCTTCTATACTCCCCCTCGTTCTCTCGCTTTCAGTCACTGTCGTCAGAGAATCACTGAGGATACTCCGTATCGTTTGAAGAAGTCGGGAACGTCACTTCTTCGCCACTCAAGTAAGTGTCCTCATTCTGTTACAATGATTAAGTTCGCATCCGCATATCATAAGTCCAATGAATTCCCTCGTTCTATCTATATTCTCTCTCCCTATAATTAATATCCTTCTGCTCCAACTTTTTCGTCTCTATTCGCCTCCGCATTCTTCTCTCTTCCATTCCACTTCCTATTCTCCTCACCACCAACTCCCTTCCCTTATTAATTATTCCTCATTCTCCGGTCTTTCCCTACCCGACAAGCATCATAAATAAGTCTCTTATCTTAATAATATAATAATCAATAATACCGGTCACTAAATTTATTCATTATATATTATTATCGTTTTCTCCACATCATCCCCCATACTACTATTTCTAGGCAATATTCTATTCGTATCTGCATCATTATTCTTTATATTTAGTTCTTATCTCATGTATTGCTCACTCACTATTTATACTATCTATTATATTCCTCACTATTCCAACTTCTATCTACAATCTCTTCTCTATTAATATATATATTTATCACCATTATCATCCTCTTATTCACCTATCACCCTTCACACTTATAATCCTCTATATTTTAAAATATCTACCCTACATCATTCTCACTGATATCATTTCATACATCCTCCCTCATATTGTAGGATTTAGATACCTATTCTAAATTGTCCTACATCAGAAGCCATCCGGCTGCTTGACATACAACTCCTCCTGTACATCTCCATTCAAGAAAGCTGATTTTACATCTAGATGATGTAACAACCAGCTATGTTGAGCGGCACTGTCAATTAAAACACGGATTGATTCAATTCGAACCAGTGGAGCAAATACCTCATCGTAGTCAATACCATGCTTCTAAGAGTAGCCTTTGACACCTAATCTTGATTTGCACCTCACTACATCTCCATCTGAGTTTCTTTTAAGTTTAAATATCCACTTGAGTACAATCAGCTTGCATCCGATCGGAGGTGGTACTAGCTTCCATGTGTTGCTTCGATCTATGGCTTGCATCTCCTCTATCATGGCTTTCTTCCATGCCTCGTCACGGGAAGCTTCTTCATAACTCATGGGCTTATCAGTAGAAACTGATGAACTCGATTAAGTGTGTTTTTCGTCGTTGTTGTGTATCGATTTCATGCAATAAAATTTATATTCCTTACTTAGTATAGTGTAAGCAAGGGTCGAATCCACAGGGAGCTGAGGTAATGAGATTAGATATTCAAATGAAAGGTGAGAGAGCATGGAAGAAGTGAGAGCTTGGAAAGAAGTGCAAACGTAAATGCAACATGTAGAGATGAATATGAGTGATAGTTTTTAGGTTTCTTTTTTTAATTAGGAGAGAAATATGAATTCCAATGGAAAAAAATTTAGAAATAAATGAAATGGGGATGAGATGATGACAAGGTGAGAAGAGTGTTCGGCGGTAGCAATGGATCGATGAATAGATGTGCAGCGATAGGGAGAGAGAGTTGCAAGTCTCGATGATGTCAAAGCCACTACATTAAAAGAAAATAAGAAAGAAATATAAAAAGGAAAATATAACTTTACTGTTTATGGAGATGATGAACACAAGAAAGAACTCAATCCAGTCGTCGCACAAACCCCGTCGGTGTGCCCGTCCTAGGCCAGGTGATGCTCGATCCGCTCCGATCACGATCTTGGCTTGCTCCCTTCTCCACTACAAGGTTGAGCATCAAATAATGCTCCTCCTTGGGCCTTGACCTCCTCTCCTTTTCCTTCTAGTAGCCTGATGCTAAGAAAGAGCCAAAAAACACAAGGAGAGAGAAAATGAAGGCTTTTATAGTGAGTTCTTAGGGTTTGAGTGTAAAGAGGGGTAAAAGAGTCCAATTATTAAAAACTTTTTTTTTTCAAGCTTGATTTTTTGACCCAAGGGTATAGATGGATAGAGGGTTAAAAGATGAATCTAGATATAAAATTTCAGCTCAAAACTCCATCTAGATCATGAGATATCATGATTTTAATTTAGAGAAATCATAGTCTTTGATTGAGATAGTGCAGAGTGGCATTTTTTGTAAATTACTGACTTCGAAAATTCCTGTAAATCGAAGGGGCATTTCTGTAATTTTTCACTTTAAAAATTGGAGTAGCATTTTTGTAAATTTCTGACTTCGAAAATCGGAGGGCATTTTTTGTAAATTTTCACTTTAAAAATGGGAGTGGCATTTTCGTAAATAGGCTCAAAATCTGAAAAAAGTCCCTAAAAAATTCAGAAAAATTCTAGAAAAATTCCTAAACTTATAAATTGAATATCTCACAAAATACAACTCCTTTTTTCACAAAATTTTCTCCATTGGATCAAGAATTTAATCCTCTATCTTTTTATCCTAAAATATCTAAAATCATGAGAAAAATTAAGGTCTCATTTAATAAAAATTAAACTTGGTCCAACCTCCTTAAAAATAAGGAGATTGGCCCAATATTCACTCTAAATCAATTTTGGATTAACCTAGAAATATTATGATGATACCTTTACTAAATCCAAATCTCATTTACCAAATTTCATAAAAATATGGTTGTCTTGGTGTTCAAATTTAGTAGAGAGTTGTTTCCTCTTTCCTCTTATCGTCATCCATATCCATGCTTTCCTACTTGCATACCTATGTCCCTACATCCACATAACTCATAGAAAATATCAGAATTCAACCACTTGACTTTGAAAGAGTCAAACGGGGTTAGTGTCATAGTATAAGTAATTGAAAAGAATGGTGCATGATAGGACACATCTATTTTTTTTTACTAAATTAGCACTAAATAGATGCAAGTTGAGTATATGAGTGGAATGCAATGATGAATGCAAAAATATCATAAAAGGATGATAACGTGCATTATATGACTAAGAATTATGTGTTGAAACCCATTTATAATGATGAAAATGAATGCATCAATGACACGTTATCAGAAACCATGGACTCGTCTATGGGGGGAGGAATTGGGCTGGTCTCCTTAGACAATTGTGCAATTGTCTTTACCCTTGGAGGTTCACTTTGTTCAGACTCTGAAGGGGTGACAGAAGTGGGCTCAAGTAGCTGCAATTTACTATCTTCGTCTTCAGAGTAGCTTTGATATCCTTCTTCTTGATTAGAAGAAATCATACGGAAAAAGGTAAGATCCAGAACATGCTCACCCTTCCTTTCCCAATTCCACTACCCATCTTCTTCAAAAACAACATCTCGGCTAACATCCACACTCCCATTGATCGGGTCAAAACAGAGGTAGGCCTTAAAGCCAACTTCATACCCTATGAAAACCATAGGAGTGCTGCGATCTTCGAGCTTCTTTTGTGACATCTTAGTGCACTTCATATGCACAAGTGAGCCAAACACCCTTAAGTGGGCAATTGAAGGCTTACGGCGAGTCCAAATCTCATATGGAGTCAACTCCTGGAGACTATGAGTAGAGGAGCGATTAAGTAGGTAAACAACTGTATTTACTGCTTCTCCCCACAGTTCACGGGGTAATTGCTTCTCTTTCAACATGCTTCGGACTCAGGACATAATAGTCCAGTTCTTCCTTTCCACCACGCCGTTTTGTTGAGGAGAGTAAGGGGCAGTCAACTGTCGTTTAATACCGTGTGACACACAAAATGAAGTGAATTCATCAGAGTTAAATTCACCTCCTCTATCAATCTGAAGACACTAGATCTTTGCCCCTTTCTCGCCTTCAGCAAGTAACTTAAACTTCTTAAAGTGAGATAGTGCCTAAGACTTGAGCTTCATCATAGCCACCCACATTAGCCTCGAGTATTTGTCCACAATTAGGAGGAAATACTGGCTTCCCCCTAATGTGGGTGGGCTAATTGGACCACAAATGTCTGCAAAGACTAACTCAAGTGACGCATTAGCTCTAAAAACTGTCGTTTTTGGAAATAGTATCATGGATTGCTTTCCTGCAAGACAGCTGTGGCAGAGTTGGGTAGGGAGGGTAATTGGAGGAAGTCCTTCGACCAACTGTTTTGTAGCCATCTTTTTCAAGAAATGATAGTTCAAGTGGCCATATCTGAGGTGCCATAGCCGACTTGAATTATCATCTGCCTTCATGAGGAGACAATTTTCTTCAACTTTGAGCTTAAGCAAGTATAATCTTCCTTCTGAGCGATGGACTTCTGCCAATAGAGCACCATCCCGATCATGGATGGTAAGCCGGCATCCAAACATAGTCATCTTGCATCCTTCTTCATCTAGCCTCCCAAGACTGAGTATGTTAGCACACAATTTTGGGACAAAGAGAACGTTACCAAATAAAAGCCTCTGTCCATCTTGACGTAGTACTACCACACTGCCACGACCTTTGATTTCAACTTGTGAATTATCCGCAAATTTCACAAAGCCGTCGACTAATTCATCAAGAGTAGTGAAGAAATTTCGTTGACTAGTCATGTGGTTTGTGGCGCTTGTGTCGAGGTACCACATATCAGAAGTATGATGATCAATCTCGGATCCTTGAAGCAAGAAATCACTTCGAGCTTCTTCAATGGCCACAAGGAGGGAGGACGTAGTAGCCGGAGCAAGTGCTTGTGGAGTTTGCACCAAAGTTGGAGCCGAGTTTGCCACATAAGTCCGGTCCTCTCGTTCCCTTTTGGGATTCCGACACTCGTAGGCAAAATGGCCATACTTTTGACAATTTTAGCACTGAATGGATGATTTGTCAAAAGTCTTCTTCTCTTTCTCCTCTTCATTCCCTGGATGGCATCCTCGGCCCCTGCCTCTGCCACGACCACGATGACGCCCTCAGCCACGAAATGAGGACTCCTCCTCACTCGTTAATTTCGTCTTGTTTAGTGCCATGGCTAGGAGGGTTTGTTCCTCTTCACGAGATTCCCTTTCTTTGAGCCGCGGCTCATGAACTGTAAAATCTCATCGAGACTCACCTTGCCAAGATCGACGTATTGCTCAAGAGAGAGTGTGAGAGCATCAAATTTTGATGGTGTCGCTCGCAAAAATCACCACACGACATCCTTCTCATCCATTTCCTCTCCCAAATTCCACAATTCGGAGATGATGAGCGTGAATTTCATCACGAAATCCGCTATGGAGTTGGTTTTGGCCATAGTGAGCATCTCAAAGTTTCTCTTGAGACCTTCTATCCATGACTGAATCACTCTGTCAACGCCGAGATTCCTTTGCCATAGAATCTCCCAGTTTTCTTTTGTGGTCTTCATAGCATCGAGAATGCCTAGCATGTCTTCCGCGATGCCATTGATGATTGCAGAGAGAGCCATACGATCCTTCTTCATGGTGATGTTTTCACCAATCATAGTTTGCCACAGATCATGAGAGTCGAGGTAAACTTCAATCGACATAGACCAAATGCGGTAGTTAGTCTTTGAGAGCTTGAGAGAGGGCATCGGCGCCATCGTTTCTCCGCCATGGGCACCAGAGGTGCTTGATTTTGCCATGCTAGAACCCAAGGGGTAGATTGGTTCTGATACCACTTGTACGCTTTGAGAAGCCTCTAGCTACTTCAGAAATACACTCGAGAGAGAAGAATGCAGAGAAGAAGGAAGAACTCTACTCACTTTTTTTATGTTTTGGTTCATACATAGGAGCCCTTTATATACGTGACAAATCACTCAAGAAGAGAGGGGGGGTTACAGGTAACGCCTGACACGATTAACGATGGCGGTACATCAGCTGAAACGCTCGTGCGTTTCTTCCAAGGTAACTCTTCTAGAAAAACCACCGTGCAGAGCTGACACAACTCAACAGGGTGGAAGGCTTTGGTGGCTTTCGAAGCTCTCATTTGGATTCCGTTAATTCTCAGTTTCTCTCTCCCTTTTCTGATCTTTATAAAATATAAACAAAATTAGAGGATGAAAGAGGAGAGAAGAAGTTGGACGAGTGGGGCTGCAAGCAAGTTCGAAGTGTCCAGACCCTCCGTTGACTACTTCAAATATTTTTACTAGAAGAAAATGTTAATATTCTAAAGAGATAGAAAGAAGGAGAATAGAGGAAAGGGAGCAGGAAAAATAAGAGAGAGAGTGAGAGCGGGAAAGACTAAAAAGTGGAGAGTATATAACATTACTTTTTAAAACTAAATTTAATCTATCCGGGCCAGACCCAGGCCGGTACAGTACAGATTTACAAGTCCAGGACTCTGGACATGCCCGAAGGCCTCTTGTCGTCGAATGGGGTCGTCTTCGTTGTTAATCTCTCTCTCTCTCTCTCTTGCTCTCTCTCTTTCCACGCGTTATAGTCAACTCGTCTTTGACAATAACCCTTCACCAGTAGCCTTGTCTTGAAGGTGTCAATCTATTCATCAACATCAATCTTCTTCTTGAAGATCCTCTTACACCCGATGGGTAGTATACCCTCAAGAGGGTTGACCAAGTACTATACTTGGTTGTGATGCATGGACTTGGTCTCCAAATCCATCGCTTCTCGTCATTTCTTATAGTTAGAATCATTCATCACTTCATCGTAGGTCAAAGGATTACTATCCTTCAAGTGAAGAGTATCAACATCATCCGTCACAATGTGTCTTACCTATCGATCTGGTTATCTTAGTACTCTATTAGACCTTTGCGATGCCTCTGTGTATACTTGAAGATTTTCAGGGACTAAGTTCTCATTCAATGAAGTAGCAATTGTGTCTAGATCTAGAACTTCTTCTATTACTACTTACTCATATTTATTCTCAAGAGATATCTTCTGAGAAGACAACCCTTTTCATAACAACTATAATTGTTCTTCAGGGCGGTAAAAGTAGTATTTTGATTTTCCTTTTAGATATCCTATAAATCAGTCCTCGACTCTAGCTTATTTGTATCATGTTTCTTAACATGAGCATTACAACCTCATACTCTAAAGTAAGAGAAGTCCAACATCTTCCCTTTCTATATCTCATATAGAGTAATAGTTATAGATTTTTCGAGTAAGACGTTAATGACATTCGTTGCAGTCAAGCACATATCCCCAACAAGATATTATACGTTTTGAGAAACTCAACATAGATCGTACCATGTCTAACAAGGTATGATTTCTCCTTCATGACACACTATTCATCTGTGTGTAAGGAGGAGTCAACTGAGCTAAGATACCATTATCCTTAAGGATTTGTTTGAACTTTGTAATTAAGTATTCACTTCCTTGATCTGATCAAAGAGTCTTGATACTCTTTCTAGATTGTTTTTCTAGTTCATTCTTAAACTCTTTGAATTTCTTGAAGGCTTGGAACTTATACCTTATAAAGTACACTCATCCAAATGTAAAGAAATTATCAATAAAAGTAATGAATTAGAAGCTATCATCTTTGGCGTGGACAAGCATCGAGCCACATACACCAAAATGTATTAGCTCAAAGATGCCCTTGGCTTGCTCTCCAGTCCCTGAAATTATTAGATATTTGGGCAATTTATCTATGATGAAAAATGAATAAGTTGCAAATGATTCCTAATCAAATGCACCCAAGTATGTATCCCTACTCAACTTTTGTAATCTTACATGGCCAACATGCCGAAGTTTGTAATATCATAGGTATGCCTCGTTCACATCTCGTTTACTCTTATAAATAGAAACAACCATTTGGAGATTGTCAGAAGAAACATCAATTAGATAGAAATCATTAATTAAAGGTGTTGTAGTAACCAATTTACTTCCCGAGTAAATAGAACAACCTTTGTCCTTAATAATCAAGGTATATCCCATCTTCTTCAAACAAGAAACTGAAATGATGTTCTTCGTTATGCTAGGAACATAATGATATTCTTCTAAAGAAAGATAATCTTTGGATGGTAGCTTGATGTTCAAAATCCCTAGCGCCACAACGGCAACTCTTGCATCGCTTCCCATCCTTAGTTCCACCTCGTCTTTTCTCAGCTTCTGCTTACTTGTTAACCTCTACGAACCATTCCAGATGTGAGAAGTACATCCAATATCTAATACCCCGAGATGTAGAATCTCTATAAAATAAGTAAGTATCTATCATATAGATATCTAGAGCATCATCATGCTTCGTTTGAGCTTTCTCCTTGAAGTACTTTTTACAGTTCCTCTTCTAATGTCCTTTCACGCCACAATAGAAACATATTCCCTTGTCATCACCGTCCGTCTTTGTCAAAATTTCTTTCACTTGCCTCTTCCCTTTACCCCTTGATAACATGCAAATTAAGGCATAAAACATTTCATTTTTATGCATGTTAATATATTTTTTAGTATATATGATGCAGGATGCGGTGGTAACAACCCTCGTGCCTGATCAATAGAACTAGGGTCAACGAAGATAACCGGTCAAACCCTAACCTACGGGTCGGCGAGTCCTAGACCCTAAGTACGATGTCATAGTCTAAACCTATGTGCAAGCAGGCGTGCCGGTTAGCGAAGTCGAGTCCGGTAACCCGGGGAAACTCGCGATTATGGATAGGATGAGATCCTCTCGGTCCACGTCCGGAGGCGTGTAGTAGCTCGTCGTGGAGTAGCTCTAAGGCTGCAGCCCACGCTCGGTACTCGAACTTATACTCGTACTACCCTACCTACGTCGTCTGACGGCGGTGGAGACGAGGAAAGGAAACGTTTCAAAAGGTAATTAACTTTAAATGAGGTGGGTCGTGGCATGGGAGATCGCTCGTGCGCCGCGCGAGCGTGCGGCAGATGTGGACCGGAGCAGCAACGCTGGGAGGTTGAGAGGTGGTCTCAGGGTGGAGCTGATCCACTCGAACGCAACCAGGGTTGCACGGGCTCGGTGGGCTGGATGCACACGGCCCGAACGATTGGGCGTGCGTGGGGGCTGTGTGGAGTGGCGCGTGGGCGGCCCCGGGTCAATCAGCAGACGATTGGGTTGACCCAGCTGGTTCGCGTCCGTTGGGTTACATGTCGGTTTGACCCTGCAGGTCACTATCAGCGTCAAGCGGATGATCCCAGCAGGCAGTGTTGAAGCGTTCAAGAGGAGGACATGCGTTCAGGGGCGAGTTGCTTGCAGAACGGAGCAACCAGAGGGGTAGTCTCGCGCACGTGCGGCAGGACTCCCCCGGAGAGGGTGGGTGATGATCGAGCCGATGGGTGGAGTGGTGAATTCGGGCCGGAATAACCCAGAATGGGATGGCGTCGAAATCAGGAGCGGGGTTGCTGGAAACCGGGGTGGGAGCGAACGAATTTTTGGCGGAGGTTAGGTTTGCAAGGGGATGAGAAGTGGAGATGTGCGAAAGGGGACAGACGTGATCGTGGAACCAAAAATTTGGCGACGGGACGGAGTGGTGAAATGGGAGAAATTCCAGTGACGATCGTGAGCGGGAAGTTCGGCGAGAGAGAGAAGGGGAGTGGGGCGGAAGGTCCGGACGGTGGCTTCGCGGGAGGGAGAGAAAGGTGTGTGCCGGGAAGACGCGTCAAAATTTTGCCCAGTCGAGAGTGAACTTTCAGGAAGTCAACGGAGAGGATGTGGCTCGAAATGCTGCCAATATCACACGCAATTCGCAACCATGGTGAGGGGAGGGCCAAGGCAGCGATTTTGGGATTCTAGAGTGGAGACGGCAATGGCGGATGAAAGAGGGAATTCGGGTAGGGGGTATTGCCGGAGTGGCGGAATTTCGTGACGGGGGAAAAAAAATAGGAACGATGGAATTTCGTGATAAGGGAAGAGGGGGCGACGAAATTCGCGACAGGGGAAGAGGGACGACGGGAGGGTGCGGAATGCAGAAAAGGGAGGGGGGAATCGTGCGGGGACTTGGCTGGGGAAAAGGGAGGACGACGGAAAATCGGGAGGTTCGTCGGGGAGAATGAGAAAGCTCAAGACGGAGAAACCGGGGAGGAGAAGGGGGTTGGCCGGAGAGGGAGATGACCGGCGGGTGGAGGTGGAGCTGGAGGAGAGGATGGCGGCGGCGGCTTGAGGACAGCGGCGTCACGATGACAGCGGGGCAATGAGTGGCAGCCTTCCGTGAGAAGCCACTGGAGATGGAGGAGACTCCCTTCTTTTCTCAAATGACGACTAGGGTTTGTGGGGGGGTCCCTTCCACTCTTATAAAGCCCATAATGGGCCGAGAGGGGAAAGGGCCTAATTGAGGCCCACAACCCAACACCTAAGCATGCTCATAGAAGAAATAAGGTTCACAAAAAAGAATGGCCCCACGAATAGGATCTTGAAAAGGGGGGAACCCACCCAGAAGCCTAAAAAGGAAAGGGAAATAAGCGAGGGCCCGCTTAAACACGTGCGGGTCAAAAGTTCATAATAAAGAAATAAAGATAAGATGATAGATCCGCGCGCACAAAAAGGCTCCTCCGGCGCCGTGGTACCGTGTCTTGGTGGCGACGGGGGTCGTACGCCACCAATATATCTATCATTATATGAAAATTAAGTTATAATCCTAAAATGCACTAATTTAGGTATAGTTATGATAGTTAAGAAAAATATTTAAAGATTAGATTACGCTCATTATTTATTTGAGATTATAATTAGGTTTTAATGTTAAATAATAAGAGAAAATACTCTTTATACAGTCATTTGTTTTTCTAAGTTTTATTATCTAAGATAAATGAGTATATTTTTTGAATAAAAATTTATTCTCGTATCATTTAGTAAATTTGAATTTTTATAAATGATAGATAATTTAATTTTTGATCCAACAAAACAAATTTTGATTAATTTGGACTTATGTTTTTAAATATATGATTTTTCTAATTTTTAGGGATTTTTCTAAATATTTTATGAATTTAATTAAATTTATTTTGAATTAAAATAAATAATTAATTATATTTTTATCACGTGCTGACTTAGAAGCTGATAACATGCTAATTAAACATGAAAATACATTATTATTAATGCAAATTAAGGCATAAAACATTTCATTATAATGCATGTTATCATATTTTTAGTGTTTATCTATTATTCTATACAAAAGTTATTATAATCTCAAAATGTACTAATTTAGAATTAATTATGATAAATTAGGAGAATATTTTCATATACCCATATTTACTTGCAATTATAATTAGTTTTTAAGGTTAAATAATAAGAGAAATTATTTTATATACACTCATATATTTTTTTAAGTTTTAAAATCTAAAAGAAACGAGTATATTTTTGAAATACAATTCTCTTATTATTTATTAAATTTAACTTTTTAAAATGATAGATAATTTAATTTTTGATCCAATGAAATAAAGTTGGATTCATTTGGAGTTATATTTTAAAAGATATGAATTTTTCTAATTTTCAGGGTTTTTTTAGATTTTTCCAGAATTTTTTGAATTTAAAAATCAATTTATTTTACTTAATTTCAATATTCTTTTCGCGCAAGTGATCTGGCAGCACATGGAGTGTATGATCGCATGATTAAATCGCAATCATCGATCATCACTTTAAGATGGGGGGTAGTGGCGCAAATCTATTCGTCCGCAAATCGTTTTAAAATAATTTAATCTCAATCGTCGATCTGAGGAGTTATAACAGCTGAGATTAAAATCGATGAAACTCATCTAGAGCGTCGGATCAAGATTAAACGGCGATCGTTTGATGCGTTACTTATAACGCGCGCGACATGGCTTCATCTCGACGGTCAATCTAAGATCCAACAGCCATGACTTATGTTCACCCTATAAATAGATATGTTCTTCTACATTGTAAAGCATTCTAGGGCAATTCAAGTAATCAAACTGCTTAGACACCAAATCTCTTAAATCTTTTGCTTCCAATCGCTTCTAAATCAATTTCCGCATCCACGGAGTGCTTGAAAGGTCGAGTTCGTTGAGAAAATAGGAAGAAATCGGCTCTTCAACATCAAAGATCATTTTTCGAATTCGGGAATGAAAAGTGGTGGCGTACGACCCCCGTCGCCACCAAGACACGATACCACGGCGCCGAAGGAGCCCTTTTGCGCGCGCGGATCTATCCGCTTATCTTTATTTCTTTATTATGAACTTTTTGACCCGCACGTGTTTAAGCGGGTCCTTGCTTATTTCCCTCTTCCTTTTAGGCTTTCGAGTGGGTTCTTCCCTTTTTCGGGATCCCATTCGTGAAGCCCTTTCTTTTGTGAACCTTTATTTTCTATGAGTATTTTGGGTTTTGGGTTGTGGGCCTCAAGTGGGCCCTTTCCTCTCTCGGCCCATTATGGGCTCTATAAGAGGGGAAGGGATCCCCCCACAAACCCTAGCCGTCATTTGAAAAAAGAAAGGAGTGATCTCCCTCTCAAGTGGCTGCTCAAGGAAGGCCGGGGAAGGAGTCCAACCGCCGCCGCCGCCGCACGCCTCCGTGCCGCCGCCGCCGCCGCGGCGACGACCGCCGCCACTCCTTGCCCCGGCCACGGTTCCTCTCCACTCTCATTGCGCTGCCGTCGTCCTCAAGCCGCCGCCGCCGCCGTTGCCTCAGGCCGCGGCCGCCGCCGCCGCCTCCGGACCGCCGCGCCGCCATCGTCTCCATCTCCATCTCCACCTCCACCTCCACCTCCACCTTCTCCGATCATCCTCTTCCCTGAATCTCTCTGCTGCCCCACCTCCCCCGTCAGCACTGCGCAGCCCCTCCACGAACTTCCTGTCTTCCCCAACAGGCCTTCCCCGGGGAACCTCCAGATTCCCTCTGCCGAAACCATCTCACTCTCCTGCCCCCACCATTCCCGAATCCTCTCCTGCTTCCGCACGTCCGAACCCCCCCTTTCTCCGTCCTCACCTCGCGACCTCACCGGCCATCCCCCGTCGTCCCGAATTCCTCCCCGTCGCGCCATCAGGACTTCCCCTCCTGGCGATTTCTCTCCCGGCCGCTTCCTCTCCCCCCCTCGTCCAACGACGAACCTCCACCTTTCCCCTCCTGCATTCCCCGTCACGAAACCCCGTCCACCTTCGTGATTTCCCCTCCTCCCTCTCACCATTTCTCTCCCCACCAATACATTTGCCCATGCGATGATTTCCTCCCCGTCTCGACCAGTTCGTCGTGAATTTTCCCTGCCCCGCCATTTCCGATCCCTCCCCCAATTCCTGTGACGCAGAAGTTTTCCCCTCCAGGCGAACCTTTTGAAATTCCTGCCACCCCGACGCTTCTGCGGAATCTACCCAGTCAACCCCTTCCCCGATTTTTCCGTTTCGTCCCCTTCCCAAACTCCCTCCCGATTCCCCCGAAGAATCCCTCCTCCTACCCCACGATTTTCCCCATTACGCCGTCCTGTGAATCCAGCACTTTCCCGTCCAAGCGAATTCCCCACCTGAAATTCGACCACGCCGAAATTCTTCGGCCTCAGCTTCCAGTCCGCCCGCCTAATCACTGCCGTTCCGCAACGTGTCTGACCATCCACTCCAGCCTTCCCGAATTCCCCTTTCCTGCTCCATCTTACCACCCCGAATTTCCCGACATTCCCGTCCCCACTCTGCCGGTCACGCACTTTTCCCCGACCCGCTTCCCATTCGCGCATTCACCTTCCCTCACTCCAACAATCCCGTGCTCCTCCAACTTCATCTTCCCTGTTCCAGCCGCGCAACAACGTCACCCTCCGCCCTGAAATTTCCGGCAAGAACGAAGTCTCCGAAAACCCAACTTTCTCTGGCAAATTCCGCACGACTTCGTGAGGTCGACTCCTGCCAAAATTCATCCAACGCCCCAGCTGACCTCAAACTCCCAACCTGCCAAATTCACCCCGCGATCATCCCCACTCTCCGCCCTCACTCTCCATCTGAGTTCCGGGCGATTGGCAACCCTTCTCCCGCCTACCCACACTCCCAGCAGCCCTACCACCTGCCCCCTCGACGCGGCCGCGCCTGCACTCTTCTTCCCTCCCATTGCGTACTACTACCTTGCCGAAAATCTCCGGCCACCCCAACTGCGCCTACCTCTTCCCCCTACTGTCCGCGCGCTCGACTGTTCTGCCGAAGCGAAATTGCATTCTCCACCAGCCGAGTCGCGCTTGATGTGACCCCAGCCCTCTGGTGGATTCCGACGTGGACTGGGTCAAATTCTTCCGTCAGTCAACGTTCCTCCCGGTCAACGTGTTTGCAGTGCCATGCCCGTTTGAGCGAGCATTGGTGATCCATCTCGCCCGCCCCTGCATGTTGGTGCTCCCTGCTTGTATCCCTCGCCTCTAGGCCGACATCACCGACATACACACGATCCCTCCCCGACTACGACGGGCGTCGGCGAGGGTCTACCACCGCTGACTGCCGTGCCGCGCCCGAGCGATCTCCCTCATCACGACCCACCGGGCAC
>CM044120.1:3580387-3745387 GCA_024174645.1 Lemna minuta | reverse complement strand
TGTCCGGCGACCAAGCTCTTGGAGTCGGCCACGTCGTTGAAACTGAGAAGCGAATCCCGGAACACGGAGAACTTGTCCGAGATCTCCGCCAGGCTCGTCTCCTTCCTCACCACGTGGGCCAGGTGTACCACAGGGTTGAAGTTTAAATAATCGCAGCTGCACGGAAGAGGGATGAGCAGCCGTTTTCCGGCGTCGACGGGGGAAGAGGCGCTGACGATGCCGTTAGCGCCAGCGATCTGCTGGTCGGTCACCAGCCCGCCGAAAGTCTCTCCGGCGATCTTCTTGAGGGAGTCCCCGTTCTTGACAGTGTAGACTGGCTTCCGGTCGGAGACGCCGGTGCCGTTCGCGCAGGCGCAGGGGAAGGGAACCTTGACGGTGGCGTTGACCGGGACCTTGGTGGAGGTGGGGGTGGTCTCGTTGAGCCCGTTGGCTCCGTAGAGATCGTAGATGGAAGCCACTTGGAAGAGTTCCTTTAGGGCCCCGTAGGTGGTCTCTGCCTGAGGAACAAAGCCGGCCATGGCCTTGCATTTCTTCTTGACGCTGCAGCGGAACTCAGGTGGGGACTGAGAGGCGCAGCCGGAAACGAGCAGGAGGAAGAAGAAGAGCGAGAGTTGAAGAGGTAGACCACCCTTGGAGCCCGTCGTCATGTTTCCACCGCCGTGTTGTCCTCTTCTTCTCGATATCTTTATAGTCTACCGGACGCCGGAAGCATCGAAGAAAGTTTCCCCAGTAAACGGAGAATGGAAGGCTTGGGCACGCCACCCCTCTCCCACCACTTTTCATTAATTTTTCGCCTCTGGCCGCTGGAAACTTCAGGGAAACCCACCATGATTTCCTCGCTCGATGTCTCTCTCTTATCGCTCTGTAATAAGTATAGAGAATCAAAAGTCAACTGCGAGAGAAGTGCTTGATAACGAACGGTGGGTCTGCCGTCCTAGGAAGTTCACCCCGGGTTGGATGACTGCAGAAGACCTTCAAAGATGAATGAACGCTGTGAGAGTGGGCGTCATCGTAGCAGCGTCAGCCTTAAACCCTAGGTCCCCAAGGCAGTCTCTCTTCTCTCTCTCTCTCTCTCCCTCAGAGGTCCTCAACCGAGCGCACGGAACCCAAAATCTCTAGGTTCGAACCCAAGGCTGGAGGTCTTTGGTGGCTTCCGAAGCTCTCATTTGGCTTCCGTTAATTCTCTGTTTCTCTCTCCCTTTTCTGATCCTTATAAAATATAAACAAAATTAGAGGATGAAAGAGGAGAGAAGAAGTTGGACAAGTGTCCGGACCCTCCGTTGACTACTTCAAATATTTTTAATAGAAGAAAGGGGTAATAGTCTGGAAACCCCAATGTTTGGGTTTTGTCCACTTTTCACCCCAATGTTTGGAAACAGCCGCCTCCACCCCAATGTTTGACAAGGAGTGGAGGCTGTACCTCGACGCTTCTATCGCGCAGAGCTGGCAGCGACGTGGACGCCACGGCAGCAGCTGACCGGACGTGGAAGCCACGTCGCTGCCATGTCAGCACAGGGAGAGCCGCCGCCTTCTTCAGTTCCCCGCTCTTCCAGGGCAGCCATTGCCGCTGCCGACCAATCCTACCATTCCCCTTATTCCTTCCACCGGGCCTCAACCCTCCACGGTGGAGCCTTCTAGTTCCAATACTCCCATTTCCACCTCTCCCGCCCGTTCCTCAGCTTCCAGTTTTCCCCGGCTTCCCGCCTATCCCTTTCTTCAAGCCATGAAGAATTTTTCGATCTAGTCCTTTCCGGCATTTTTCGATCTAGTCATCCCTTTTGATTTCGTCTATCCCTTGGTTCGCACTGTTGGTTGAAGAATTTATTACGGTGGAGATCATTCCAGGAGAGACAGGTTTCTGAGGACTAGTTGGAAGCCATTTCCTCTGATAACGCTCTATTGATACTCCACGTAAACCAGGATCTTTCAGTCTGCATGCAAAATGATTCATGGCTTGAAGAAAGGGATAGGCGGGAAGCCGGGAAAGCCGGAAGCTGAGGAAAGGGCGGGAGAGGTGGAAATGGGAGTATTGGAACCGGAAGGCTCCACTATGGAGGGTTGAGGCCGGTGGAAGGAATAAGGGGAATGGTAGGATCGGTCGGCAGCGGCAATGGCTGCCCTTGAAGAGCGGGGAACTGAAGAAGGCGGCGGCTCTCCCTGTGCTGACATGGCAGCGACGTGGCTTCCGCATCCGGTTAGCTCCTGCCGTGGCGTCCACGTCGCTGCCAGCTCTGCGTGATAGATGCGTCGGGGTATAGCCTCCACTCCTTGTCGAACATTGGGGTGGAGGCGGCTGTTTCCAAACATTGGGGGTGAAAAGTGGACAAAACCCAAACATTGGGGGTTTCCAGACTATTACCCCTAGAAGAAATGTTAATATTCTAAAGATATAGAAAGGAGAATAGAGGAGAGGGAGCAGGAAAAATAGGAGAGAGAGTGAGAGCGGGAAAGACTGAAAAGTGGAGAGTACATAACATTATTTTTTAAAACTAAATTTAATCTATTCTGGGCCGGTCTGCTACAGATTTACAAGTCCGTGACTCCGGACGTGCCCGAAGGCCTCTCATCGTCTAATCGGGCCGTCTTCGTTGTTAGTCTGTCTCTCTCTCTCTCTCTGCTCTCTCTCTCTCTCTCTCTCTCTCTCTCTCTCTCTCTCGCTCTCTCTCTCTCTGTCTCTCTCTCTCTCTGTGTCTCTCTCTCTCTCTCTCCACGCGTTGTAGTCAACTCCTTGTCTTTGACGATAACCCTTCGTCACTAGTCTTGTCTTGAAGGTGTCAATCTATTCATCAACATCAATCTTTTTCTTGAAAATGCACTTACACCCGATGGGTAGTATACCCTCAAGAGGCTTGACCAAGTATTATACTTGGTTCTGATGCATGGACTTGGTCTCTAAATCCATCGCTTCTCGTCATTTCTTATAACTTGGAATCATTCATCGCTTCATCGTAGGTCAAAGGATCACTATCCTCCAAGTGAAGAGTATCGATATCATCTGACACAATATATCTTACATATCGATCTGGTTACCTTGGTACTCTACTAGACCTTCGCGATGCCTCTATGTATACTTGAAGATTTTCAGGGACTAAGTTCTCATTCAATAAAGTAGCAATTGTGTCTAGATCTAGAACTTCTTCTAGTACTACTTTACTCCTATTTCTTCTAAAGAGATACTCATCTTCTAAGAAAACGACCCTTTTCGTAACAACTATAAATTGTTCTTTAGGGCGATAAAAGTAGTATTTTGATTTTTCCTTTCAGATATCCCACAAATCAGTCCTCAACTCTAGCTTATTTTTATCATGTTTCTTAACATGAGTATGACTACCCCATACTCTAAAGTAAGAGAATTCTAACTTCTTCCTTTTTCTATATCTCATATGGAGTAGTAGTTATAGATTTTTTTAGTAAGACGTTAATGACATTCGTTGTAGTCAATCACATATCCCCAAAAAGATATTATAAGTTTTGAGAAACTCAACATAGATCGTATCATGTCCAAAAAGGTTTGATTTATCTTTTATGACACACTATTCATTTTTGTGTAAGGGGGAGTCAACTGAGATAGGATACCATTATCCTTAAGGAGTTATGTGAACTTTGTACTTAAGTATTCACTTCCTTGAATTGATCGAAGAGTCTTGATACTCTTTCTAGATTGTTTCTCTAGTTCATTCTTAAACTCTTTGAACTTATTTAAGGCTTGGAGCTTATACTTTATAAGGTACACTCATCCAAATGTAAAGAAATTATCAATAAAAGTAATGAATTAGAAGCTGCCATCTTTGGCTTGAACAAGCATCGAGCCACATACATTAAAATGTATTAGCTCTAAGATACCCTTGGCTTGCTCTCTAGTCCCTGAGAATAGATATTTGGGAAATTTATCTATGATGAAAAATTCACAAGTCGCAAATGATTCCTAATCAAACGCACCCAAGTATGTATCCCTACTGAACTTTTGTAATCTTCCATCGCCAACATGCCCAAGTTTATAATGTCATAGGTATGCCTCGTTCACATCTCGTTTACTCTTCTAAAGAGAAACAACCATTTGGAGATTGTAAGAAGAAACATAAATTAGATATAAACCATTAATTAAAGGTGTTGTAGCAACCAATTTACTTCCCGAGTAAATAGAACAAACTTTATTCCCTTGTCATCACCGTCCGTCTTTGTCAAAATTGCTTTGACTTGCCTCTTCCCTTTAGCCCTTGATAACATGCAAATTAAGGCATAAAACATTTCATTTTTATGCATGTTATCATATTTTTTTAGAATATATCCATCATTCTATAAAAATTAAGTTATAATCCAAAAATGTAATAATTTAGGGATGATTATGATAGTTAAGAAAAATATTTAAAGATTAGATTACTCTCATTATTTACTTGAGATTATAATTATGTTTTAATGTTAAATAATAAGAGAAAATACTCTTTATATAGTCATTTATTTTTCTAAGTTTTATTTTCTAAGAGAAATGAGTGTATTTTTAAAATAAAAATTTATTCTCTTGTCATTTATTGAATTTGAATTGTTAGAAATGATAGATAATTTAATTTTTGATCCAAAAAAATAAATTTGGATTAATTTTAAGTTATATTTTTAAAGATATGAATTTTCTAACTTTTAGGGATTTTTCTAAAATTTTTTTATGAATTTAATTAAATTTATTTTGAATTAAAATAAATAATTAATTATATTTTTATCACGTGCTGACTTAGAAGCAGATAACATGCTAATTAAACATGAAAATATATTATTATTAATAAAAATTAAGGCATAAAACATTTCATTAAAATACATGTTATCATATTTTTTTAGTGTTTATCTATTATTATATACAAAAGTTATTATAATCTCAAAATGTATTAATTTAGAATTAATTATGATAAATTAGGAGAATATTTTTATATACCCATATTTACTTGCGATTATAATTAGTTTTTAAGGTTAAATAATAAGAGAAATTATTTTATATACACTCATATATTTTTCTAAGTTTTAAAATCTAAAAGAAATGAGTATATTTTTGAAATACAAATGTATTCTCTTATTATTTATTAAACTTAACTTTTTAGAATGATAGATAATTTAATTTTTGATCCAATGAAATAAAGTTAGATTAATTTAGAGTTATATTTTAAAAGATATGAATTTTTCTAATTTTTAGGGATTTTTTTAGATTTTTTCAGATTTTTTCTGAATTTAAAATTAATTTATTTTATTTAAATTTAATATTCTTTTAGCGCAGGTGATCTGGCAACACATGGAGTGTCTGATCGCACGATTAAATTGCAATCATCGATCATCACTTAAAGATGGGGGGATACGTGGCACAAATCTATTCGTCGGCAAATCATTTTAAAATTAATTTAATCTCGTCGTCAATCTGAGGAGTTATAACTGCTGAGATTAAAATCGATGAAACTCGTCTAAAGCGTCAGATCAAGATTAAACGGCGATCGTTTGATGTGTTACTTATAACGCGCGCGACATGGCTTCATCTCGACGGTCAATCTAAGATCCAACAGCCACGACTTAACCGTAACGATTCACAATCCTACGTTTCATCAGAGCTATTGATCAAGGATTAAATACTTCATCGGACCGTTACGCTCAATTCACCCTATAAATAGATATGTTCGTCTACATTGTACAGCATTCCAGGGTAATTCGAGTAATCGAACTGTTTAGACACCAAATCTCTTAAATCTCTTGCTTTCAATCGCTTCTAAATCAATTTATGCATCTGATAACATGCTAATTAGACATGATAATACATGATTATTAATTCATATTAAGCAATAAATGATTTCATTCCTATGCATGTTATCATGTTTATGAGTATTTATCTATCATTCCATGAAAAAGTCATTATAATCTCAAAATAGTTTAATTTAGGGTTAAGTATGATGAATTAAAGATAAAAAATTTTATAACCCATCTTTACTTGAGATTATAAGTGTTTTTAAAGTTAAAATAATGAGAGAAATCATTTTTTATAAACATTTATATAATTTTCTAAAGTTAAAATCTTTAAGAAATAAATATATTTTTGAAATAGAAATTAAACCTCTCATTATTTATTAATTTTGACTTTTTAGAATGATAGATAATTAAATTTCTGATCAAATAAAAGAAATTTCGATTAATTTAGAGTTATATTTTGAAAGTTATGAATTTTCTAATTTATAGGGATTTTTTTGAGTTTTTAATGAATTTCTAAGGATTTTCCGGAATCAAAAATCAATTTTTCTAATTAAAAATCAATTTTTAAAATATTTTATAACGCGCAAGTGACGTGGCATGATCGGAGCCGTCCGATCGCGTCGCGATCGAACGGTTGATGCGAGGGATGACGCGGCGGCGTAAGGGACATCCGATTGCGCGGTGAAATCGTGGCCCTTGATCTTCACTTAAGATCGATGGACCACGTGGCTTAAATCGGAGTTCACCGATCGTTTTAATCTCGACCGTTGGTCGCAAGGAGTTATAACGGTCGAGATTAAATGCGATCAAAATGCATCTGAGGCGTCTGATGAAGATCCAATGGATGCATTTTTGAAGCGTTTTATAACGTGCGATCGAACGGCCGCGACTTAATGGTAACGGTTCGCGATAGACCGTTTCATCATAACCGTTAATCAAATTGATCAGACGGTTACGCCCAAATACCCTATTGTTAATGGGCATGTATCTCTTCCCCCTCTCTCTCTCTCTCTAGTGGGCTCGGCCCACTAGTCTCATCTCTCTATATTAAGCCCCCATTGCATGGGGGGCATCACATCAATTACACTCTCTCTCTTTTTGCTCTAACATGGTATCGAGCCACGCCCGCCTTGCGCGCCGCCCTGCCCTATTTAGGGTTTACCGCCACTGCCTGCTCGCGCACGCCTTGCGCGCCTACTGCTGCGCCGCCCCGCCCTAAGCGCCGCCTCGCTCTTGCGCGCCGCCTGCACTGCTGGCGCCGCCACTGCCACTGCGCCGCCGCCTCCTGCGCGCCTGCCTGTCTTGCGCGCCGCCCTGCGCTGCGCGCCGCCACGCGCTGCGTCGCTCGCCTTGCGCGCTGCCACTGTCTGCTGCGCCGCCTGCCTCGTGCGCCGCCACTGCTTGCGCGCCGCCCGCCTCTGCGCGCCGCCACTGCCTTTCGCGCCGCCACGCCTGCGCGCGCCACGCCTGCGCTGCCATGCACTGTGACGCGCCTGTCACGCTGCCTACTGCGACGCCTACTGCAGTCGCGCGGTCGTGCCACCACACTCGCACGCCGCCTCGCAGTGCGTGCCCTATACGCTCTGAAGTTGCTGCTGCTGCCATTACTCGACCGCCACTTTGCACATGGCCGAGTCAAGTATATCATCCCCTACGACCACTGCCTCAGCCTCCTCGGCCCGACGGGGCCGGCTCTGCGATCCCGGGAAGCATTCGATTGTGAGTGCACTCGCCAAGCCGGCGTACACATTCGATGGGTCCAATTATGGTCCCACGGCGAGGCGCCTTCTGGAGTTCTCGAACGCTCACGGTCTTCGGCACCATCTAACCGAACCTCCTCTTAAGGAATCGGATCCGGGTTACTCGAGTGGAGCGAGCTGAGTCGGCGGTTTGTTCCTAGCTTATATCCGGCGTCGCGACTCGGATCATGGAGCCGCTCGGCATGACACGTCCTGCTGCGCCCTGTGGCTCAAGTTGGAGACTATGTACGCCAACAAGAGCAACGTGAGTCGGACAGGTTCGCTTATACGAGGAGTTGTTCGCTGTCGCCGAGGGAGCCAGGACACTGCGAGAACTACTATGGATCGGTCGACGCTATCTTCACCAACCTCGAGGTCTATCAGCCGCTCGTTTTGGATCTTGACACACTTCGACGGTATCGTGATGAGCTCCGAGCTGGAGCCTTCCTCGGCGGATTACGTCCCGGAGGCGCGAGATATGATCGGGGGTCGGGTACTTGGGGGATCGCGGGTGCTACCCACGAGGAGATCTTCGCAGCTGCACTTAGAGTGCGGGACAGCCTGCCCTCATCCCGAGACCATGCAGCCCACGAGACATCCGCTCTCATAGTATCAACGGGGCTCACCGGGCATCCAGGGAAGGGCGCATCCTCCGGGAAGAACCGGATCTCCTATCCACCACCGCAAGTCCGTGGGAAGACATCACACCCAGCGAGAAGTGCTGGAAGGAGTTCGGGAAGCCCGCTCGGCCATGGCTGCCGCAGGAGGCAAGGCGTCCTCCACGCCCTGCCGAAGGCTCCTCCTCTCTTGCTCCTTCGGCAGGGAGGGATGGTCAGCCTCTCACTCTCTCCCTCGGAGCTGGCCTACATTCAGGCATCACGCGCCTCCTCACTTTGCCCGACTGCGGCACCATCAGCCAGTCTTGCGGCACTGACCAGCAGCTTGGCGTCCTATGCGGGAGGACGCGGCTCTTCTCCAGGTACGCCGTCTATCTCAACTCCTCATATTACTTCTTGGGTTATTGACTCGGGGGCCTCTTCCCACATGACCGGTTTTCCCACTATTCTGACCTCTTACCGGCCTGACACCTCCATTCCTGACGTCCGTATAGCTGACGGTCGTTCCTGTCCTGTCCTCGGTACCGGCCAGTCTCGTGCCACATCTTCCCTTCCTTTACAGAACGTCCTGTACATTCCCGATTTTCCTGCCAATCTGTTGTCCATCAGTGCGATCACTAAAGCCCTTCACTGTGGTGTGTTCTTCTTTCCTCATCACTGCATCTTCCAGGATCTCGATACGGGCCGGAGGATTGGACTGGGCCGTGAGAACGGACGTGGGATCTACGAGCTGGTGGCTGATTCTCCCTCTACGGGACTCCAAGCCCTTTTTGCACTTTCTGCTTCCTCTAGTTCTCTTCATGACTCCTTTTTATGGCACTCCCGATTGGGGCATCCTAGTCTTGTCAAACTTAAGGAAACTCTTCCTTGGTTAAACTTATCTGAGTTTCATTGTGAGTCTTGTGAACTAGGGAAGCATCATCGATCATCATATCCATCGCGCACTGGTCCACCTACTCATAGTCCGTTTGACTTGGTCCACTGCGACGTCTGGGGTCCTGCCCCGCATTCATCTCCTACCGGAGGAAAGTACTACATGGTGTTTGTTGATGATTACACTCGGGCGAGTTGGACGTATATTCTGAAGAGTCGGAAGGAAGTACTTTCTCGTGTTCAGCATTTTCTCCTTGAGATCAGTACCCAGTACATGACTAAGGTAAAAGTCCTGCGCACGGACAATGCACTTGAGTTCACTCAGAAGGCGATTGAGGACCTCTGTCTGGCTCATGGGATAGTCCATCAGACTACTTGTCCCTATACCTCGCAGCAGAATGGAGTGGCCGAGAGGAAGCATCGACACCTTACGGACATGGTCCGCACTCTGCTTGCTTGCTATGCGAGTACCTCGGTATCTACGGTGTGACGCTGTCTTGACTGCTACATATTTGGTGAACCGTCTCCCATCTGCTGCTCTTGGAGGTGCGGTTCCCCTTCAGCGATTGACTCCTATGGCTGATATCTTCTCCCTCCCTCCACGAGTGTTCGGCTGCACTGCCTTTGTTCAGGATCACACTCCCGGTCTGTCCAAGCTAGCTCCTCGTGCACGCAAGGGTGTGTTCGTAGGTTACTCTCGGACTCAGAAGGGCTACCGTATATACTTCCCCGATCAGCACCAGTATGTTACTTCGGCAGACGTGACCTTCCATGAGGATGTTCCCTACTTTTCATCTACCCAGTCTGCCGATGATCTCTCCTCATCATCCCTACCTCCTTCCGTATCTGCCACCACTGTTTCCGACCTTCCTGTGCTGATGTCACCCTCTTCCTTGCCTGATGTGTCACCCTCTTCCGCATCCGTCCCTAGCCTGTCTGAGGTGGACCCTCCCTCCTCTCCACCCCCCCTGTTCTGGCTACATCGTCACCCCTACCCTCTCCACCACCTCCCGCCTCTGACCTTGACCTTCCCATTGCCCTTCGCAAGGGCACTCGCCAGTGCACGCAACATCCTATCGCCCATTATGTTTCTCCTGCCCGCCTTTCTCCTTCCTATCAGTCCTTTGCCCTTGCTGTTCTAACCGAGTCAATTCCCAAGTCGTATATTGAGGCGTTGCAGGTACCGGCGTGGAAAGCGGCGATGGATGTGGAGTATGCGGCCTTCCTCCAGCGGGAGACCTGGACGTTGGTCCCTCGACCGACTGATGCCAACGTCGTCTCTTGCAAGTGGGTGTACTCCCTTAAGTACAATCCTGATGGCTCCGTTGCTCGCTATAAGGCGCGTCTGGTGGCCCGTGGCTTTTCTCAAGCCTATGGTCTTGACTATCATGAGACCTTCTCTCCTGTGGCGCGCCTCAGCTCCATTCGTGTTATCTTCTCCATCGCCTTGGAGCAGTGCTGGCCGCTTCATCAACTGGACGTCTCCAATGCCTTCCTTTACGGAGACCTCGAGGAGCAGGTATTCATGGAGCAACCGCCTGGGTACGTTGCTCAGGGGGAGTCTTCTGAGGTGTGTCTCCTCAAGAAGGCTATCTATGGGCTGAAGCAAAGCCCGCGTGCGTGGTTCCACAAGTTCTCCCAGCTTCTCTTCTCATATGGCTTCGTTTCTACCGTCTCTGATCCGACTGTCCTGCGGAAACGCACCCCACTCGGCTGTGTCATCCTAGCTGTGTATGTCGATGACATCATCATCACCGGTAGTGATGACGCTGAGGTTGCTGCGACCAAGGCGTATCTGGCTCAGCACTTCGTGACCCGAGACCTGTCTCCACCAAGGTACTTCCTTGGACTTGAGATTGCTTATCGTCAGGGGCAGATGTCTATTTGTCAGCGGAAGTACGCGCTTGATCTCCTGGAGGAGACAGGGATGTTGGGGTGCAAGCCGGTCGCCTCACCCATGGAGTAGAATGTGGACTGGTGGGACCATGCCACTGCACTGGTGGAGGATGCAGGCCTCTACCGACGACTCGTGGGGAAATTGATTTTCCTCACTGTGACACGCCCAGATATCTCTTATGCGGTTAGTATCTTGAGTCGAGTTCATGCGGGCTCCTCGTACTATCCATCCGGGAGGGGGGTCTACCGTGTTCGGCGTACATAAAGAGAGCTCCGAGGAGGGGCCTCCTGTATCGACGCCATGGCCATTTGCGCATTGAGGCCTACTCGATTCTGGATTTGCCGGCGACAAGGAGGACCGGAAGTCACATGGTGGATATGCCACCTACGTTGGAGGTAATCTTGTCACATGGCGCTCTCGAAAGCGAGTCCATTGTATCTCGGTCCAAATAGCCGAAGCCGAGTATCGAGCCATGGCGGATACCACGAGCAGAGATGTTGTGGCTGCGCTCTCTTCTTACCGAGTTGGGATTCCCCCCGGGAGAGCCTATGCGGATGCATTGTGACAACTCGGGCTGCGACCTTTATTGCCGGTAATGCTACGTTCCATATGCGGACGAAGCACATTGAGATTGATCTGTCACTTTATTCGACGAGACGTGGTGAGCGGTACCATCTGTACTCCACACGTCGCTCGGCACATCAGGCGGCGACATCTTCACTAAGGCACTACCAGGCCCGACCTATGATACTATGGGGGTCCAAGCTGGGCATGTTCGACCTCCACGCTCCAGCCTTGAGGGGAGTGTTAATGGGCATGTATCTCTTCCCCCTCTCTCTCTCTCTAGTGGGCTCGGCCCACTAGTCTCCTCTCTCCTATATTAAGCCCCCATTGCATGGGGGCATCACATCAATTACACTCTCTCTCTTTTTGCTCTAACACCTATAAATTGAGATGTTCTTCTGATTTGTAAAACATTCGAGAGCAAATCAATCAAATTGATCTGTTTAGACACCAAATCTTTTGATCCTAATCTCTTATAGACTCAATTCTGCATCCATGGAGTGCTTATGATCAAGATTTGGGCGAAAGACAAGGAAGAAATCGATGCTTGAACTCCAGGATTGCGATTTTCGAATTTTTTATGGAAAGCCTTAATCCCGGTGATTAATTGGGTTAATCCAATCGCAATTGTGGGTTAGTGGAGGCAGTTTTTACTAATCTTTCGTCTATTACCGTTTAATTTTCATTTAGATTAGGAATTTCGGCTTAATTTCATTTTATTTTTGTTCATATCGTTCTTCTGATTTTCGGAAATCACCCCTCTTCGATCTTCAATTTCTCCACGAAATCAAAGTCAAATTTAATGATTTTGTATTCCGTGGAATCGTCTTGAAATTCTCTTTCATAATCTACCATTTTCCCCAATTTCTACCATCGATTCATTGTCCGATTTGATCAAATTCGAAGAGATCATCAGAAATTTCCCTAATTCCCTATGGATTGGACCCTTATTTACCATTATACCCCTCAATTCGAGATATTTTCATCAAATTGGTAAGTTTGGAATTATTTTTGACACAAAACCGTGTGCAATTGATGACCTCGCAGTCTAGTTTTGTCAGCATCCATGGAGTGCTTGAAAGTCAAATTTCGTTGAGAGAACATGAAGAAATCGGTTGTTCAACATCAACGATCATTTTTGAATTCGGGAATGAAAAAGCCTTTGATCTGGCGAATAATTGGATCAATTCAAGCGAAATCTTGGGTTAGAGATCATATTTCATCCTAATCTTCCTTCGTATAGCTTTAGATTTTAATTTTGAATCGTATTTTTAGTCAATTTTGATTTTTCGTGATTTTTAATTTTGGAAATTACTCTCTTATTCACTTGATAATTTCTTTGCGAATCTTGATCCAAATTCAGTGATTTTTGATTTCATGGATTCGTTTTCAACTTACCAAATATATTAATTTATCTAATTTCTCACCATGATTCACTGTCTGATTTGATCGAATTTCAAAAGATCATCTGAAATTACCCTAATTCTCCGTGGAATCGACCCTTATTCACCACTATACTCCTTAATTCGTGATTATTCGATAAAATTGGTGATTTTGGTAATAGTTTTGACAAGAATTAGTGTGTAATCAATGACCGCATCAATTCGTTCCGTTAGGAGCTGACGTGGCTGACGAACTATGAGTGTAGTCGTTGAAACACATAATCGTCAATCAAAAAACTAATAATTCTAAACTCACAATGATTTAAAAATAAGAAATCAAGAACAGCGATGAGATCAAGTCGAATCCACAAAGAGCACAATTGACTTTTTATCGAAAGAGTTGACTTGGTCAACTTAAGTCTAATTAAGGTTTTTTAAAAATTAAATATGCTATATTATTAATATTAATAGTAGTTATATATAAGAGAAGATATTTTAAGAATTTTAAAAAATATTTTGCGAAGGAAATTCAAAAGTCAGAGTCAAAGTATTGACTTTGACCTAACTTTGACTTTCTAGAAAATCAGAGAAGAAAAAGGTGAGATAACATTAAGAAAACTATATTTTCAGAAACTAGAGAGAAAGAGGAGAATTTTGATATAGAAATCGTGATTTTTATAGAAGAATTAGATTTATTATGATTTTTCCAAAATCAATAAACAGAAAATCACCGAAATAAAGATTTTGGTCAAAATCCTTGAATTGACTAAATAAATGATATACAAATCTAACAAATCACCTACGCATAGAAAGCTTACGATCTTAGGATTCCAAAGATACCAAAATTATCAAATTTTACCTTTTATATTTGTAGTTATAGCCCTCAAAAGTCAACACCCAAATTCAAATTATTTTGAATAGTAGTTGGTCAAATGAAAAATCAAAGGGTCAAACCTTGATGAAAATTGACGAATTAGATATCCGCAGAAAGCTGACTGAACACGTCATCCAATGAAATAAAATTTGTTTGAATTAGACTTAAGATCAGGGAGAATACTATGTTAGGAAATTAGTAAAAATCTGCAACGAAATTTCGATCAGGGAGAGTATGAAAATGAAGAAATTTCGATTCCTAAACTCCAATTGTCTATCTAAATCTCATCTAAACTATCTAGAAATTGAGAATTATGAAGGAATCACACTACAAACCCGATTGACGTGAAGATTGAGCCTCAAATTGCTTTGATTGCTGTTAATTTCTCTGATTCCTTCTTCAACATACGTTCAGCATTGAAGGGGAGATTTTCAAACTTTTTCTCACAATGTTCGTGATTAACTTGCCTCAATCCATGCGCGATTGAGTTTAGAATGCAAGAGAATCACGAAAAACCCAAGATCTTCATCTAAAAATGCTTAATTTCACGTTTAAGCAAGAGTTACATTTCCTTAAGAGATTACATTGATTTATAAAAGAATTCATGCTTGATATCCAGACCGTCCGTTTTGCTTAAGGAGTTTGACGGCTCAGATGAAGCCACGTAACGCGCGATAAGTGGGACATGATCCCACGATGCAAGCTCCATTCTCTCCTTGATTTATGTCATTTGATCTTCATCGAAGTGTCCACAATTCGCCACGTGTCACACTGTCACTAGCCAACTGCGAGATTAAATCACAGCCATTAGATTTTACTAATGTGATCGACAGCTCTGAATTTAGCACGTGCTTTGGATCATGATTTGGTGGACCAAAATCCACCATATCAACGTGCGTAGATTCGCGCGATTTAATCCAACACTCCACATGCTGCCACATCGCCTAAGAAAACAGAGAGAGACATTAGTCCAACATGGAAGAAAAAGAGGAGAAATGTCACCTATATAAGGAGTGAGGCTTTTATTGGTTTGCGTCACCCACTAGGCCTTATGACGTCCCCCTTATCTCTACCCGTTACTGGGCCCACTATACCATGGGCCCGATCTACTTAGCCCACTTGTCCTTCGTGCCATGTCAATGCCACGGGGGTCTGTGACGGCTGAGATAGTGTTGTCACGTGTCCTTGCAAGCCTCGTTGGCGCTGCCACGTGGTCGCGTTGCCACATCAACATTGCACAAATTCCTCACTGAGTAAACCCCTTTTGCGTTTTTCGGCCTTTAAAATTTTTAAAAAATCAAAATAAAATCCAGAAAAATGGTTAATCTTCAAACATTCATAACTTCATTTCTAGAACTCCTTTTTGCATGAAATTTTCTTTATTGGGTCAAGAATTTGATCCTCTTTAAATCTATGCCCTTTCTTAGTTAACTTTCTAGAGTCAACTAGGTTAATTCCCTCTTTAACTCTTAAACCTTTTTTCTTCTTTTCTTCCTCTTTTTAAACCTTCATGCAATCACTTAAATCATTAAAAATTTAAAACCAAAACTTTTGAGATCAAACACAAGTGGTTTGACCCTTGAAAGAGTCAAACACACTTAAAACACATAAGAATGCTCAATTGATGAAAAATATGGAATTAAGTGATTTGGCATTAAATTGAAGAAAATTTCATGTTAAGATGATAACATGCATCATATAGACTCAAATTAAGCATTAATAACTGTAAATTATGATGAAAATAAGATTTAAATATGCATGTTATCAGTGCTGCAGGCAAAAATTGCGGCGCCACGTGTCACACACGTGTACATGTGTGCGCTAGTGTGTGTGCACGTGTGTGTGATTAATGAGAATCAGCACCCTTTTCAAGATTTTTGTTATCTCATTAGTCACACATTACTCATATACCCGTCGGATTTCGATTATTTTCGGCATGTGGGATTATTTTCTTCTGTTTCTATGCACGTTGGTGACGTGGCGACATGTAGAGTGTCCGATTGAGCGATTTAATTGTGATCGACACTTAAGTTAGGGGGTACGTGACGCACTCTGATTCGTCGACGAATCATTTTAAAACAGTTTAATCTCAGTCGTTCATCTAAAGAGTTATAATGGTTGAGATTAAAACCATTCGGTGGATCCCGTGAATACGTGAAACATCTAAAGCGTCAGATGAAGATCGAACGACAAGCTTTTCATGGTGTTTCTTCTTCACACGCGACATGGAAAAATCTTAGTGGTTCATTTTCAATCCAACAGATGCAATTTAAACATAAAGATTCTCATCTAAATGCTCGATCTGACGAGTACGCCCAAATCTCCTTATAAATACACATTGTCTTTGATGATGTAAAGCATTCTTAGGTGTTTCGAGTAATCGAATTGTTTAGACATCTCAATCCTTGAATCTCTTCCTTTCTTCATATTCTAGATCAATTTCTTGTCCAAGGAGTGCTTCAAAGTGAGATTTAGTTGAGAGAATTGGGAGACATCGCCTCTTGAATGCCTAAAATCATCTTCAAAATCACATAATGAAATGCCCTTGATCCCGGTGACTAATTGGATCATTTGGAGACCTATTTTAGGGTTAAATTAAGCTTTTTCACCTTAATCTCTCTTCTTGTAACATTAGATTTCAATTTTGAATCGCATATTAAGTTAATTTTGATTATAATTTCGGTTTTTCTCTCTCTTTGCTTTTGGAAATTCTACCTAATTTCGCTTGTTAATTTATCCACAAATATTGATCCAAAATCTAGTGATTTTTCATTTCATGGATTTTTCTTCGACTTATCTTGCTAAAAGCATCAAAATCCCTAATTTCTCACCTCAATTCATTGTCTAATTTGATTAAATTTCACATAACACCTCGAAAATACCTTAATTATCCATGGATTCAACCCTTATTCACCACTACACTATCTAATTTATGATTATGTCTCTAGATTGGTGAGTTTTGAACTTGTTTTGACACGAGTCTGCATGTATTCAACGACCTCGCGGTATCGGTTTGTCACCCCTCTTGGAGGCAGAGGTTGTCTTCCTCTTTTTATTAACCCCACTAATAAAAAGGACTTGGGGCTTTTCCTTCTGAAGGTTCTCCTCATAATTGATAAGCATGTTCAGTAACTTTGAGATAGAAGCCTGAATTTTGTTCATGTTAAAGTTAACAATGAACTAAGAAAAGAAGAGACTGAAGAATAAGTTTTGTGCTCATCTCAACAAGGAGTTCGACTCTGAGCACTGCCAACCTCTCGATCCACTCTATCATATTTGGTACATGTGAATGTACCGAAGATGACTCAATCATTAGAGCCCTAAATAAACTCTTTGAAATCTCATATCTCTGAGTTCTGCGTTGCTTAGAAAACATTTCCATCAAATGGAGTAACACGGCTTTTGATTCTTGGTCCTCATGCTACCTTTATAACTCGTTGCATATCACGATTAGCATATAACATTGAACTATAGTGGAATCCTTTTGCCACTTCTTATACTCTCATATCTCATCCTCATATGCATCCAATGTTGGCTCAATAGGGCCATCTCCTTCTAGGACAATGAAAATACAAATCTATGTTGTCATTGAAAACACATAGACATATCAAAACACCTTCCAAACTCACCAATTTAAATTTTCAATCAAGATTTAAAGAGTATATTGGTGAATAATGGGTCGAATATACAAAGAATTAAGGGATTTTCAAGGTATTTCTTCAAATTTGATCAAATCGGATAAGGAATTGAGGTAAAAAAAGTAGGGATTTTAGTAATTTCATAAAGAAAACTCCAAGACATATCCACGGAATTAAAAATCACTCGATTTGGATCAGTATTTGCAGAGAAATCAAGGAGCAAAAATTAGATAGAGAAATCGATCACGAAGGAGGAGAAAACTAAGAAATTATCTAAAATTCTATTAATCTATGATTCAAAATTAAAATCTAATGATACATGACAAGAGATTAGAAGGAAAAAACATAATCTAACCCGAAGTTGCGCTTGAAATGATCCAATTGATCACCGGATCAAGGGCTTTTCATTCCGTGATTTCGAAGATAAATTTCGGCATTCAAGAGACGATTTCTCCTTATTTCTCTTAATGAAATCTCACTTTGAAACACTCCTTGGATGCAAAAATCGATCTAGCATAAGAGGAAAGCAAGAGATTCAAAGATTGAGATGTCTAAACAATTTGATTACTCGAAACACTCAAGAATGGTTTACATAATCGAAAAACATGCATATATAGGCAAAATTGGGCATGGCCATTAGATTTGGCGTTTCATTTTCAATCAAAGGTTTTGATGAAATGCGTGGATGCGAATTATTACGTTTAAGTCATGTCCACTCGATCAAAGATGAAGCGCTCAAATTTTGTCACGTCACACATAAAGAAGAAACGTCGTGTGACGCCTATCGTTTGATCTTCATGGGACGATCTAGATGTGTACACGTGTCCATGGAAGTCTATCAGCCGCTTTTAATCTTAGCCATCATAATTCTTTAGATGAACAGCTGAGATTAAATCTTTTTAAAATGACTCAATGATGAACCGATACTCGCCATGTACTCCCCGTCTTTAAGTGAGAATCGAAGATTGTGATTGATTTAACGTGATCGCATAAAAAACAAACACAAATAGTCTCACATGAAAAAAATCAAAGCTAATCGACGGGTATATAAGTAGAGAGTATTTAGTAGGCTAACACAAATCCTAAAAAAGATGTTGAACCCACTAATTACACTCATGCACACACGCACGCACACGCGCCTACGCGCGCACACACATGCGCACACAAGCACATTGTGCACCATGTGGCGTGTACATACGTCGCCATGTGACGACGCGGTATTGCCCCCGCAACGTCAACTTCCATGTCAGCGCGAAATATAAAAATTGAATTTTTAATGCATTTAAATAAAACTAAATCTGGAAAATTTCAAAAAAATTCTAGAAAAATTCCATAAAGTTAGAAAATTCATAACTTTAAAAATTTAACTCCAAATTAATTGAAAGATATCTTTTTTCGTCAGAAATTAAATAATCTATCATTATAAAAAAGTTAAATTTAATAAATAAAAAGAGAATAAAATTTTATTTCAAAAATGTACTCATTTCTTTTAGATAATAAAGCTAGAAAAATATATGAGTGCATATAAAAAATATTTTCTCTTATTATTTAACATCGAGACCCAATCATAATCTCAAATATAAAGTGAGAATAATCTAATCTCAAATATTTCTTTTTAATTATTTATGATTATCCCTAAAAATAGTTCATTGTGATATTATAAGTTAAATTGTCATAGAATGATAGATGCATAAGAATGGAATGTTTTATGTCTTAATTTTTATTAATAATTATATAATTACATTTATAAATTGCATGTTATCAGACAGACAATGTGCTCAGACTTAAGTAAGATCTTTAAGTTCTTGAGCCAATTAGTGAAGTGCAGGTCGGTCAAATGATTGACATATGTAATGCCTTAAAGAGGGTTAGTCGAAGATATTTTCGTATATGGGAGATGAATGAGAATTATTGAATAATTCTTTGTAGATATATCTTCATTGAAAATAATGTTCCGAATAAAATTAAGCAATTCACACAACCCTAGTGTGGACAAAAAGGGAGAACTGACATTCTCCTAGTGGGGATCAGAATCTCAATCAATTATATTATAACCTAGAGCGACTACACCAATTATAATATATCGATAAGCAATCATCTCATGAGACTTGCAACATTTATAATATCTTATCGTACTTCGGTCTCTGACGTTCATGCAACTTTGAGTGACTCCACCAACCATTGAGTTCAGTCTGGGCAATACCCTTGTTACTTGATGGGCATAGATTTGTGAGTAGTCTTGGAGCAACTCCACCAAAATAAATGGTTCATCTACCTCGGCTTTGTATCATACACAAGGTATTAAATCTCTTGAATAAGTGGGCCTAGACCGACTCCACCAACTCAACTTAAGTTGATTTGGTTACTAAGGCTATAACAAAGGAGGACCATGCGTGAGTTTGTAACTCTTTCATTTCAACCTAAATTTTAATATATGTGGGGTTCTATATTTTATCCGGTTTCTTCTTTAGGTATGTCATGGTTATCTCTATAATCATATCTTAGGATATGATTATCTCAATAATCACATATATGCACTTGATATCCACTTGATATCTGATATCACGATCCACGAACTGCGATAATAGGAGATATCAGTGACGGCAGGTTGACGGAATCTGATCTTGTCGTCCACTCGACGATATCCGTCATTCGGTGACGACATTATGCGTCGCTAACAAAACCGTTATCTGTCTATTCGGCATTTAAGGTCGGCACTATGAAATCATGGATGGGCTCTCGCCTATTGGAGTCTTCTTCCTACTTCGCACGTCTCTAATGGCGGAACACAGACCGTCGGTGATGAAATCATCGAAGGTTCTCTCTCTCCTTATTTAGAGATCTACGTTGAGCTCATTAATCTGCTAGAACAGACTTCCCGGGTTGATAAAACCTGATTTTTACGAATTCGCTTTCAGTTTTCTAACTGTAGGGTGGACGTGATAATGCAAAATATTCGTAGAACTTCACATGGCGAACCGACGAATCCATGATATCGTAGTGCCCACCTTTAAATGCCGAACAGACGGATACCCGTATCGTTAGCGATGCATCGTGTATGAATGACGGATTTCGTTAAGTGGATGACTATATCAGATTCCGTTAACCTTGCCGTCACTGATATCTCCCATCCTCGCAATTCGTGGTCTTGATTTCAGATATCAAATGGATATCAAATATCGTCTTATTGTCAAGTGATGTCTATTCCCTCACATTCATATGCGCTTTCTTCTTCTTCTTCTTCACTCGTCAGAGGTCTTCCTCTTTCTACAATCCTGGCGCTCGCGCAGGTTACCAAAGGTAACGGAGATGTCAATGTCGATCTTCTCAGTCCCCTTCATCCTTTTCTCTCTCACCCTCTTCTTCGTCCTTCTCCTCTACCTCACCTTCATCCCCTTCACTTCCTCCCCCATCTCTCCTTTCCTCGACCACCAAAAACCTGACAACCACAGCACCATGCGAGACCATGCCCGCATTGCTATTTGCCTCGTCGGCGGCGCTAGACACTTCGAGCTCACCGGGCCCTCCATTATGAAGAACCTTCTCCACGTTTACCCCAGCGCCGACCTCTTCCTCCATAGCCCTCTAGATCGTGATTCCTTCAAATTCTCTCTCCTGTCGTCCGCCCCACGAATCTCAGCCGTCCGTATCTTCCTCCCTCAGAACATCTCCGAGACCGAGTCTCAAGCTCGCGTCCTCTCCTCCCGCGGCTCCCCCAACGGCATCCAAGTAAACCCTAAAAATATTTATTTATTTTTATTCACTTTGACTTCACCTTTTAAGGGTTTTCCAAGGGTCTCCTGAAATACTTGAATCTCGTGGAAGGCTGCCTCGGCCTCATAAAAGCGCGGGAGCAGAAGTTCAACTTCTCATATGACTGGATACTCCGAACGCGAGTAGACGGGTTTTGGGCGGCGCCGTTGGAGCAGGATAACTTCGTTAGAGGGGTTTATGTTGTCCCCCAGGGGTCACGGTACGGGGGATTGAACGACCGGTTCGGTCTCGGGGACTCGAAGACCTCAGCCATCGCTCTCTCGCGGCTCTCTCTCATCCCGATACTGGACAAAAAGGGATACAGAAAGTTAAACTCGGAGTCCGCGTTCATGGCGCAACTACAGACTTCGGGAATTTTGCATGAAGAAAAGAGACTGCCCTTTTGCGTTCTAAGTGAACGGCGGTACGCTTATCCGCCTCAAGGGTACGGCATTCCGGTGGTTGACGTGGGAAGTCGAGGACCGTTGAGTGGTGCAAAGTGCCGCCCGTGCAGAGCAAAATGTACGGGGATATGCGTAGCCGGAGTGATGGGGTTGTTGGAGAGTAGGTGGAGTTGGACTGAGTGGAGGAACGGGAGCTTGAAGCTCTGTGATGCGTCTGGAAAGTGGGAAAATGGGTGGGAGGAGCTTTTTGATGCGGTTGCGGGAAAAGAGGCGGCTGTTGTTCGGAGGAGAATTGGGTCCTTGAAAATGGATGACTGCGTTGAGGGTTTGAGGGAGCTGAGAAGGAGGAGTTTGAGGTGGGAGGCGCCATCGTTGGAGGAGATTTGCAGGGCGGGTTTGACGGGACAGGAGATTCTGCATGTGTTGCATGAAAAGACTAATGCGTCGAGTCAGGTAAAACCTTAACTTTGCATGACGAGGGAAACCCTAAATTTCTGCATGTGGTTTCATTGATTGGAACATCACTTTGGGCTGAAAAATAAGAGGATATGATCATCTTTTGACAAGAGGGAACGCTAATTTTTCTTGATATTATTTTTTTCTTTGTTTAATACAAAATTGCTTATCGAAGCTCTAAATTAGTTGTTCTTGAGTTCATTCTTCTGCTTCTTTTCCTATACGATGAATCTTTCTAACCAACTCGAACATTGGCTAAGTTTGAAGGCAGAAATTGACCAACTGCTAGTGTGGTAAAATTGGCAAGTTTGGCATCGATCGCTTCCTTTCTGTAAGATGCAAATCATGGAATAGTTTTACCCACAAACACACACACTTGTATCCATCTATGTTGGGTTTTCAAACTTATACCTAAATTGTTGATAACATTTAATTTATGCATGTAATTACATGATTATTAATACAAATTAAGGTATAAAACAGTCCCTTCTTATGCATGTTATCATACTTTGAGTGCATAACTTTCATTTTATGAAATTTTAAGTTATAATATCAAAATGTATTATTTAAGGAATAATCATAAATAAATAAATAAATAAAGAGAGACATTTGATATTAGAATATTCTCATTTTATATTTGAGATTATAATTAGGTTTTAATGTAAAATAATAAGATAATATAATTTTTTATAAACTCACTTATTTTTGAAGTTTTATTTTCTAAAATAAATGAGTGTATTTTTTATATAAAAATTTATTTTGTTATTTATTAAATTTGACTTTTTAGAATAATAGATTATTTAATTTCTGATAAAAATTTATATTTAGATTAATATGGAGTATAGTCTTAAAGTTATGAATTTTATAATTTTTAAGGATTTTTTATGAATTTTTTTATAAATTTATTTAGATTTATTTTGGATTTTATTTTGATTTAAAAATAAATAATATTATTTTTAATTCCGTGCTGACATGGAAGCTAACATGGCGGAGCGTACTTACGTGTCGCCATGTGGCGATGTATATATGCGCCATGTGACACATGCATCTGTGCACGCGTACATCATTAGTGGGTAAAGCATCCTTACAAGGATATAAGCTAACCCACTAAGGCCGCTACATATTTCTACATGAATTTCATCTTGATTTTTGTCATGTGGGACTATTTTTCTTTCTTTTTCTGCGCAAGTGACATGACAAAATCTCAGGCGTTTGATCTTAGCATTTAATAAGAGTTGTTAATCTTCACTTAAAGCGAAAGGGTAGGTGGCGCATAACGGTTCGTCGCCGAATCATTTTAAAATGACTTAATCTTAGCCATTCATCTGAAGAGTTATAACGGATGAGATTAAATGCGCACAATGGACTCCCATGGACACGTGGCTACATCTCCAACACTCAATGAAGATCAAACGGCATGCGTTACACAACGCTTCTTCTCCACGCAGTGACGTGATGAAATCTCAGTGCTTCATTGCATATCCAACGACCACGAGTTAATGGCATCGATTCGCATTTGTGCGTAAGATCTAAGCCGTTGATTGAAGATAAAGAGGCAAATCAATGGTCATGCCCAAAATTAGTTTAATTACCCATGTTCTTCAATGGAAAGAGCATTCTCAGATGTTTCAAGTAATCAAACTAGTTAAACATCTCAATCCTTGAATCTCTTGCTTTCTTTCTCTTCGAGACTCATTTATGCATCCAAAGAGTATTTGAAAGTGAAATTTTTTTCAGAGAATCAAGAAAATTCACCTCTTGAACATCGGATTTTTGTTTTTCAAAACACAAAATGAAAAGCCTTGATCCAGCGATGAATTGGATCATTTCGAGAATGATTTCAAGTTAGATTACATGTTTTCTTCCTAATCTTTCTTCCTATAACATTAGATTTCAATTGTTTTGTTCATCTCATTTCCATACACAATTTCTTCCTTTCATCGTTCATCTCTACTTTCTAAATCTAAAAATACTCAAAAATAGCTCATGATTTCAATCTTTTAAACCTTCCTCTCTGTAGATTCGACCTCGACTCGCCACTTTTCTAATTTAAAAATCAGATTTGAAGAGTTGAGTGCAAATTTTTTTAGACATAAATTTACGCAGTCAACGACCGTATTTTTACACTTATCACCCGGACTTGGCGTCTTGCATCCAACATGAGGAATAAAAAGGAATGAAAAAAAACTCACTAAAAATGATATTTTATTCATGAAGAATGATCGATTGCTGCCTTCTTTCCTTATAACTAGCCAATGCTAGAGGCAAATAATGAAACATTAAGAACCCTAACTTTTTTGTCCTAGATTTATAATCAGCCTAGCAGAATTTTAGAGCTTGAAATGATGATCATGCCCATGAAATTTCACCCCCTAACTCAATCAAGATGATTAGATATCGCGATTTTAATTTGGAGCATTTCTCACCATTGATGTGAATTTCTCTCTCCTCAAATAACAACAATAAACCCACTCCAACCCGATCGAATTGCGCACACATATAAAACACTAAAAAAATCAGTTTCTCTTGCCTCTCTCATCTCTTCTCTCTCTTTCTTGAAGATGAAAAACACGGGGGCGAGGAAGAAATGTCAGAAGAGTGGAGAAGATGCAGACTTCACGCACGAGGCCTCTTCATGCTACAAGGGGAATGAGAAAGATGGAAAGAGGTGAAGAAGATCATGGAAAAAGGAAAGAGAGGAATGACGAGTGCGAGAGGGAGGATGCGCAAGGGCACGCGGGGATTAATGAAGAAATGAGAAGATTGCACAATGAATTTCCGTCGCGTGACGGAGAAATAGGAGAAGATGGGACGAGGGAGAGAGGAAAGAAGGGAGGAAGAAAGGGAATCTCTTCATCCCCCTTACATGCGCACGCGAGAGGTGAGAAGAGAGATAAAGTGGTTTGGGAGAGAGAGAGAGAGCATCTCTCTCTCCTCTCTTTTCTTCTTCCTTTTTTATGCTTTATTTTTTTCTTTTTTTTATATGAAAAATATTTTAATAATTTTAATTCCTAAAAATTTGAAAAAATCTAGAAAAATGTCAATTCATTATATGTAAAAAATTATATTCATGATAAATCAATGACATTAAAATGTTCATAAAATTTATTAATTTATGAAAAATCAATAATATCCTCTAAACTATAAGAATTATCATTTAAACCATTTTAAATAATGATAACAAAATATATATATGATCAATTTTTTAAGAAAAAGTGCATAAAATGCATAATATTAATGCATTAAATTGCATGTTATGAGACACCAAACATATATGGCGGATAGATGACCATGTTTTGATTATGACTTACGAATCCCTAGCCATAGGATCTCCAAAAAGTCATATATTAAACATGGCATGAAGTCTTCGAATATAATTGTGTTTTCAAGATGGGATCATCCGCCGTCGATATTTGTGAAGATTGACTCAAGGAATGAGATGTAATGAAATCCTTGGCCAAGCTAATAAAAATATCATAGAAGAAGTTCCTGATGATGTACTAATTTGAGTGACCAATTAAGGTTTGACATTTGGACATACCCTAAGTCATTCATGAGTCTCCTGCGAATGAAGGATTATATATATATGGTAATCGATGACAAAAAGGTGTCATAAGAGAGTTCTTACGTAGTGTAGCTTGGCACCTAACGAGATGGCTAACGAAGCGAATCTGCGAGGTCGTTGAAAACACGCGGACAAGTGATATCATGCATATATAACTTTAATTCTTATCTTATTCAACCAATATTCATGATTATTTTATGTAATTATGATGCATGTTATCATAGTTTTATGAATTTTCTCCATTAGTATGCCATTTTACTAAAGTCCACATTTATGCATTATTTAGGGTTAATTATGTGTTTTATTGATGTTTAATCTTTTGAAAGGTTAAATAAATATAAATTAATCACTTTTCTTGATTTACTTTGACTTTAGTAGATGATTAAAGGAATTAATTTCAAGAAGAGAATGATGGGATGATATATTTGAATTCACCCTGTTTTCTTGTTAGAATTTCTATTTTAGGTGACATAACATTAAAGATGAAGAAATTTGTGATTCAATGCAGAAAATTTGAGTCAAATAGGAGTTCTATAAATTAAGTTATAAATTAAGGTATAAATTTATGGAATTTTTTGGATTTTATTTTGATTTTTCAGGTATTTTTCCGGATCTAATTCTTTTTAAAAAAGGGCAAAAAGGATTGGATTTAATTGCGCGGGACCCGAGAAGCTGACATGGCACGGCGCGGACACATGGCGGGGCCACGCGAGCCCATGTGGATGCCTGCGTGGCGCCTACGTGGCGTGAACAGTAACAGGCTGGCAAATGATGGGCCCATGGGTTAGTGGTCCCAGGTTAGAGTATTGGGGCGTACTGATAACATGCTAAATTAATATGATAAAACATGATTATTGATGCATCTTAAGGCATAAATGATTTCATTTCCATGCATGTTATCATAGTTATGTGTATTTTTCTATCATTCCATGAAGAAGTAAGTATAATCTCAAAAACACTTTAAATTAGGGTTAACTATGATGATTTAAAAGTTAAATGATTAATAACCCATCTTTACTTGAGATTATAGATGTTTTTAGAGCTAAAATAATGAGAGAAATCAATTATAAATATTTTTTTATAGAAAAACACTTAAAAAAATAATTATGTTTTTGAAATAAAATATAAAACTCTCATTATTTATCAATTTTTATCTTTTAGAATGATAGATAATTAAATTTCGGATCCAATGAAAGAAATTTGGATTAATTTGGAGTTATATATTAAAAGTTATGAATTTTCTATTTTTAGGGATTTTTTCCTAGATTTTTCTGATTAATTTTACGATTTTTAAATGTTAAAAATAATTTAAATAAGGAAAAAAAGGGGATATTTCCGCGCAGGGACCCACGTGGATGCGACGTGGCAGGCAAGGTGACGTGGCAGCGCCATGCGGGCCCACGTGGCGCCTACGCGACGTGATGCGACGTGTATTTATATTTACTTATATAGTTATAATATGTATAGCCTTCCGTTTATCGGAAGGGATTATTAACCCTCTAAATCGTCCCTTCTTATAAACTCAATAGTTGTCTTTAATTTTTCCCATGTGGGACTAAGTCCCACACAGTTTATTTAAGTGCAGGACACGAGGCTAAAATCGAGGCGTTGGATCACAATCGGAGCGCGCCGATCGAGTGCACCCGCGGTCCACCGGATCCGATCAACGTATGTGGCTTTTAAAAGGCGTTATCACAGCTCAGATTAAACGCGCAGGGGAGAATCCGGACCGTCAGGTCGCGATCCAACGACGACAAAACTACGCGTTTTATAACGTCCATCTGCGCAAATCATCCAGACCGTCCATCAAGATCGAGTGGCTACGACTTAATTGAAACGGTCCATGATGGACCGTTCCATCATAACCATCGATCGTTTTCGATCGGACGGGTACGCCCAAAATTCCTACAAAACGATGTGTTCTTCCGAATTGTAAACCATTCGAGTTGGAAATCAAAGCAATTGATCTGTTTAGACACCTCCCCTCTCGTTTCTCTCAATCCCATCGTGTTCTACACTCATTTCCGCACCTCTGGAGCCCTTGAGATCGAGATTTGGTTGAATAGATTAGGAGAAATCAGCGCTTGAATCTCCTCCTCGCGTTCTTCGTGTTCTAGGCGATTAAGCGGTTTAATCTTATCGATTTGATGGCAATTTGGGGTTAGTGGAAGCGAATTTTCATAATCTACCTTCCTCTAATGTTTAATTTCAATTTAGATTAGGATTTAAGGTTCAATTTCATTTAATTTTAGTCAATTTTGTGATTTCTTTGTTCAAAAATTTCTTCCCACTTTGATCTTCAATTTCTCCACGAAATCAAGACCAAATTCGATGATTCTTGATTTCGTGGAAACGATTTGAAGTTCTATTTCATAATTTACCATTTTTCCCAATTTCTATCATCAATTCATTGTCCGATTTGATCAATTTCGAAGAATACATCAAGAATTTCCTTATTTCCCTGTGGATTCGACCCTTATTCACCATTATACCCTTCAATTCGAGGCATTTTCATCAAATTGGTAAGTTTAGAAATATTTTTGACACGAGACCGTGTGAAACCGACGATCTCGCGATCTTGTCTCATCACGTACTTGGCCCAATAGGGCGACGCACCCCTTAAGGATGTTATTCCATTTATACCCGCCTATCTCCACTAGTCTTCTCCGTGTGGGACTATGTTCCCTTTAATTTTTAAATTGCAGGATACGTGGCAGCGTGAAGATCGCCGGATGCGATCGCGTCAACTGAGATGCATCGATCGCGTGACTTGGGTACACCCGATCGTCATCAAACACACGTGCACAAAGAAGGGTCGTCGATCGTATAAGTGACATCAGACGCTCGAGACTAAATCGCGCTCTCAAAATCGTTGGGAAACACGTGGCAGCACTTGGAGATTTCGATCAAGATCGGACGAGCGATATTTGTGGAATCGTGGGATTGTGGCCCATGTTAATCGTGCAATAATGGCCGTCCATTCGTCTTTACCGAATCGGACGGTCCATGATTTTTGCGGCGATGTTCTTCCTCTTTGTAACTGAACTCTTGATTGAATCGTGAAGAGATTAAGCAATTTTGGATCAAAATCTTGAGTTTTTTGTGATCCCCCTGCATTCTAGAATCAATTGCAATTATATTGAAGCCGGATTGATCACGAATCGTTACAAGATTTGATCGAAATCTCCCCTTGAATGCCGAAAGTACGTCGAACAAGAAATTGGGAAAATACACTTCAATCAACGCGATTCGAAGCCTAATCTTCACGTCAATCGGGTTAGTAGTGTGATTCGATCATTCCTCTTGCAATAATTATAATTTAGATTAGATCTATATAGTCAATTTCATTTTAGAAATCGAATTGTTCTTCATTTTTGCCCAAATTAGGTGCGGATTTTTGCTGATTTTGAAATAAAGATTTCTCCCTCATATTAAGGCCAAATTGTTTGATTTTGATTTCATTGGATTTCTTGTTTTTTCAGCTTTCTGTGGATAGCTAAATCGTAAAATTTCATCATCATTTGACCCTTTAATTTGACAATTACCATCGACTATTCATTTTCAATCCGAATTTGGGCGTTGACTTGCAAGGGCAATTACTCTTAAAATACAAGGTGAAATTTGATAATTTTGGTCTCTTTGGAATCCTCTGGTTGTTATATTTCTATTTCATATGTGAATTTCAATATTTTGATATCATTTGGTTATTCAATTTGATGATTTAAACCAAAGTGTTCATTTTGGGATTTTTCTGATCTTTGATTTTCAATAAATCATAATAAATCCAATTCTTCTTGAAAAATCATGAATTATATATCAAAAAATTCAATTTTCTCTCTTTTTTCTGAATATATAATTTTCATAATATTTTACGCTCTTTTGAATTCTCTGATTTTATAGAAAGTGAACGGTTAGTCAAAGTCAACGCTTTGACCTTGACTTTTGACATTTCTTCGTCAAATCAGTTTCTAAATTCTTAAAATATCTTATGTCATATATTTATATCATTACCATTTATAAAATATCATTTTCACTTCTTAAAAACCTCAATTAAACCTAAGTTTGACCAAGTCAACTCTTCGATCAAAGTCAATTGTGTTCTCTATGGATCGACCCGATCTGTACACTATACTTGATTTCATATTTTGGTATTTGTGAGTTCGGAATTATAAAATTTTTTTTACCAACGTTTCTGTGTTTTCAACGACTGCATAATCGCTTCGTCAACACGCATCAAAAAAATTTCTAAACTCACCAATTTAGAGAAATAATCACGAATTAGATAATATGTATGTGAATAAGGTTCAAATCCACGTATAATTAAGGTATTTTTTATGTATTCTTTGAAATTTGATCAAATTGAATGATGAAATGAGGTGAGAAATTAGGGATTTCTCTAATATTTTTAAAAAGATAACTTGAAGGCGAATCCATGGAATCAAAAATCATAGAATTTGGATCAAGATTTGCCGAGAAATCGATGAGCGACTCAGATAGAAATTTCTAAACGAAAAGATAACAAAAAATTGAAATTAATATTGAAATTGACTTAATCTACGATTCAAAATTAAAATTTAAATGTTATAGGAAAAAATATTAGGACAAAAACACTATTTCTAACCCAATATAGCGCTTGAATCGCTCCAATTGCTCACCGAATCAAAGGCTTTCATTCTGCAAATTTGAAGACGATTGTTGGCGTTCAAGAATCAATTTCTCCTTATTCTCTCAATGAAATCTCACTTTCAAACACTCCTCGAACGTGGAAATGAGTCTAGAAGCAATGGGAAGCAAGACATTCAAGGATTTTGGTGTCAAGACAGTTCGATTACTCGAAAACCCCAAGAATGATTAATATCATCGAAGAACATCTCAATTTATAGGGAGAATTGGGAGTAACCGTTGGATTCAGCATTTAATCTTCGATTGATATCTCTGATGAAACGCATATATGCGAATCGTTACGCGTAAATCAAGTCCATTGGATCGAAGATGAACCGTTAAGATTTTGTCATGTTGCACGTGAAGAAGAAACGCATGAAACGCTCACCGTCAAATCTTGATATGACTGTTTGGATGTGTCCACTGGTCCACCGAACGGTTTTAATCTCGGCCGTTATAACTCTTTGGATGAGCGGCTGAGATTTAAACTATTTTAAGATGATTCGTCGATGAATTTTGATGCACCACGTACCCCTCGTCTTAATTGATAATCGATGGTTCTGTTTTAACGTGTGAATCGAACACTTCACATAACTCCACGTCACCTGTGCATATGAAAACAGAAAAATAGTCCCACATGACAAAAAAATCAGACAAACCCGCACGTATATAACTCTTGTGTACATAATGAGATAAAAAAAATCTTGAAACAGGGTGCTATCTCATTATTTATACACTCACATGCACACACAAGTGCACACGCGCACTCACGCTTATGCACATGTATACGTGTGTGACACGTGGTGTTCTCATATGCCACCACGTGGTGCCGCTATTTTTTCTGTGCCATGTCAACACGCGATATAAAAAAAATATTTATTTTAATTCAAAATAAATAGAATTAAATTCATAAAAAATTCATAAAAAATCTAGAAAAATTCCCTTAAAATTAGAAATTTCATAACTTTTAAAATAAAACTCCAAATTAATCCAAATTTATTTTATTAGATCAGAAATTAAATTATATATCATTCTACAAAGTCAAATTCAATAAATAACAAGAGAATAATTTTTTATTTCAAAATACACTCATTTCTTTTAATAAAATTTAGAAAAATAAATGAGTGTATAAAAAAGTATTTTCTCTTATTATTTAACATTAAAACCTAATTATAATATTAAATAAAAATGGGTATAATCTAATCTTAAAATACTTTCTCTTAATTTATCATAATTATCCCTAAGTTATTGTGTTTTGATATTATAACTTATTTTTCAGATAATGATAGATAAACGCTCAAAAATATAACATGCATTAGAATGGAATGTTTTATGCCTTAAGTTGCATTAATAGTATTTTTTTGTATAATTTGTATGTCATCAATGGCAACTCAACCTATCAATTGGGTTAAATCGATCATTGATTAATTAATCTATATGTTGATATAGATAATAAATTAATGTTTGACCAATAAGGTGTTAATTAATGCTGGCCAAGAGTTTGGAAGACGAGATCCAACTATCTGAAGAAAACTATGGATAAATATGGAAGATGGAAAGGGTGGAATATGTATGAAACTAGTTCTAAATATATATATATTATATACTTAAATTTTTATATCTTTTATTAAAGTAGTAGTTTGATAATAAAATAAGTGTTATTATAAGTGATAAAATACAACTTCATGCATTCATATCATGCATTTTATACATTTATTTATATAATTATGATCATAATTGCACCTTATCATAGTTTAAAAATGAGTAAAATGATAATCTTCATGCTTAAAATGGCATTCTTTATTTTTCATGATTTGATAATGTTTTATGAGAATTTATAAAGTTCATTTATAAAAAAAAAGGTTTATTAAGGCATGAAATGAATTGTTGTTCTTTATAAATGCATTTATTTCAAAAATTTATAAATGCATGGTTTATAGAGTTTAAAATGGTTTGAATTATTTTTTAAAAGAAATTCCTAATTTTTCTATGTTTTGTGGAATTTTTTTAATTCAAAAATTGAAATTTTCTAAAATTTATAAAATGCATTGAGTATAGAAAATGGAAATTTATAAATTTATAAATTTAGAAAATAGAAAATGCAATGCGAATGAATTTATAAAAATAGAAATTTTAAAAATAATTTATAGATAAATAAAAATAAATAAATAAATCTCTCTCTGTCTCGTGCACGTGACAGAAGAAAATTCCTTCGCGCGATCTTCTTCCGCCGCGGTCCTCTTAACAGAAGCGACTCCCTCTCCTTCTCCTTCCGCCTCTCTGTCAATCTCTCTCCTCACCTTATTTTCTCACCATGTCACGCAAAATCTCTCTGCATCCTCTCTCTCTCTCACGCGAGTGTGAGCGGGCAGACGGAAGAAGAATTCTTCCTCCGCCTCACTCCGCGAAAGCGCCCCTCCGCACCATCTCGCGCAAAATCTCTTCGCATCCTCTCCCTCTCTCTCACACAAGAATGCGCGCGCAAGCAAACAAAAGAAGAATTTTGTCGCCGCCTCATTCTACGTCGGCATCGCTCTCCCTCTCTCCTTCTTCTCTTTGCCTCCTCACCTCACCATCTTACGCCATTCATCTCTCCCGCTCTCTTCTCTTTTCTCTCTCACGCACGGGAGAATCATACTGGAAGAAAATTTCTTCTGTGATTCCTGAAGGATATAATCTGTACTGTCCGATCATGAATAAAAGGCTTAGATGAGATTTGAAGTGTTAAGTGAAGAGGTAGATTTAGAGACCGTCGGATTCAGGGAGTTATAACGGCGATTGTGAAGCCACGTCATTGCTCAGACTGTTATGGTCGTTACGGTCTTCTTCCTTTTTATTTTCTTTCTGTTTTGCCTATTTTAAGGCATGTATGAGGTGAACGATCATGTGGGTGCGTGCCGGTGAAATCATCATTCTTTCTTTCGTTCTTTCTTCTTCTAGAATCCGATAGTGAGAGAGTACAATTCCGAGTGTAAGAAACCAACAATTGGTATCAGAGCTCTAAGATCTACCTGTGGAGATGCCGCGGAAGATCGAGGAGGCGAGCTCGTCATCAACTGGTGTTCTGCAGAAATTAGAGAATCAGGTGATAAACTCTAATTTCATATTATCGGATACGAATTATCGCCTCTGGGCAATGCGTATGGAAGTCTACCTAGAGGCGCATGGTTTGTGGGAAGTGATTGGAGGGGATGAAGAAAGCCGAAAGAAAGATCGGTTGGCGTTGTCGGCAATTCTTAGTTCGATTCCTGAATGAGCAAGTTTCCAAATGGATATCAAGAAATCGGCAAAAGAAAATTGGGAATCTCTAAAGATTCTACACGTCGGAGCAGACCATGTGATTCAATCAAGAATTCAATTCTTGAGGCGAGAGTTTGAAAATTTGTCCATGAGAATGGACGAGAAGGTGGGTGAGTATAGTTTGAGATTTAGGAAAGTAATATCTGAACTTAGAGATTTGGGGGAGAATCTTGATGAAAAGGATGATGTATCCAAACTGTTGAGGTCTTTACAACAGAAGTTTGATTCACTAACTCTCTCTCTCGAGCATATTGGCACCATCAAACCAATGACAGTTGAAGAAGTGCTCGGTTCACTGCGTGTGCATGAATCAAGATTAATTGAAAGAGATAATCGTGAAGAGGAGCAAGTGTTGTTGTCAAAAGCATCCAAGATGACAAAGAAGACTGACCGAGGTCAGACTTCAAGAGGAAGAGGTAGATTCGGTCAGAGAGGAAGAGGTAGAGGACGTGGAAGAGGAAGACAGCAAAAGGAGGAAAATGATGAAGGTGAAAAGAAGCCTTTTGATAAATCAAAAATAAAATGTTATAATTGTCAAAAGATGGGCCATTTTGCTGATGAGTGTCATGCTGAGAAAAAGAAAAAAGGGAAAGAAGAGAAAGCAAATTTAGTGGAAGAATCTGAAGAAGAATCGGCTTTAATGATTCTATCAGACAGTGAAGTCAGTGAAAAATTGCTTCATGGAAATGGAGATGATGTCAATTGTGATTTGTGGTATTTTGACACAAGGGCGAGCAGTCATATGACAGGTATTAACTCATTCTTTCATTCTATTAATAAAGATGAAACAGGGAATGTGAATTTTGGAGACGGATCCTCCATTAAGTATGAAGGACGTGGAACCGTCATTGTTATATGCAAGAACGGCGAAGAAATAGAGCTTAAAGGAGTTCTTTACCTACCAAAGCTGAAGACAAATATCTTAAGTCTCGGGAAGCTCGATGATCAAGGGTGTAAGACATCTTTAAGTGGAGGATATCTCACAATCCGTGACAAGAAGGGAAAATTACTTACCAAGACGAAGAAAACTCGGGGCAATATGTATCAAATTAAACTTGCTATCAGTGATTCATGCAATTTATCAAGAGAGGATGAAGCATGGTTATGGCACAGGAGATTTTGTCATCAGAGTTTTTATACTCTTGATAGCATGATAAAAGGAGAACTAGTAAGAGGATTATCTGTGTTCGAAAAACCAAAAGATTTATGCTCTACATGCATATCAGGGAAGCATGCTAAATGTTCTTTTAAAGCCTCAGTTTTTAGAGCAGAAAAACCCCTTGAATTGGTACACATGGATTTAAGTGGACCAATTAAACCACCAACACTGGGAGGTAAGTCTTACTTCCTGCTCATTGTTGATGATTTTTCAAGATATATGTGGATTTATTTGTTATCAATCAAGGCTGAAGCTCTACAAGGTTTTAAAAGGTTTAGAATGATGGCTGAAGCAGAGATAAAAAGGAAATTAAAATGTGCAAGAAGTGATCGTGGTGGAGAATTTCTGTCAAAAGAATTCATTCTATACTGTGAAGAGAATGGTATTCTAAGACAGTTAACAGCACCATATACTCGACAACAGAATGGAGTTGTAGAGAGAAGAAATCGAACCATTATGGGACTTGTAAGAAGCATGCTTAAAGGGAAGAAATTAACATTTGAATTGTGGGGAGAAGCAGTGACAACGTGCACCTATGCTTTGAACAGATCGGCTACTAAAAGTCTGAGAGGTAAGACCCCATATGAATGTTGGTTTGGAAAGAAACCAAGTGTGAATCACTGATAACATGCATTTATAACTTGAATTCTTATCCTAATTAACTCATATTCCTGCTTATTTTATGTGAATATGGTGCATGTTATCATACTTTTTGGGAATTTTCTCCATTGGCATGTCATTTCACTAAAGTTGATATTTATGCATAAATTAGGGATAATTTCATGCTTAATAGATGATTAATCTTTTGTTAAGTTTAAATTAATAGAAGTTAATCTCTTGTATTGAATGATTTTTGACTTTAGTAAATGTTTGGAAGAATAATTTCAAGATGGATTTTATGATTTAGAATGTTTAGTGAGAAATGATTTAAGTAAATTCTAATTCATCTTGATTTCTTCTTTGAAAAATATATTTTAAATGACATGATGTTAAAAAAGGAAGAAATTTGTGATCCAATGGAGAAAATTTGAGTTAAAAAGGAGTTATACAAATGAATTTATGAATTTCTTAATTTTATTGTATTTTCTGGATTTTATTTTGATTTTTCAGGATTAAATCGTGCAATCGGACGGTCGGGATTAAATCGCGCAATCGAACGGTCGGGATTAAATCGCGCAATCGAACGGTCGGGATAAAATCGTGCAATCGGACGGTCAGGATTAAATCGCGCAATCGGACGGTCGGGATTAAATTGCGCAATTGGACGGCTGAAATCGCACGGAGTGGAATCCGCGTCATGGGCCACGATCCCACCGATTACGCGCGATCTGACGGCTGAAATTACACGGAGTGAAATCCGCGTCACGAGCCACCAATTTCCCGCGATCTGACGGCTGAAATTACACGGAGTGAAATCCGCGTCACGAGCCACCAATTTCGCGCGATCCGACGGCTGAAATTACACGGAGTGAAATCCGCGTCACGAGCCACCAATTTCGCGCGATCCGACGGCTGAAATCACATGGAGTAAAATCCGCGTCGTGGGCCACGATCCACCAATTTCGCACAAACTTATCTATAAATAGGCCTCATCTCCAATGTAAAATTTGTCTTCTAGTTGGCCTCCTTTTGGAGGTTGGCCATTGGGATCAAGGCTGCTAGGGATCAACTATCTAGGTATGTTTAATTATCGTTTGTTCTTCTTATGTTCTTGTGTGTTCGCCCTGGTATCTAGGATTGTGCGGCGTGACGAACCGAGTGCATCTAGATACCCGACTTGCTTCTTCGTATCCTCTTTTGTGATCGCTTGTTCCATGGCAAGAGTGTTTCGTGTCGAAAGGCCAAGGGAGCACCGGTGGATCAGGTTTTTATCTTCTTATCGTATTTAGAATTAATCACCATCGGTTGAATCGATCTCGAGAAAGTTAGAGGGCCTTGTCACTGAGATCCCCGCTCAAGGCTAGGGCTAGGGTCTTAGCCCCGTGGAGGACCGAGGATAGGGGGCAAGGTTGATACTATGCGAGTTCTAGTTGCTTATTCAGCTCATTATTCTACCGTGATAAACGCCAAGCTTGGGCGGTAATTCAAGCTCCTGTAGAATAATGATGACTGCGTCACGATTAGACGGATTGACCAACATTTAGGGTTTATGTGTTAATCTTAGGACATTTCTTTCCTCTTTTATCAATCTATTAATTAAACCAACTACAAAAATATCTTCTCTTGTTCTTGAACTTTTGATCGACTCGTGAAAAAAATTAAGCGAGTTTCGAGGAAGATCTCTAGTTCATCGTGTTCCCCCCGCGTTTAGACTCGATTGCGAAGCAATTGGAGCGGGATTGATCACGAATTTCTCCTTGATTTCATCGAATTTTTCCCTTGAATTCCGAACGTCCACGAGGAAGAATCCGAGCAAATTCGCTTCAATCCACGAGAATTGGAGCCCCATCCTTGCGGCAATCAGGTTAGTAGTGAGATTCGATCGATTATCAGGAGGTAATTTGAGTTTTTATTAGATTTAGAAGTTTAATTTTGCAAATTAGTTCATAGTGTTCTTCATTTTCCCCAAATTTCGATCCGAAAAGTTGCTGATTTTGAAAATAGGATATCTCTTTGATTATAATTCCAAATCACTTGATTTTAGTTTCATTGGATTCCTCTTTTCATCAGCTTTCCGTGGATAGCAATTTCATTAAATTCCGAGTTCATTTGACCCTTCAATTTAACGTTTGACCACGGACTGTTCATCTTTCATCAGAAGTCAAACGTTGACTTTCGGGGTCAATTACTTTTTATTGAAAAATCAGAATTTGATAATTTCGGTCTTGTTGGATTCCTCTAGTTCTTAGATTTCTATTGACATATAAATTGCAAGATTTGGATTTCATTTGGGCATTCAATTTGAAGATTTCCTCTGAGGTGTTCATTTCGGGGATTTTCTGATCATTGATTTTCAATAATTCATAATAAATCTATTTCTTATCCAAAAATTACGAAATATATATCAATAAATTCCATTTTCTCTCTAGTTTCCAAATATATAATTTTCGTAATCTTCTGACTCTATTTGATTCTCTGATTTTGCAGAACATCTACTGCTGGTCAAAGTCAACGCTTTGACTTTGACTTTTGACTTTTCTCTATCAAATCCGAGATTTCAATTCTTAAAACTTCTTATTTAACTTATTTATATCATTTCCACATCTTAAATCTTATTTTCTCTTATTTAAAACCCCTTTTAAACCTAAGTTTGACCAAGTCAACTCTGCGATTAAAGTCAACCCTGCTCTCTGTGGATCGACCCGATACTTACCCAGTACTTGATTTTTCTATCTTGTCTTTGTGAGTTCGGATTTATAAATTTTGTTTGACCATCGTCTTTGTGTTTAACGACGCACGAAAACGACGCGTCAATCACCTCAGAATATTTGGCTCATTAGTGCATGTAAAATTGACGGCAAATGTGGGAAAACTTGAAGATAGAAGTCAGGAAATGATGTTTGTTGGGTATGAGAAAGGATCTAAAGCATATAGATGCATAGATCTTGCAACCCGCAAGATAAGTATAAGCAGGGATGTGATTCGGAATTGATTATGAGGAAATATATGCTCATGTAGCTAGATTTGATTCCATCAGAATATTGATTGCAATTGCAGCCCAATTAAATTAGAATTTACATCATCTTGATGTTAAATCTGCATTCTCAAATGGGGTGATTAAGGAAGACTTATATGTCATGCAACCTGAAGGTTATGTGAAGAAAGGGAAGGAATCTCATGTGTTAAAACTTACCAAGGCATTGTATGGGCTGAAGCAAGCACCTCGGGTATGGAATTCAAAATTAAATAAAACCATGGATGATTTTGGTTTTAAAAGAAGTAAACTAGATGCTGCTCTATTTTATAAAGGAAGCAAAAAGGAGAAAGTGCTTGTTGGAATATATCTGGATGATCTAATAATCACTGGTCCAAGTGGAAATCAAATCAGCAAGTTTAAAGAAGAAATGAAGGATAAGTTTGAAATGACAGACTTGGGTCTGCTGAGTTCATATCTTGGAATGGAAGTTAGACAATCTTCAGTCAATATCTTCCTGAGTCAAAGAGCTTATACAAATCATATTCTGAAAGTGTTTAAAATGAATGATTGCAATACTATAAAAACACCAATGGAAGTGCATCTAAAACTACAGAGAGAAGCTGAAGGAAAACCGATGAATTCAACTAATTTCAAAAGCTTGATTGGGAGTCTTCAGTATCTTATGAATACAAGACCTGATATAGTGTATAGTGTCAGCTACTTGAGCAGGTTTATGGACAAACCAAGCTCAGAGCATCTTGTAGCAGCAAAGAGGATCTTGAGATACTTAAACGGTACTGTGAATTTTGGTATTTTATACAAAAGAGGTGAAAAAGTCATGAAGATCACTGGATACAGTGATAGTGACTTTGCTGGAGATATAAATGATAGAAAGAGCACATCAGGTCTGATATTCTTCATGGGAGGACTACCAATTACCTGGAATTCAATGAAGCAACGTGTGGTTGCTCTGTCAACGTGTGAAGCAGAATATATAGCAATCTCATCAGCAGCCTATCAAAGTCTTTGGATATCATTATTAATTAAAGAATTAATGTCTGTGGAAGAGAATTTAGTGAGGATTTTAGTTGACAACAAATCGGCCATGGAACTGACAAGAAATCCAGTTTATCACAACCGCAGAAAGCATATAGACACAAGACATCATTTCATTAGAGATTGCATTGAAGAAGGGCTCATTAAGCTTGATTACGTGAGGACAGAAGATCAATTAGCAGATTTGTTCACAAAGTTACTCGGAAGAGTTAAATTCTATGAATTTCGAGCGAAAATCAGTTGCGAACGTCAGGAATGCTACAGATTAAAGGGGAGTTTGAAGGATATAATCTGTACCGTCTGATCATGAATAAAAGGCTTAGATGAGATTTGAAGTGTTAAGTGAAGAGGTAGATTTACAAGACCGTCGGATTCGGTGAGTTATAATGGCGATTGTGAAGCCACATCATCGCTCGGACCGTTATGGTCGTTACGGTCTTCTTCCTTTGTATTTTCTTTCTGTTTTGCCTATTTTAAGGCGTGTATGCGGTGAACGATCGTGTGGGTGCGTGCGAGTGAAATCATCATTCTTTCTTTCGTTCTTTCTTCTTCTTGAATCCGATAGTGAGAGAGTGCAATTCCGAGTGTAAGAAACCAACAATTCCTCCTTCCCACGTGCCACTTCTTTCTCTCTCTTCTTCCCGCGCCACTTGTCACTCTCTTCGCCCGCCCTCCCCCCCTCTATACATCCTCTCTTTCTCCTTGCCCTTCATCTCTCTCTTCGACGCGCATGTGGAAGAGAGTTTCGCCTCTCTCTTCTTCCACCTCTTCTCTCCGGTTTATCTCTTTCTTCCCCTTCATTGCCATTTTTCTCGTGTCTCTCTTCATCTCCTCTCCTATGTCACAACCCCTTCCCCCCTCCTGTTCTCACGCTCTTGTGTGCGCACATGCCCGGGCGGAAGAAATATTATCTTCCTGCCTGTATCTACTGCCTATTTCGCCACTCTTCTGCGTGTATCTCCCATCCATCTTCTTCTATGTTCCTTCCCCTCTTATTTATGTTGGCAGATGAAGAAATGAATGCTCATGCTCCCCCGTGCCTCTGTGCGCCACGGGGTGCCATCTTGGCGGGTGCTATACTCGCCGAGTATGCATCTTGTGTGCATACTGGGTGCTCTCCCCTACGCGCCAACCGTGCACCGAGTGAGACAATCACCTCCCACACTTTCACCCACGTGGAAGCCCTCTATCTTTCCATGTCTCCCGTCTTCTTCTCCCTCTTCTCCTCTTGCTCCTCTCCTTCATTTCTTGCCCTTGTATCTCCCTCCCTTTTCTTCTCTCTCTCTTCCATCAAAAGAGGAAAGAGGAGTGAAGAGAGGAGAGAGATGAGGAATGGGACATTAAAATTATTTTTTCAGGTTTGGCTATTGCTGAATTTTAGATGGCTGATGAGGAGAGAGAAACATGATTGTCGTTTCATGTTCTTTCTATTTGTGTATTTGATCATTAAAAGGGGACAAAATTGTTAGATTTTTTAGCATTTTGGTGAGTGCTTATAACATCAAATTTAGTATCTTTCTTCTCTTGTCTACTCATTCTTCATGTTGTGTGCAAGTTTCCAAGTCCGAGTACTATGTATGGGCTCTTGAAGAAGTGTTTGATTGGAGAGCATCATTAGAATGAGTTTTTCTTATAAGTATTTAGATCATGATCATTCTCCATCAATATTTTTTATTTTCTCAATATTTTATCTATAGTTTCATATTTTCAAACTATAAATTATATTTCCATTGTCAAATCAAGGGTGTTTTGATCTTCGAATGGAGTTTGGAAGCATTTGATCGGTTCATTTCATCTTCAATATACATCTCCTACTTTCATTGATCATTTTCACTTTTTATTTAAAAAAATACCAAAATTATTCCTCCATTGTGATATTTTAACCATCCTCCTTGTAGATTTAACCTTGACTCATCATTATTCTAAGTTTTAAGATCAAATTCACAGAGTTGAGTATGATTTTTTATATTTAAACTTGCACTTTAACAACAATGATTTGACTCTTATCAAACAACTTGTGTTATGTCATGAGCTATTCCAAAACTGGAATGATCACCCTTTCCTAATGGCTCTATGGGATGAGAGATGAGAAAGATGGGGTGCTGACGAGACGAGACCGCGAGGTCGTCGATTTCACACGGTCTCGTGTCAAAAATTAAGCCTTATTTACCAATTTGGGGAATTAAGAGAGAATTGAGGGGTATAATGGTAAATAAGGGTCGAATCCACATGGAATTTAGGTATTTTCGAGATATCTTTTAGAATTTGGTCAAATTGGACGATGAATTGAGGTGAGAAATTAGGGAAAATGGTGTTTTTAGAAAGAAGACTTCAAATCGATTCCACGGAATCAAGAATCATCGAATTTGGACTTGATTTCGCGGAGAAATCGAAATTTGAAGTGAAGAGAAATTTTCGGATGTTAAAATCGTGATTTAGAATGAAAATTTACGAAATTGAAATCTAAAACCTAATCTAAACGAAAATTAAAGATAATAGGAAGATAATCTAGGAAAAACCGCTTCCACTAAACTCATTTAGCGATCAAAACGAGGTGATTAAGCCGATTAATCACCGAAAACGCCAAGAACGTCACGCCGAGCTTCAAGCTGCGATTTCTCCTTCGATTCTCCACCAAATCTTGATTTCAACCTCTCCATGGATGCGGAAATGAGAGAGGGAGAGGATGGAATCAAGAGAAACGAGTGGATCGGTGTCTAGACAAGTCAATTTGATTGAAATCCAACTCGAATGCATACAATCGTGAAGAACAAGTCTATTTAAGGACAATTTGGGCGTAACCGTCCGATCGTTTTGATCGACGGTTACGATGAAACGGTGCATCGTGGACCGTTTCGATTAAGTCGTGGCCGTCGGATCGTGATAGACGGCCACGATTTGATCCATAGATAGACGTTATAAAAACGCTTGAATATCGCCCCTTGGATCGCGATCGAACGGCCGAGATGCTTCCGGGGAGATTAAATCTCGGCCGTTATAACGACTCAAATAAGGCACGTGCTTGATTGATTTCCGGTGCACCCCGCCTCCACGCGATCGACGCGTATGATGCTGCCACATCGCCTCCAATCTGACCGTTATAATCTCCAATTTAAATCACGTGCGTGATGATCTCCGGTGGTCCGCTCGTCCACGCGATCAACGCGTGAGATCCTACGCTCCGCCCGATCCAACGGCTCTCCTCGCTCCACGTGTCCTGCAGTTAAAACAGTGTGTGGGACTTTAGTCCCACATGGAAAAAATTAGTGGAGTCCGTCGGGTTTATAAGGCCCGACGGATTAAAGGGTTAATAACCCTTCCCATCTAGAAGGCTGAAGACCCATTTTATATATATTAAATAAATATAATATAAATATAAAAATGCACCACGTAGGCGCGCTGCGCGGGTCCGCGTGGCTCTGCCACGTGGCCTTGCGTGCCACGTCACACCCGCGTGGGACCCGCGCGCTTTTTGCCTTTTATTTAATTATATTTATTTTAAAACATTTTTAAATCAAAAATAAAATCGAAAAATTTACAAAAAAATCCCTAAAAATTGTAAAAATCATATCTTTTAAAATACAACTCCAAATTAATCCAAATTTCTTTCATTTGATCTGAAATTTAATTATCTATCATTCTAAAAATTCAAAATATTTAAATAACAAGAGATTTAATTTATATTTCAAAAATACACTCATTTCCTCAAGATTTTAAGTTTAGAAATTTAAATGAATGTTTATAAAAATAATTTTTCTTATTTTTTAACTTTAAAAACACTTATAATCTCAAGTAAAGATGGGTTATAAAATCTTTAATCTTTAATTCATCATAATTAACCCTAAGTTAACACATTTTGAGATTATAACATAAAATTGCATACAATGATAGAAATGCACTCAGAATATGATAACATGCATATAAATGGAATGTTTTATGCCTTATTTTGCATTAATAATCATGTTTTATCATGTTAAGATTGCATGTTATCAGGTGGATGTCATGAGAAAACAAAGAGAGATCGATGAATGAGTAAGATTTTGTGATGAAGCAAGGAAAAACTAAGATCTAAAAAAAAGGGAAAATTGGTTCTATATTATCCTTAGAGGGGGTTACGACTAAACCAAATCCTCAAATAAAATTTTTTGTAAGCTAGTCCTAAGCCATATAATGCTTGACTTGCTTTGATCTCAATCCCCTGCTCAATCTTGCCTCCACAACAAGCTTCAACACCATATATAAAAATCTTGGGCATTAATACTATAGTTTTTATTTTGGTACCTAGACGTTTTGGAAAGATAAAGTTTAGGTTCTTATATAAGGTTTTCTTGGTGTCAAAACATCTAAGGGTAGAGATCCTCCATCCCCTAAGGATGTCCAAGGTGATTTGGTTACCTACTAAAAGTGGTAATCATACCCTATTGTGAGGTGGTGCCTAGCCTCTTCTCTAGGAAGGGGTCTTATCTCCTAACCCCCTTTTAAGGGACCACCTATTAAAAAGGTGGTGCTCAGCCTCTAAAGGAGGGGGATGCCCACTAATGAAATACAATTTCGTGCGGTTTTTGAATTCACACAAAATCGTTTCAAAACTTAATACCGAACTCACCAATGTTATTAAATTAACACGAATTGAATAGCATAGAGGTGAATAAGGGTCGAATCCACAGAGAAATAAGAGAATTTTGAGATATCTTTTAAAATTAGATCAAATCGAATGATGAAATATGGTAAGATATTAGGTAAATTGATATTTTTAGAAAGAATACTAGAAGACGAATCTATGGAATCAAAAATCAAGAAATTTGGATCAAGATTCATGAAGAAATCATCAAGTGAATAAGATAGAAATTTCTGAATTTGAAAATCACAAAAAACTGAAATTAAAATTGAAATTAACTAAAATTATGATTCGAAATTTAAATCTAAAGCTAAACGAAAAAATATTATGATGAAACTCGATTTATAACCCAAGATTGACCTCGAATTGATCCAATTATTTGCCGGATCAAAGGCTTTTTATTCCCAAATTTAAAAAACGATCGTTGATATTCAATAGTCGATTTTTTCCTATTCTCTCAACGAAATCTCACTTTCAAGCACTCCATGGACGCAAAAATTAATCTAGAAGCGATTGAAAGCAAGAAATTCAATACAACTAGAGTGGCTGCCCCCAAAGAGATAGGATGATATATATACCTATGTCTTTGTTTCTATACAACTCATGAAAAAAGTGAGAATTCAGCTACTTTCTTATGTCAAAGAAGTAAAAAGGGTTGTCTCTTAAAATAAGTAAAATGTATGAAATGATGTATAATAGGACATTATCATATCTATATCATATTTAATCGTAAAGAAATGTATATTTTTATTTTTAAAGTATTAGTTTGCACCTAAATATTGTATACAATCTATGGATGTAACTATCATTTTAGACTTACCAATGAATTGTTGGCCTAGCCAATCCAATGGTCTCGTGCCAGGGAAAACCCTAGAAAGTGGCGATCATGGTAGTCGAAAGGGAGAGTGTACAAAGGCAATCATCCCGCCCACAAGCAAGGATAGGGATAGATGCCATCATGCCCCAAAGGAGTAAGCACCACCAAAAGTAGGGATAGCTTTGGAAAGGTAAGGGCAACCACCAGAAAGAGCAATGTAGGGGGCAACTAAGGCCCCAAAGGCTTTTGGCCATGGCTAGAACAGTAGTAGGAAGATGCCAGCAAGATAGCCATGGTAGTGGTGGTTGAAGAATATCATAGTAGCGGCGCCACGATGGTGGCGGCTACAAAACAACAAGGCAGAGTCATCATGATGGTCACAATTGTAAAAGAACAAGATGATGATAGTCCAATGGCAGTGGCAAAAACATAGTTAGGCTATAGAGTGATCCCATGACTCTGATACCATGCGAATAGGTAAACCATAGGATAAGATATCGATCATAGAAAAGGAGTGCACATCTTGATATATATATATGAGAAGAGAATAGAAATTGAGATATGTCATGTGTGGAACCAAGGCCGCTCAATAGGCCAATGCTACAAAAAAACACGAAGAATTTCTCGATAGGGTAAAAAAACACACGAAGAACAGTGACTAGAGGAGTAAAAATTTACCGATAACAAAAGTCATCCATGCCTCTAATTCTCTTCAAAATTAGAATTTCTTGTTTATGGAAGATAATTATTGTAGCCTCCAACCTACACTTCAACGAATCAAATTTTATCAATAAGGACTAAAAACGATGCATTAATCATCACGGCATTCCATACGCATGGTTTGAACCGGGATGGGAATGGGGAAACATTCCCCATTCGATCAAAGTGTCTTTCCAGCCGAATCTAATTCAACCATTTACTCTTTCAATCTAATGCAATAATGCTTTCACTCAAAATTAATTGTATGATTTATTGCATTGATTGCAATATCCCATGTGGAACATATCATTTATTGCATTAATTGTACATAATATCATCAATCCAAAGTGAAAAGGGTTATCATTTTTGCTCTAAATGCACAGAGTTCAATATCACTATGTGCACAGCATCAAGCTCAGTATGGATAACAATAATTATCATCTAGTATTATATGCAATTATTTACTGCTACATACCTGTTACAGTGCATGGAAGGAGCAGAAAGAGAAAGCCTACTAAGCAACAAAGAGCTCTGTCTTGCCATCAATGAAGATGCTCATGAACTCCTCCCCATCCACAGTCTCCTTTTCTATGAGAAGCTGTGCAAGCTTATGAAGAACATCAATGTGGGTTGTAATGATCTTCGTAGCTCTATCGTATGCTGTCTCCACAAGCTCCCTAACCTCTGCATCCACCACATCCGCTGTCGCCATGGAGTAATCTTTCTGCCCGGACATCTGTTCAGAGTTTCAGAGCTTCAGCAATGGCAGGAGAACAATAATTTTCGTTTCTTTCGAACCTGCTGGCCCAGAAAAGGGTTTCCTCCGGGTCCTCCAATGGCGACCTGCCCTATCTTCTTGCTGAATCCAAATCTCTCAACCATCTGCCTTGCTACTCTGGAGACTTGCATGAAGTCGTTTGAAGCTCCGGTAGTGACATTCTCTGTGCCAAATATCACTTCCTCCGCAACCCTACAGCACAATGATCATAGTTTTTATAAGAAAGTGTTGGAGGTCAACATCCCGTGGGAGAAAAGAACTAGGCCTGTGAATCGCACCCTTGCTGTCAGCTATAGCTTCTAGCACAGTGGTAGACTCCAGGGAATGGTGATCAGTGATCGGATCAGATCAACGTGATCAAACCAGTCGACCCAGTTGCCATTCATGTGAAATTTGCATTTCGATCAGTGATCAAAGTCTACAGATCGAATGACAGAGTGATTGATGAAGCAATCTATCATTGATCACTCCCTGGAAATAATGATCTGATCGACAATCTGATCGTGGGGGATATTCTTGTCAATTCTGTAAAGTTTAATCCTTTTTCATTTATTTTAAATTTTTATCAGATTCTGCCCCAGTGTCGAGCAGATCACATTCGATCGATCAACAATCGGATAGTCGATCTGATTGACAGCAATCGATCACTACATCGATCTGATTAACATAGTTATGGATTCCCATCACTCCGACCTGTATCATCCTTGGTTGATCGATCAAATCCATCGATCAACCAAGGATCGATCACGATCACAACGACTATGATCGGATCACCATTCCCTAGTGGGCGCTTAAATCCTGATAGAAAGCTATCTCTCGCTCTCTTACGATTTTTTCTATCTAGATTTGTCTGACCTTCCGCCAAGTGCGACGGCCATTTGGTTCTCCAGATAGCCACGGCTGTAGAGGCCGGATTCGAGACGCTCTTCACTGGGAGCAAAGAAGGTGAGGCCGCCGGCTTGCCCGCGAGGGATGATGGAGATCTTGGCAACGGGGTCGTACTCTGGCATCAGAGCTCCAACGAGAGCGTGTCCCGCTTCTGCAGAAAGAGAAGGAATCAGGGGGGAGAGAGAGACAGAGACGACGGCGCGAGGAGAGAGAAATAGAGAGAGGAACAAAGGGAGATAAGGATAAATAGAGATGGGTGGATGGATGGGGGGATACGCCACGACAGAGAATAACAACAAATATTTACCGTGATAGGCCACCAGCTTCTTCTTCTCGTCGGAGACGACGGCATTCTTCTTCTCCGGCCCAGCGATAATCCTCTCCAGTGCATCAGAAATCTCGTCCTTACTAATCTCCTTCAATTCCCTCCTTGCCGCGAGAATTGCCGCCTCATTCATCAGATTCTGAAGATCAGCTCCCGTAAATCCCGGCGTCCTCCTGGCAATCTTCTCAAAATCCACGTCCTTCGCCATCGCCTTTCCTCTCGAGTGCACCTGCAAAAATTGCCCGCACAATTCTACTTCAACGGTCAAAGGTCACCATGCATACAAAAAAGTAAAAACCTTCACGAACCTCGAGAATCTTCACCCTCCCGGCGACGTCCGGGCGGTCAACGGTCACCTGTCGATCGAATCTGCCCGGTCTAAGAAGCGCGGAATCAAGAACATCAGGCCGATTGGTCGCCGCCAAAACAATCACCCCACTGTTCCCGGAGAACCCATCCATCTCAGTCAACAGTTGATTAATCGTCTGCTCTCTCTCATCATTTCCTCCTCCAAGCCCGGCTCCCCGCTGCCTCCCCACAGCGTCAATCTCGTCGATAAAAACTATGCACGGCGCCTTCGACTTCGCCTTCTCGAAGAGATCCCTAACCCTAGAAGCGCCGACACCGACGAACAGTTCAACGAACTCCGAAGCTGCGCAGGAGAAGAACGGCACTCCGGCTTCCCCGGCTACTGCCCTCGCAAGAAGAGTTTTCCCCGTCCCCGGTGGCCCCACCAAGAGACATCCTTTAGGAATTTTAGCTCCCAGCGCAGTGTACTTATCAGGGTTCTTCAAAAAGTCAACGACTTCTTGCAGTTCCAGCTTCGCTTGATCTGCGCCGGCGACTTCGTTGAAGGTTACGCCGGTTTCCGGCACTTCCTGGAACTTTGACTTTGACCTTCCGAAGTCCATGGGCCCACCGAGCCCCCCGGGGCCACCCGACCCTCCCTGAGCTCTCCTAAAGAGGAAGAACAGCCCGGAGAAGGCCAGGAAAGGAAAGAGAAGATTTCCGATTAGGTTAAATAGTCCGTTTCCGGATTCTCCTTCCGCGACGGAAATATCTACGCCGTTCATGGCGAGGATATCGATCAAATCTGGGTCGTTGGGGACCACGACTGCGGCTCGACGACCGTCGACGGCGGTCAGCTGAAGAACACCCCCGTCTTTGGAAAATCTTACGCGCTCGATCTTTCCTTTCTTGACAGCATTGAGGAATTCGCTGTAGCGCCACTGGGAACTCTCCGGGAGGTCACTGGAATTAGAAGATTGAGGTTTGGGGGCGTTGAGGAGAGTCTGTGAGAAAGGATTAGGACTAGGGTTTGCTGCTTCTGACTGTATCGGGGTTTGCTGCTGCTCAGGAGGTAGAATGACGTCGATCGCGGAGGCGGGAGACGAGGAGATAGTGGAGAATAAGAGGGCTGCTATGGCCGCGTTATGGATTTTTCTTTCCTGTGGAGATGAAGATCGGAGGAGAGATCGAATTTGAGCAGTCAAGATCTTTGGCGTCTTTGCTTTGGTGCCGAAGCGGAGAGGAGAGACGAGAGAGAGAGATGGAAGGGTTGCCGATTTTCTGTTGGAAAGAGGGATTCTGCCGCCGCAGATCGCCGGCGCCGCCATGGATTGCTTCTCGAGCTCGAGCTCTCGAGCAGAGATTTTTTTAGAAAGATGATGGTGGTGGAGATTTGAACGTGGCAGGAGATTCTGTTATCGCTTCTCTCCTACGTGGCAACGTTTCGTCCAATCGATCTGGTACATCTTGGCGGCACGATCTCCTCAGATATTTCCTGATGACTTCTTCAGTGTCCCTCGTTTTTCATGAGTTTCAACGTTTGAACGATCGGGTATCGGGTATCGGTATCGGGTATCGGGTATCGGGTATCGGGTATCGGGTATCGGGTATCGAGTGTCGGGTGTCGGAGCCCAGCCGATATGGGCATCTGCAAGCGGCCAACTCATTTCGATGCCTATATCGGGTATCCGACATCCACACTCAATATCATTTATTTTAAAGAATAAAGACTTAAAACACTTAGTGTTTACCAAAAAAATAAAGTTAAAACTTATAGCTTAAACCTTTGATTTCATAAAATAATGAAATCAATTAATTTGTATAATTTGCTTTATTTTTTTAATTAAGAGTTATCAAATTAATGTTTCGTTTCATTTTTTTTTTTTTAATTTAACATTTATGATTTTATAATTAGTTTAATTTGCTTATGTTTAAAGTTTTAAGATTCATCAATTTAGTATTTTATATAAAAAATTAATATTTTTAATCCATTTTTAATTTTTTAATTTTCTCATTGGCTGAATTGTTTTTGACTTCACGTTTATGAATTTAAATACCCTTTTTGCATTCAAGTGTATCTGATGAGCACATCTTTGATAGTGGAGGAGATAATTTAGAAAGGTCTTGGATGAATGCCACTCACTTAAAGGCATGAAGGGACAAAGGGAGGGCAAAGGGAGAGGGTCGACCTCATGGCGAAGACGATGAAGGGGAACTTCGTCACCCGAGAAAGAAGACAGTTGAAGTTTGCCAAGATAGGCAGAGATAAGAATGTCATTCGATCCGAGGTCACACTGCTTGTGCTTGGTGATGCCATTTTCTTCAAATCTATCTGGGCATTTAGTATAATGTAGGATGCTAAGGTAAGCACAAAGATCCAAGAAAGATGAGAATAATCTTCAATGAAGATGATTTTTTATTCAAAATGTGTCCAACAATTTAATCGATTCAAGAGGCTTTTTCTAAATGTAATCTTGCATTGTCATATCACAACTAATTTTTTGTATTAAAATTATTTCATTTGTAATTTTGAATGCCAGTGGTTTCTTCATTTTGGGGGTATTTTTCAAAATAATGAGTTTTATTGGAATTTAATATTTTTACTAGGCATGTGCCTGTTCAAGGCATACCTATCATTAACACTTATGGGATTCAAGCCTTGCCCAATTAAATGTGTAAGAGTCTCCCCTCCCCCCTCTTCCCACATGCTCACTATTGCTTCAACCTCATCTCATTTCTAAACTCAGAGTACGATGGCCTCAATAACGGCTGATATCGATCATTTTCACGATCTCGACTTCACCATTCTTCAAAAACTTGGACTACACAAATCATCTTGCTTGATTGATAGTCATTCGCGTGCATGCCTTTATTTTGGGTCTCTTGATCTATTCTTCAATCATCAATTCGTTTGCATATTATAATTCCTAAATACCCCAAGAATTCTAAGACAACAAGTGCTCTAGTGTTAAATCCTATGTAATCGTTATTCATGTAATCAAGAGATTGTGTTTAATAGGTTATAGAATTCTCGTGGACTTCAATGGTTGATGTGAATATCTCCTCCCTACCTCTGATTTATTTTAATCTTTGATCCATTTTTATTCAATAATCAGATCCTAGGATGTTCAATCTCTTATTTTTATTAGGGAACATAATTGAAAGAGTGTCAAAAGAAGAAATATTTCTATTACGTGTTTCAATCGATGAATAGCTTATATTAACCTATTTATTTACATTTGGGCTTCAGCTTCAACCTCTATTATCATACACAAAAGTCCAAAATCTTAAAAAATTTATAGAATTTGCGTAATGATTTATCATATCAGCCCTTGCCAAAGCAAGAGAAGATCATATAAGGGCATCGATGGACTCAAGGAAGAGAAGAGAGAAGAGAGGAGATAAACCTCTACATCCACATCTTGCAATCGAGGAATACGTGGGTTTATATAGGGAGAAGAATGTAAACGAAGGGAGGTATCGATCGGAAGAGACAGAGACGTCGGTCAAGTTCATAGGGAGAGGAAGAGACATATAGAGATGGACCCCAATGGGCTATCCCAACATGGGCCTAGTGAGTCTCCCCAACATTTTTCTCATATCCTTTTACACAGTTTCCTTGATTTTTGCCTCATCCACACTCCATTGTAGCCTCTAAATTGATCTTGTGTTTCTTGATTCTCTGAACTTACTTTTAATACAGAGTTCCATTGCCCTCTCCTTGGGTTCAATTTTCACCTTCTAAGGCATGGGAGTCCCCAAATGTCAATGCTAACCTAGATCCAATTTGCCCTTTTAGAATTCCTTATCAATTTTTTCTTCAACTTATTCTATATTTTCTTTTGATCATCTGAAATTTCTAATACCATCCTTTTGAAAACTTCTAGCAACTGTGAACCCATTTCCTTCTGGTCTGGGTTCAACTTCTGCCTCACTTGCCTGCAACTGGAGCCACAGATGGTCACTGATTATTCCTGATTCTTTTTGCTAGTATCCTTCTGTGATTCCATAAAAGTTTTGATCTTCCCTAGAGCCATTCACTCCTTGGGTTCAACTTCTACCTCAATCAGACCAATACTCCTCTAGGCCCTCCTCTTTCCCCTGACAACCTATCAAATCTTGTAAACATCTCTTTTGATTCCTTTACAAGTATTTCCCAGCATCAGTAAAAATCGCAGCTTGAAATTATTATGCTCACATACTCAAGATACATGCAAACATGATCTTATCCATTCCTCATGTGCAGATTCTGAATCTTCTCAGACATAAGTTTCTACCAAGTGCCCCCTTGATCCTGCCATCTGTTTATTATCGTGAAGTCGAAGTGTGGCCATGATCCTCATGCACTGCAACAGCTTATTTACATGTACCAAAAAAGATGTGCTCAGATCATGACGATCCACATCCCAGCTCTGCATCTTCCTGCACAATAATTTAGCGTCGTTCTGAAGTGGGGCTTAGTCTACAGCAGAGGCCCGCACTCGCTCACTTAGACTGAAAACAAGAAGGTCCTCGTAGACCTTGAGAGATGACCCAGCAAGCCTTTCGATGGTTTCAAAAACATGTTGCAGACCCTCATGGAGACTATGAGCCTCAAGGTGTTGCCGCGGTTGATGAATTTCTCTATAAATACGAACCCCTCTCTGATTTTCCACATAAGCTAGCTTCTGATCGAGTGCCTCCAGGGCCCGGTTGATTGTTTTCTCTTGTTTCTCTGCCACTGCTGGATTGTCTATCCTCCGTCGCTGCCTCCACACCTGAAAGACGCTTGAGGTGAAAGCCCGCATTGCCTCCACGACATCAACATCCGAAGTTCTTTCCATGGCCTGGGCCCACTGGTTGCAGACAACGAACACAGGCGGTGCCCCGACCCTTCCTGGAGAGAATGGCGCAGCCCCGTCGGCGGTTATCTCAGGTTCCTTCTCTCCAATTATCATAAACAGCCATGAATTCAAAGCTCGAGCGAAGTCCTTCTGTGTCTTGAACCACAAGCGGAACTGCTCAATCCACCTGAGGAACGTGAATTCTAACTCCCAAGCTAGATCTCCTCCAGAGGCTACAGCATCCAAGTTCGTTGACTCCACAACAGCCTCCCACTGGCTCTTGTGGCATTCCATCAATGCCTTCCACATCTTTGCAAAACTGGAATTGGAAAAAAGAGCCAAGCTCAATCCATTTGGTTTTCAAAAGTCAAGGGTTAGAAGGTTCATACCCTTGGATCAGTTCATGGAGCAGTGGCCACAGTTCCTCATCCCTTATGATGCTGATTCTCTGTGAAATCAAGTCGATAACTTGAATAGCAACTCCAATCCTTGTCGCGAGCTTCTTTACCTTTGCCTGGATGGTGATAATTTTATCAGATTCTGCACCTTTCTCGTCTAGATGTTTCAGAAGCCGGAGTTTTTGTTCATGAAGCTGCCTCATCTTCTCCTCAGTCTGAACCAGAAGAGTGAAGAAGATAAACTCTTGGCAGAAAGAAACTCCAATCAAGGAAGAGAAAAGTTCTTCTGTAACGTACCCTGACTTCCTCATAAAGCTTGTTCTCCCAAATGCAGAGCTTCTGAAGAGTAGAGGAGAGACTCCTTTGATTCTACCTCCTCCTCTTCATGGTCAGGCTCCCCATTTCTGACAGAGCTCTTAAAGATCGATAAGAGAGAAATCACAGAATCAACTGCACGAAGAGAGAGAGAGAGATAGAAAGATTTTCTGTCATCAGAATCAAGGAAAATGAATCGAGGAAAATGACAGCAGCTTACCTGTATATCTCTTCTGCCGAAATCGCCTCTTTCCAACCTCCAGCGCATCTGAGATCAAATCACAGGATTCAGAGGCCCCTAGAAACTTCTGGTTGATCACCTTAACTGCCTCAGATGCAGCTCGAGATTTTGGAACCAGATTCTTAGTGACAATTTCTTCTTTGATCGGCCCAACACCTTCTGCCAAGAGCTTTTCTTTCTCCCTGACAACTTGATTTTGCTGTTTCTCCTCCAGAACAATTTCAGGAGCATCTGCTGCCTTGCTAGAAGATGACATCTCAGTATGGGCGGATGGCAACGCAAATGAGACATGCTTATGGTCATCTACTGCCTCCTTATTGACCTCAATTTCGTCGTCCTCGAGTTCAGGTATCCCTTCCTCTTCCCTCACATCCTTGGAGCTCCGGCTGGGGGAGTAGGACGGGTAGTTATTGGTGAAAGCCTCAAAGATATTAAGAAACTCCCAAGTGGAAACCTTCGGGGGTGATGGTGGAGAACGAGGAGGTTGAGTGGATGACGACGGAGCTGCATCAATGGTAGCAGTACTCTCTCCATAGCCGGAGTAAGGATAAGGATATGGGTAGTAGGGATTTCCCTCGAAGGCATATCCATAACCGACATCTGGGCTTGCGGGAGGTATCTCGTAAGATACAACAGGAGCGGCAGAACCCTTCTTTGAGTAATTCATAAATGTTTTAGTGGGAAGATTTTGAAGATACGGGGAGTCAGCCACAGAATGGATATACCCATCGTCATCAGAGTCAGAAGTTTCGAAATGCACGTGGGACCCGGAATTAGACCGTGAATGACGATGCTGTCCAACAGTTGGGTGCTGAGAAACTATCACCGGCGATAATGGAGGCATTGGATCTCCTTTTCTCTGTGTGGGTAACGTCAAGATGGGTGAATGATGAGATCGGAACTGCTGATTATGATGATGACTATAATTACGATCATGCCCCTCGAAAAATTTCTGAAGAGAATCCCCAACAACGCGGAGAGAAACAGTATAACCAGCATGAGCATCAGCCAGACGATACCGACATTGAATCGCGTCAGATAAACTATTATATCGATCCTTGCACAATGCTACAGCCTGGACTTCGTCGATCTTCGATCCGACGCACCCCATCTGAACAGAATCGCATTTACCTGGCGAATTATTTCAAAGCAAAGTAAAGATCTAGGGTTTCCGAAAGCCAAAAAAAGAGTAGACGGACAAACACGAGAATGAGAAAGCGAATACCTACCTCAATCGGTGAAAATGCAAAGGATTCAGCCAGGTGCTCAATTCTAGCTGCAATTCCCCAAATGAAGCTGCTATTGAAGAGAGACAGGAGAGAGAGAAAGAGGAGATAGAGAGAGAGAGACGTCTGTCTCTGCACTTCTGTCGTGTGTGACCTACCGACGGTGGCTGACTGTTGCATTCTGATTGTGGTCACCACAGGTGACGATACCGCCGGCGGCTACCCTGGATTTAACGCAGCGTTGAGCTAGTGGGCTCGATTGGGTCCAGGTCCAGAGGTTCAGGTCGGTCCCGGGTTGAATGGCGGCGACGTTGATTTATCGCATTTCGAGGATTTTTTATATCATTAAGCAAAAACGATGATTTTTCAAATTTTTTAAGTATAAAGAAATGGGATCTTGGACTTCCATCAATGTCTCGTGATGACGTCATCGCGGGAAATTGCTTGCGTGGCAACGTTGACTCATCTGGGCAATAAATATGCGGATAAATTAAAATTATCGTCATTTGAAAAAAAAAATTAAATAAATAATTATAAATATAATAATGGAGAGATAAAAATTTTTTAAAAACAAAGTTGACCATTTGAGAATCTCCAAGTTTCGTCATGAAGGTAGCCAATGGCAATTTTATTTTTTTTTAAAGGAGAAATTGCAGGCGAGTTTTCAAGAGCTATTTTGACTTAAAAATTTTAAGTGCTCTGAAGTCAACGGTTTGGTAGATGATAAACTTGATGAGCCTCTCTCTCTCATCCATCATCCCTCATACGTGTATGATTGAGCATCAATTGTACATCATGCTATATTAAAAAGGAAAAGAATACATGCATGATTGAGCTCCACAAGATAATTCATGGGGTCCTCTCTCTCTCTCTCTCTCTCTCTCATCTTTTCTCATTAATGATGAGGCAATGGTTGGTGCTATGTCCTGGACCATTAGATGACATAAATTCAAATACATCATACTAAATTAAAAAGGGAAATAATAAATTTATAATTGACGTCTAGTAGAAAAATTCACTGGACCTCTCTCTCTCTCTCTCTCATGGATCATAAGTCAATGCATGGTGATAATTAATAGACCATTAGATCTCAAATATTTAAATATATCATGCTATACTAAAAAGGCAAAAAAATCACTTTATGATTGAACTCCACTAGAAAAAAAATCAAAGGGCCTCTCTCTCTCTCATGGATGATAAGTCAATGGTTAGTGATCATTCACGGACCATTAGATCTCAAATATTCAAATACATCAAACTATATAAAAATTCATAAAAATATAGTTTATGGGCCTCTCTCTCATCTCTCTCTTTCATGGATGATAAGTCAATGATCGATGCTCTATCATGGAACATTAGATGTCAAATATCTAAATATATCATGGTATATTTAAAAAGGCAAAAAATGATCTAGTTTGTTACGTAGCCCAAGAGCCCACAAAGCCTACATAAGAGGCCAATTTAAAGCTTAATGGGCCAAGAGAGATAAAGATATGTGTAGAGGATTACTTTGAGTCACATAAATATCTGTGTCAGATTTTACAGAAGTTAGAATCTACAAAATATCTCTTATGAGACCTCGTATAGCCTAGAAGGTTCATTATTCTATTATCAATTTTGTCTCTCGGCACATGCATGTTTTTACAGTGGTATTTTCAAGATTTTGAGAGGGTCTTTTCAAGGATTTTGTCTTTTGAAGGACTGTTCTCTTTTGAGACATGTACAAGGCCCCCATTGTAACCCTTGAATTCACAATAGAAGTTATTTTTTTTTAGATTTTTTTCATTCTTTCCTTTGGATAGTCCCCTTGTTTGGGAGCGCTCAAGTACTTGTGGGTTTAAGTACAATCCCTTGTGAATTCAAGGATCAAAGGAGTTAATTTTGTGGATTCAGAATCTGACTCTTTTTCTGTATGCAAGGTTTATAGATTCAGAAGTTATTTTGCATTATTATTATGCCAAGGTTACATCATTTTATGATTGAACTCTACTAGTAAAAACCAATGTTCTACTAGAATAATTTTATTAACTAGGAAAAAAATAATTTGAGATAATACTGGCCCAGGTGGCACTATTGTAATTCCCTCTTCCTTCTCTCTCTCCTCTCCTCACTACATGTGCACTGTCCTCTCTTGATTTACTTAATCAATCTCTTTCCACATGGTATTAAAGCAAACCTAGGGTTTGTCCATGGCCGGCCCACCTCCTAGGAGGGACTCTCTCACCTCCTTAGGGGGTGGTTATGGTTTTGGCTTATGAATCTAATCTCCACCAATGATTTGGTGGTACTCAAAAAGACAATCTCTACCATTAATCTAAAGGACCCTCTAAACCTAACATATAAAAGAATCTTCTTCTTGCTTTTTTTGTTGATTTTTAGCTCTCTCTTAGCATCAAGCTAGCAGAAGGGTAAGGAGAAGCTTAGGCCTAAACTTGGCATTATTTGGTGCTCAAATTTTATGAATACAAGATCAAGCGGAGGATCGAGATTATAGCGAGTCTAACATCACCCCCGAATAGGGCTGATATCAAAAACAGGGTTTGTGTAAAGATTTTGGATACGATTTTCTCTTGCAATTCCTTCCATGGATAGTAAAAACGCTATTTACCTTTTTCTATTTTAGATTTGTTCTCTTTTCTTCAAACAATCTCTCATCATTACCCAATTTTCTCATTTTTCACCATTCTTCTATCATCTTCCATTCCATCATTCTCAACTCTCCATTCTATCATTTCATTTTTAATATTTTTCTCATTATTTCTCATATAATGTTAATATATATATATATATATTTTTAATTTCTTTTATGTCATGTTCCACATCCTCGTCCTTCTATATTTCTCCAAAAATCTATTCTACTATTATTTTTCCCTATAATAATATCATTACTCCCCAAAAGCATTAATTTCATTACTTGGGCTCATTGAGGATTCGACCCTTACTTTACCATTATACAAAGTGAGGAATTATAAATATTGTTAAATAAAATTGATTTAAAACAACGAGTTCATCAAACTATAACATATTAAAAAAGTATAGAAGGAGTAATTAGCAGCTACACTACAGATGGTGAACTATCTATGGGGAAAGGAAGGAGTAGAAGGACTGATGTAGATTTCTCATTTACCATAATCAAAAGGTACGAATGAGAGAAAAGTGCATTGTATGGAAATCAAAGATACATTTGGGAATTAAATATTTGTGACTTTAGCAATTGGTATAATTACCACCTGGCCGGAGTTGTCTACTAGGCTAGTGTTAGGACTTGCTAGCTAGGTCACTAGCATAATTGGAGAGGTCGTTCAACGCTAGCATTGGGATGTCGATCGTGTCAATTGTCGGCATCGCCCAACTATATTTTGTTGGTTGGATTGCATTGGGCGGCTGATACAACCAATGGCTGCCCAAAGATTAGATATAGCCCGAACAATCAAAGGTTGTAGTCATTTATTGCACTAGTACCTAGATTGGATGCTAGCTAGATACCGATTACTAAATACCATTGCCTAGCATGCACTTGAGAAAGTGTCACTAGTCAAGGCTAATAGTTGTAAGATCTTGTTGGGATTTGATGTTCGATAGGATCTCAAAATTTTGATCAAAACATTGAGTAATCACAAATATTAAATAAATATTCGAAACATCGAGTCGCCATAAACTGATGATCTTATCCTATTAGTATAGATTAAAATATATACTTATATGGTTCATTTAGATTTCTCGAAGCTCTTAAAGTGTTCAACCTCTATTAGTATCCCCACAATCACCAAACAATTGGATTTTCTCTTGAACGCTCTTTACCAAGAAAGAATAGTAGGAGGATAGAGTTTTTGTAAGGTTTGCATAAAATTTTTGAGTTTAGTCATTCTCTCTTTATTTATAAACATTGGGTATGTAAACTTTAACAAAACTCCTCAAAATTAATGTCTGTGAGGCTTATGTGTGTGACCCTCTTGGTCCATATATCTCATTAGCTAATAACTCAATATCAAGCATAAAACTTTGCTCTGATTATTACAATTGGGATATACTGATTAATAGGCTCTCAAAATTTTGATCAAAACATTAAACGTAGAAGAAGATATTAAATCAAACATTCAAACTATTGAGCCTTTAAGAACCAATGATCTTATTATCTAATATAAATTAAAATCCATACTTATAGGGTTCAGGGAAGGAGTTCTCAAAGCTATTCAAGCATCCAAACATATAGTAGTATCTATACAATTATTAGAAAATTAGATCGCATCTTCAATACTCTTCACCAGGAGAGAAAGACATGAAATTAGAGAATTCTCACAAGGCCTATATGGGCACCTTGAGTTATGTTTATTTCTCCTTATTTACAGATATTAGGGATCTAAAATTTTTATAAAAACTTATAATTATGTCTATATCTATTGACATTCATAGACCTTATGTGTGTGACTATCTAAGTCTATATCTCACCAGTCAATAACTATAGAGACCCAATAACACCTTATTAGATAACCATATTAATTATCTATATTAAAATATAGATAAATTAATTAATGATCGATGTAACATCATCGACAAGTCGAGTTACCGGCCCATTTAGCGCTAAGCTACATCATATGCCCAAGGAGACACAGAGTTTGTTAGAATTCCCTAACAGAAACATATCGGTTACTATAGGCACATAATCGTTTGTCCATATGAGACTATGAATTATCTAAGGTATGATCAACTCTCAAAACTCAAATTGATTATTCAAGTTAGTACTAATGCAAAGAGAAAATCATCGAGAATGTCTTCCATGGTATTTCTACTTCTTTGGCTAAAGATTTAACCGCATCTCATTCCTTGAGTCAGCCTCCTCTAATATCAAAGGTAGATGATCTCATCGACCACGCAATCATCTTTGATGAATTCATGTCGTATCTAATATTCGTAGATTAGATGGTGGGTTCGTTATTTATGGAGTTTCATTGAAGAAGAAGAGGGAAGAAGGAGAAGAGGAAGATGAGTAAACCTTTGTTCTTTTCTTATCATGAACAAGGAATTCAATGAATTACGAGGAATTCAATCAGAGTTAGTGAAAAATTAATCGCTTCGTCATGAACCCATCATGTTGAGAACAGATACTCTGGCGTTGACAAGGCTACTGAAGATCTTCTCGCAGGGAATCTCCACTTCCCTCAAGCATTCTCCCAGATCAATCACGGCCGTTAACAAAGCATCTTCCTTCGGGGAAGCTGCAATCGGCGGCAAATTTCTCCTCTTCAAAGACGAATACTTGCATTTCAGAAACGCTGCGGCCAGAGAAACGGCAGCGGCTGTTCCCCTGAAAACCGCAGCTGAGACCGAAAAGGTCGCAGCCTTAAATTCCTTTAAAATCACCGCCAGTTCGGATTCAGAATTGTCCGAGTCCGCCTTCTCGATTATTACCGCCAAAGCAATTATCTCCTTTTCCGCTTTCTTTAGCAATTTACTGCTTCCGGAAAGGATATTTCTGTCGTTTCTCTTTATAGCAATTTCTGCGGCGGATTGAATCTCCTGAAGAGAGATAACTGCCAAACGGAAAGATCCGTGCGCGTCGGCCAACAGAAGCAAATCTTCCAGAAGATTCTCCGCCAGACTTGAAGATCCGCGTAGTTTTTCTTGATTCTGCGGGAGACGAAGGAACTCGGTGAGGGACTGATGGAGGCTTTGGAGGAGGAGGAGGCCGGCGGTGAGACGAGAGGAGGAGTGAGGATCTCCGGAGGAATTCCAGGCTTCCGCGGCGCGGAGATCTTCCTCGAGCTTCGAGATTCCCGCGCTGCGATTGGGGAAGCTGGAAGATCTGATCGGCGGAGAATTCGCGGGGAAGACTTTCCTCTGTCTGGGGAGAGAGACTGACCGTCGGAATCTCGCCGCCATCTTTCAAGTCGGAACGGTTAATTGCCGAAAAGGGGAGGGAGGTTAGGGGAGGCATTTATAGAGAGATCTGGCAAGTGTGAGTGTGCAAGTGGGCTTTAATTGGAATGGTGGCTGGCACATTCAGGGCAAAGCAGCCCATTAAAGAGGGTGGCGTTCGCTGCATCCAGCTGGTTCATTGCACGTGGAAACTGAGTGATAGCAGATAGAGAGAGACAGGGATAAAGGGAGGAAAGAGAAAGTGGATTATAGAAAATGGCAATCGCTGATCCGATCATGATGATCTGTTAGGATCACCATGATCCAATCGATTGTTCATCGATCGAGGTTCCATGATGATCTGTTAGGATCACCATGATCCAATCAATTTGATCATCGATCATGGTGATCCTAACAGATCATCATGGAACCTCGATCGATGATCAGATTGAACGGATCATGATGATCCTAACAGATCATCATGGAACCTCGATCGATGATCAAATCGATTGGATCACGGTGATCCTAACAGATCATCATGGAACCTCGATCGATGATCAGATCTGTTAGGATCACCGTGATCCGATCAATTTGATCATCGATTGAGGTTCCATGATGATCTGTTAGGATCACCATGATCCGCTCGATTTGATCATCGCTCGAGGTTCCATGATCAATTGTTGATCTGATCATTTTTTAAATAGTATATATCTCTCTCCCTCCCTCTAATTGTCTAAGTGATTAGTGACCTTGCGGCAGCAGATATTGATTCAAAATCAATGAATAGCCGATGGAGTGAGACCGAGTCGAAGAGGGAGACCGAGAGATAGCGAACGGGAAAGAGAGAAACTAGAATGTATTTGGAATGGCAATCAATGATCAGATATGGTTATCGAGTCAAAAGATCATGATCTATCATGATCAATTCAATCATTGATCAAGGCTTCATGACCAATAGTCAATTTGATGGTTTCGAATAAAATATAGATCTTTCTCCCTCTCTCCAATTATCCAAATGGATAGATAGTAAGCTAGCGGCAATGGATATTAATCTAAAATCACTGGGACAATTGATAGAAATAGATTGAGTCGAGGAGAAAGAAAGAGGTCAGATAATAGGGAATAACGATCATTGATCGGATTGTTGTGGCTGAATCGAATAGTGATGATTTGATAGATCATCAATCGTGGATCTATTAGTGATAACGATCTGATCATTTTTTAAGGGTATATCTCTCTCTTACTAGATCTAGATATCTAAGTGATTAGTAATCAAGCATAGATAGATATTGATCCAAAATCAAGCAACTACTGATATAGATAGACTGAGTTAGAGGGAAAGAGAGAGAGATTGGAATGTAAGGAAAATGGATCATTGAGGGTACCAGGTGATCAAATCCAATCACCATGATCTGATCAATTTGGTCATCAATTGAGGTTCTGTGATCAATTGACAAATTTGATCATTTTTTAATTATGTATATCTATACACATATGAAAATTGTTTAAGTGATCACTAACCAAAGGGCAATTTATATATCAATCCAAAATCAAGAGGCAACTAACAAAGATAGACTGCATCAAGGAGGGAGATTGAGAGGTAATGACCATGAAAGAGAGAGACCAAAATATAGGGAACATCATTCACCTATTAGATCGTAATGACAAATTGGATCACCAAGATCTGACCAAATTGATGATCAATCAAGATTCCATGATAGACCATTGATTTAATCATTTCAATAGTATATCTCTATTGTTCTCTCTCTTTATCTTAGTGATTTGAACCAAGCGGCGATGGATATTGATTCAAAATCAAGCGCAATAGATAGAGATGTATCGAGTTAGAGAGAGAAACATAGTCATAAATAGGAATACTAGAATAGATAGAAGAATAATCATTGATCTGATTAGGGTGATCGAATCATGTCACCACGATCTGATGGATTCGATCATCGATGGGCAGGAAAGAGGGAGACTTCAATATATGGAATGGTATTCATTGATTTGATCATATGATCAAAGCAAAACCACCATGATCTCAACAATCAAGTTTCTATGATCAATCACTAATCTGATCATTTTTAAGAATACATTTCTCTCTCTTTTTTAGTGAATATGTAACCTAGCATCAACTGATAGAGATATATCAAGTGAGAAAGGGAAATTGATAGATAAAGAGAGGGAAGGAGGAAAATTAGAATATAGGGAATCATTATCACTTATCAGATCTGGCAGTGATCGAATCCAATTGTCATGATGTAATCATTTCAATTATTGATCAAGGGTCTACTATTGATAATCAATTTGATTTTTTTAATAACATAGTTCTCCCTCCCTCTCGCTAATTTGTACGAGTGAATAGTAATTAAGCGACAATAGATATCAGTTCAAAATCTGGTGACAATGGATAGAGATAGACCAAGTCATAAAGAGAGAGAGAGAGAGAGAGAGAGAGAGAGAGTTAGTGGCAAAGAGTGGGAAAAGGGAGAGATTGAATTATGGGGAACAATGATTCCTAATTTGATTTTTGTGGCCAAATTGGATCACCACGATTTGATCGATTACATCATTAATTGTGGTTCTATGAGTGATCAAAAAATCTAATTATTTTTTTAATGATGTATATCTCTCTTCCTATCTCTCTTTCTATCTCTAGTTGATCAATAGACTCCATAGATCAAAGCAAGTTTTTTTATCAGATTTGAAATGATCTGATTGGTTCACCATTCCTAGCCATACAGAGAGGGACAAAGAGATGGAGAAACGTTGGTAATAGATCGGAATATAGTCATATAGTTTTCTAGAGAGGGTGAGAGAGAGAGAGAGGGAGATTGGGATATTGTCACAAAGAAAGGGGAAGATAAAGAATTAAAAAGTGAGAGATAATATAGACATATAAAGAGAGAAATAAAGAGGAAAAGAGATAAATAAATTTGGGATATATAGAGAGGGAGAACGATATAAAGAGAGGGGATAGAGAGAGAGGAAGAGACAAACTTGGATATAGAGAGGGGAGAGAGAAAGAAACTAGAGGAGAGAGAGACCAAGCAAATTGAGAGATAAAGTGCAGTGAGGGAGAAACTAGGACATAAGCATATAGTTAAGGGGAGAGCGAGAGAGGAGGAGGAGAGAGCAAGAAAGAGACATCAAGAATATAAGAGCGAGATAGACTTGTAGCAAGAGCGTGTGAGAAAGAGAGAGACCTAATTGCAAGTAGTGTTGCTTGTCGTGATGATAACATTTGATGCTAATATTTTTGGGTTCTGAGGTTGATAAGCCTTCCAATATTTTGATCAAAATATCGAGTATAGCGGAATACATTGAATCAGATATTCAAAACATTGAGGCATCGAAAATAGATGATCCTATCATTTAGTACTTATAAGAAAACATACTTACATGATTATTTTCAAAGGAGTTCTTTAAGATATTAAAGTTTCTAGCCTCTAGCAGTATCCACACGGTCTTTGGATGGTTGGATCTCTTCTTTAAATATCTTCACTAAAAGAAAAAAAAGAAGAAAAGAGAGAATTGACACAAGCCTTGCATGACACCATAATTGTAATCGTTCTCCCCTTATTTATAGACACTTGGTATGTGGATTTTTCATAAAAACCCTAATAATTATGACTATATTTACCAACATCCATAGACCTTATGTGTATGACCTTATATGTATAAATTAATTAATCAAAGATCAATTTAACCGAATCGATAGCTTAAGTTGCCAGCCCGTTGGGTGCCAAGCTACACTATGTACACTAGGAGATATGGAGTATATAAGAACTCACTCGTAGAACCTTTCCGTCATTGATTACCATGTATCTATAATCCTTCATCCACATAAGACTCATTAATGACTTAGGGTATGGCTAACTATCAAACCCTAATCGATCACTCAAGTTAGTATTGATGCGTGTATAAATCATCGGGAACTCCTTCTCTAATATTTCTACTACCTTGGCTAAGGATTTCATCATATCTCATTCCTTGAGTCAATCTCCTCAATTACCAAGGGCGGATAATCTCATCTTGATCACACAATCATCTTCGTGGACTTCGTGTTGTATCCAATATATGACATTTTAGATATCTAGTGGCTAGGGATTCGTAAGTCATAATCAAAACACGATCATCCATCCACAAGATGTCTTTGGTGTCTCAAGTCAAACGACCATATACACAACCATGACATGAATAAACCTGATTGACATTTAGGTATAATACCATTCAGGGATTAATATAGATCAATTCAGTGAACTCTTTCTCCAAAGAGCACCCACTATCTATCCTTAGTGTCTCTACACTGATGGCTACAAGATCAGCCATACTCATCATATGAGTTGGATTAGATAGTGCTATTCTTTTTGGATAATTCGATGTCCTTCTCGAATATGAATGTTTATAACATATGTTTAAAGACTAGTGGTCACTATATTATGATCTCATCATAATTCACTTTAGTCATTGTGCATGCTCATGGACTTCATTGCAAACATCACACAAGAATGACAATGAATAAATATCATTTCAATGAACATAAACAAGATACGTGAAAGTGTGATTGACTTATAAGCCACATAATATCCATCGAGATCAATCATACCCATCATATGAGTAGGATCAAATAGTGTTATTCTTTTTTGGATATCCCATGAATAGGAATGTTTAAAATGTATGTTTAAAAAGAAGTGATCATTGTATTATGATCCCATCATAATTCACTTGGTCATTGAATATATTTATGGACTTTATTAAAAATATCACACAAGAATGATAATGAATAAATTTCATTTTAATGGATATAAACAAGATACATGGAAGTATGATTGACTTATAGGCGAAATAATATCCATGAAATACTTAGGTACATATTATATGTTGATACCATCATAAAAATAGTGGATATCATAACTTATCTAAAATTAGATATCAACAGTGGATACCTGATATATCCACTATGATGGATATTATGTGGCCTATACCATGTCTTTGTATTCATTAGCATAAAACTTTATTTATTATTAATCTTTTTGTGATGTTTATAATGAAGTCTATGATCATATGCAATGAGTAAATAAATTAGCATGAGATCATAAATTACTAGTCTTAAATATATGTTCTAAATATTTAATAAGTACATTGAAATAAAAATTATGTAGAAATAAGAATACCATATGATCTGACTCATATGATGAGTGCGAGTGATCTTATTGTCATTAGTGTGAAGACACTAAGGATAGATAGAGAGTGCTCTTTGAAAAAAGAATTCACTCAATTGATCTGTATGAATGCTTAAATGCTATTATACATAATTTGTTATCATGTTGATTTATATCATAGTTTTGTATGTGGTCCTTTGGCATGAGACACCAAAGACATATTTGTGGATTGATTATCGTGTTTTAATTATGACTAGCCATGGGATCTTTAAAATCATCATAAATTGGATATAACATGAAGTCCTTAGAGGTGATCATATGGTTCATATTAGAAAGTCCTCAAAAGGAATGAGAAGCCGTTAAATCTTTTTGGCAAATGTAGTAGAAGAGCTCTTGATAATTTCCTTCATGCACCAACACTAACTCGAGTAATTGATTATGGCTTTGATAGTTGACCATACCTTGAGTCATTCATGCATCTCCTCGTAATGAAAAATTATACATACATGATCACCGATGATAACAAGGTTCCATTAGAAATTTTTTATATATTTCATATCTCTTAGAGCATCCGGAGTGATTTGACACTTAACGAGGTCATAACTCAACCTATTGATTAGGTTACATCGAGCGTTGATTAATTAATTTATATATTGATTTAATTATTAGTAAGGTTCACTAATAAAATGTTATCGGGTATTTAGAGTTAGTAACTAGTGAGATATATGAAGCCAGATGAGTGTTTAGAGTCATGCACATAAAGTCAATAGATATCGATAGATATAGACACAATTTTAAAGGTTATCGTAAATATTTCACATACCCCTATGATTATAAATAAGGGGAGAACGATTATGCTTACGGGTACATAGGCGAACTTTGTAGGGAACTCTCTTCGCTCGTCGCTTTCTCTCTGGATATTGAGTATTGAAGAAGAGATCCAATCGTCCAACAATTCTTCTGGTTATCAGTATAATATGAAAAATTGAATAGCTTCAAGAAATTTTTAAATGAACGGTATAAATATTTATTTTGATATATATTAAATGATATGATCTTATGTTCTCGGGGTCTCATTAGTTTGAGCTTTTGATTTGATGACTTCCACTATGTTTGAACTTTTGATCAAATTTTTGAGGGTTTTGGGAGCCTCAGTTGATAATACCAGCTATTATAGGTGGATAGTAGATTGGATATAAAAAATCCACCTATTCTTTAATTTACATTTTATTTTATTTGATTTTATAAATATTTCTCTAATATCAGATCTTTCTCCCACTTATAGGGATTACGTCATCTTGCCGTCATCAATAATCGGTCTGCTGTGCCTGCGGAACAACAGGATTCTGTCCATTAGATCTTACGCGGGAACCAAAGCGGACTGGTAGGATGATGTCGCGCAATGGCGGTCGGGTTTGCGAGAGATTCGTCGAGCTCTTTCCTTGCTTGTCCGATCCTGGTACGGGCGTCTTAACCTTCCTTAAAATTTTCTTTCGAGCTGACTTGCCGCTCGGAAAATGATATTTTGAATTCGCAGTTAAGAGATCTTCGCTGGGACTCAGGATGTCGCTGTTGTTGACTCATTTGATTATCGTGGGGTTTTTGTTTGCTTTCGACGGGGATTTTGCTCCGTAGTACCCTGAAGATGGCGTGGTATGCGTTTCCTTCCATGAATGATTAAATGATTATAAGAATACGGATCATTTATCCTTTCGTGATTTCTTCTCGCAGAGTTATTTGAAAATCTGATTGTTTAATTTTCTCCGTGGTACTTTTTTTTTTTCAAAAAAATTCGTGGTCCGGCGGAAAACTAGCTCAGGTGGCAGGATTGTAGCGGATTTTCTTAGCATCAAATAATATCTGTAATTATTATTCTTTTGCTAATTCTTCAGGTATAGTTTGGTGTACATTTTACTATTCGCGTTAGTGTTCGTCCAATATCTCTTAACCTGCGGCTCTTCACCAGGGTACCTTGATCCTTCCTCTTAAGATTTATCCTCATTTTCTTATCACGTAATTTTTTCTTTATTTTGTGAATTCTATGTTTATTCTCTTCTCTTCAATAGTATTGAAGGTTTCTGATAAGAACCCTCGTCTTACCTGAGGGCAAAATTGAATGGAAGTTCCATAAAACTGCAAAATAAGATGAACATGGAAATGAACAAAGGGTCAGATTCCTTCACTAAATTTATCTTTACCGTTCAGCTTTGCATTTAAGCCTCAAAGCTGTTAGTTTTAAACATTAGTTCTTTAATATTAAGTATATATTCTTTACCTTTGTAATAAAATATTTGCTAGTTAGAGTTTCGTGGGCCTTCAGGACTTGTTTCGGAAAAGTCCGGTGAGATGTGCATTCTATCTTTTTTTTTTTTTCAAAAATGTGCATTCTTCTCTCGTTTTGGGCCACTCTCTTTCTCTCTTTCAATGGTTCTCTATCGGATGCATTTGTCATTTTTCGAGAATACGTTTGCACAGGAATCATCGGTATGAGGAAGCCTCTAAAAGTGGTATCTACGGTTTATGGATCTTCTTTCTGACTTATTTAAATTCTTAAAATGACATTATTTTCTTGAATTATTTTATGTTGATTTTTCATTATGTTTTCTCACTGATTTATCATCTCTTGCCTAGCTATGTGATTGATGCCATGAACGCAGGAAACGAAACGCGAGCTACATTTTCAGCATTCAGAAATTCAACGTAATATCTCTTTTTGGTTCTCTGTTAGTTTTTAGTATCTCCGAGCTGAATGGTGGAGTTGCCATTTTCTGTCTTTTATTATTTTGCGATGATCAAGTAAAGTCAACCAGCTGCCAGCTCAGCTTCTCCAACGGAGACTAATCATATGAGAAAGAACTTTGCTCGAATGAATTCTGTTGCCTGGACGAAGTTAGTCGCAGAACTTTATCCCCCATGGGTTTCTAACAGGTAGTTCATAACAACTTTTGTGATCCCCAGAAAATTAACGGCATGATTTATTGAAACCAAGAGTGTCTCCTGAAATTTCTGAAATTGTATGATTTTTTGAGGCAGGAATTGGACCTGCATGCATTGTAACGTTGTGCAGGTAATACCCGGCCTGATTTCTCTTGCTTAAGTTCTCCAATTGTATCACACTAAAAGTAATTAAAATTAAACTATTACTGAATGATCAATTTTTTATGAACTTCAGCCCCCTCGATCAAAACACTGTGCTGATTGCCAAAAGTGTGTTCTTCAGTTTGACCATCATTGCTTGTGGCTAGGAACTTGCATTGGTCTACGAAATCATTGTCGATTTTGGTAAGTCTAATTCATTCATTACCTTGAACTGGATGGAATATTTATTCCTAGACCTGTGATGCAGGTGGTATGTATTTGCAGAAACGATACTGTGTACTTGGACAGGCGTCTTGTACTGGTCCTTTCTGACATCAAATTCCCATAAGACGTGGTACGTGCTAATTCAATATAATGTTCTCTTTTTTTCATAATAATTGTAATTTTGGCTGTTAATTGATTGAACTGCTCATAAAATTGTTTTTTTAGGTGGAAGGAGAGTCTGGCTATTGTCTTCCTTGCGATTTTGATCGCTTGTCTTCTTTTCCTCATCCTGCTCCTGCTATTTCACAGGTAAGTTTTAAATTTTTCTAGAACTCATCTCTAGAGAAATTATATCATTCTTCAATGCCACCGGCCCTCTCTCTCTCTCTCTATCTTTCTCTGTAAACCTCAATGTCATGCACTCCCTTGCAGCTACCTCCTCATGACCAATCAAACCACTTATGAGCTTGTGAGACGACGAAGAATACCATACCTGGAGTTAGTAAACATCATTATCATTGTTATCTCTCTCTCTCTCTCTCTGATGTTTCTACTACCTATTTCAGAAAAGTGCCGGAGGGTGTCCGCCCATTCAGTAGAGGGCTGTTTGGCAATCTATATTTCTTCTGTTGTTCTCATAACAGCGGACTGGAGCGTGTCCCCACCGAGGAAGAGCTCAAAGCAAAATCAAGGCCATTCCAGTGTGTTGACCTTTTCCATTCTCCATGCTGCTGCTGATCCCCCAGGTTTACCTGTTCATTGGCAGCTCAATTTCTTAAATTATGGGCTGTTTTTTCTTGCATCGTCATGTAGGCTTTTGTAGATCATAAGCTATCATGGGTCATCTATCTATTATCAATTGTAACCCTGGTTCCTTAAATGGAGGAAATCTTTGACTTTCATGGCTTCATTTGACCATGGCTGACGAGTAAGTTGACTGCAGGTTTGACATAGATCAAGACATATGTCGATGGGCATCACATTGGCCCCATTTGAACTTGAGATTCTGAAATTTTTGTCAGCTAATGTAGATCATCCAGACTACAAAAGACCATGCTTTCCACTTACTGTTAAATTTTGAATGAATTGAAATTTGTACTTTGTTGGATGAAATAATTGAAATTAGCTTCTCACTTGCTACTGTGTCCCTCCCTTGTTACAACTCGTTGTTTTCATGGGTACTCATTGCAATCATGATGGGGATCTATCACGTTTTACTCATCTTTCTCCTTGATATTGATAATATTGGGATGAAATTTGCGAGTAGAACATAGGCATGGCCAATCATGATGAATTGAACATGAACGATGCCATCGGGACATCATTCCCTTGTGCCATCAATGTTGTTGATGATTGTCGATCAACAGGAAGAGAGAGAGAGAGAGAGAGAGATGGGGAAAAACAGAAAAATGAGAGAGGGGGAAAGAGCAGATCAGCGGAAAAACGAGAGAGAGGGAGACCAGGAGAAAGAGCAGATCAGCGGAAAAACGAGAGAGAGGGAAACCAGGAGAAAGAGCAGATCAGCGGAAAAAACGAGAGAGAGACCAGGAGAAAGAGCAGATCAGCCGAAATACGAGAGAGAGGGAGACCAGGAGAAAGAGAGAGAAAGAGGGGGCGGGGGAATCTGGAGAGAGAACTCATCATATTCTATCTGGGCCGATGCTGTAGATATCAAAATCTTGGACTTGATTAGAATTGATAGTTTTTCAAAATTGTCAATCGACTGAACTAGAGCGATCGATGAATTGATCGACTCAAGCCAAAATGCCCATCCTCAGAAGAACATGGGGAAGAACGAGAATAACAGCAAAGGAAATCTCAAGACCCGCGGAAGAAGGGGGTGGTTCTGAGACAGCAGGTAGAACAGAATGCATAGGAGAAGAGAGAAACTAGACCCTGGGTAGAGAACTCACACAAGTACATGATCAGCCTTCAAGAGTTCAAAATCTGGGCCAGTAATAATCCTCTTCATTCTGACACTCTTGCATGCAAATTCTAATGGCTACCTTCCATGATCTCATCTGGCAGATCCTCTTCGCACTGCATGTGGCAGTTTTGCCTCATCATTGCTGAGGCTTCTGCGATCATGATTAATGGGCGATCTGATATCGATCAACTACACAACTACTGATGGATATCATAGAACATAGATCACGACGATCAATGTTCTGAGGATTACAATGATCACGCATTTTTTTTAATCCAGAAAGGGAAAAAAAATGTAAATCTTAGATATTAGATTGATATTACTTGGGTTCAGCATAGACATTGGAAATTACTGCAATATTGCGAAATTAGATGAACAATTCATATGCCCAATATTCAAATAAAGTAATAAAATAATAGGCCTAATTATGTCAAGAAGATCTAGGACACAGCGATGGTCTACACAAAACCTTGATCCCCATGTCACCATCCATCATGTCATTGGATGGCATTCTCCATAGCATCTTGGTTCTTGGCATCCAAGAAAATAACCAGGATTTCTCCATGTGAACCCGATATCATAAAATCATCTGTCATGATAGTGTATCATCATGATGTCTTGGCGATCGAGAAAGTACCTTTCTCTCCGAGTAAGGAGTAATGGAAATCATCTTGTTGCTGGTAGATACACGAACATCTTCATGACAATCATCTTCTGCATATATCTTGCAGAGAATTCGGTCGCCTTGCAAAGTGAGAAGCAGAATGTTCTTTCTTGGTCAAGCGCTGAAGAAGGCTTTTGTGAGATGATGTAGATAGAATCATGGGTCTCTGAGCTTATTTTCTAGGTTTCTACTCCCATGAACATTCCATGACTGGATCCAACAGCTGGGAGGAGAGAGAAAATATTCTTGCCGGCTCTCCCTCCCACCTGCTGCCTGCGGCCACCTCTCTCTGTGTCTCACCATCTCTTCCCTCCCAGGCTATCTCTCTCCCTAGTCTCCACCTCGCGCCGGCAGCCATCTCTCTCTCGCTCCCTCTCGCCTGCCAGCTCTCGCTCTTCCCAACTCCCGGAAGCCCTCTCTCTCTCTCTCTCTCTCTCTCTCTCTCTCTCTCTCTCCTCACTCTCTCACCTTTTGCCGGCAGCCGGTCTTGCTCTTTCCAACTGCTCCTGCTAGGTCGGCAATCCATCGCCCCAACGTCGCCCACCCTCAACCCGCTCCTCGCGCAGGCCAGCAATAGGGGGCAATCAAGTCGCCCAAGGCCGGGTGGCACGCCCTGTCCCTCTGCCGACCCGAAGATGGAGTTACAGCACATTCATGACAAGACAAGCGAACCACACTCGTGTCGTCTCCTCCACGCAACTGAATGAAAAATTGAGCTAGAGCATCAGCGATAACCTCTATGCAAAATCTAAAGATCATTGATGTCTACATCACAAGGCCCAACCAGGCTTCAGCCCACCAGGCTTAAGAATTTCCTGGGAGAAGTCCCAAGAATTTTCCCTTCCCCTCAGAGCATGTTCCAATAGCTTCATCAATTCCCTTTACCTTCATCCTCTCACCTGTTCACCTTCTTTAATCTTTTCACCTTCCCTCTCCCATGTAAAATAGGCTAGAGGTAGGGTTGGTCATTTTTTATAGAGTCGGCGATCTGATCCTCGCTCTTCAATCGATCTATCGATCATTGACTTGAGTGAAGTCCCATTTTTGATTGATCTTCGTCTAGCATCGCCGTCATTGGTGAGGTTCCTGCTACGATTTGGGAGAATGATGCAGCCACATTAGACTCCGATCACTCTTCTCCCAGATTCTTGGGTTTTTTATTCACTGCGTCTTTCAAGAAGCAGCCAGTCAACGGCAACACCTCCTTAATGATTCGGTTCCTCCATCTAAGCCTTCTGCTAGTGAAGATGACGTGTACCTCCTTCTCTGACCCTTCTCATTCTCCTCCTCGCGACAATACGGCATCTCCTGACGAGGTCCTTGTCAAAGAGTGTTCGCCCACCTGTAGAGAGAGAGAGAGAGAAGGCAACTATATATAGAGAAACAAGGTTCTCTCTCTCGCTCTCTTAATGATCGTCGACCTTGATCAATCGATGAACGATTGGCACACAGATCAATTTAATCAATCAAGGCGTCGATCTTTTGCCAATCAATCTCGATCGATCATGATCGTCCAACCCCAGCTAGAGGTTCCTAAATGAATCATCCAGGTACTATTCCTTGCACTCCTTTTCATGCTAAGTAAACTTCTTCTATCATGGACCTAAATTTCTCTAGAAACTTATACCTCATTCGAATTCATTGAATCTTGGCCCCAACCTAAAAACTCCAAACACAATCTCAAGACATTCAATTCCATAGCCGATCATGGGTAGTCTCTAACCAATCATGCTTCCCTGATTTGAACATCAAGATTCAGCCTCATGTTTTGACTTTAGATTTTTGCTGCTGTTTTATGCTCTTAACACCTCTACAAGGCGCCGTATTTCTCTCGTATAATTTTTTAAATAAACCTGAGCTATAAACTTTTTTAGGTCAATTATTTCAAAATCATGGGTATCAATGATCATTTGTAGACTTATAATTATAAATACATGTATAAATATAAGCCATGATATTCATTGTTCATCCCAGAAGGGAAATATTCATTTTTATTGATTAAACACCGAGAAAAACTACTTCTAGGCTTAAAATTTTCATTTACTAATATTTTTAAGTAGATTAATCTTGCTATTGTTTATGAGCCCTGATACTTGTTAAACAGGCTAAAAATGAATATATGCAATTTTCTTGATTAAACACCAAGAATACCATTTATATGTGTAAAATTTAAGAGTTATCCACCATATTGACTTCGTCAATTTATGGCCATTGGATTTAATATGATGGTCAAGATTGATCATGGATTGATGATTTATGTCTATTGGATCGATGCGTTGACCTTGGCAGTCAAAATTGATCTATTTTTGCAACCTCTTGCTGTAAAAATTTGATTTATGAATTTTTTTAAATATAAAATGCTTCTTATTCCATTAAATTCTGAAGCGAAAATTATTTATTTCTCATTAATCACCAAGAAAACCAGTTTTTTTTATTAAAGGTGTAAAATTTTCATTTACAATTAATTTTTAATCATATTTTTACCTGACCAGCCGCCATCTCTCCCTCTCTTTCTATAACCAAAACGCCGCTCTACCCGGAAGAGGAGATTGCGGAAGATTTCAATGGAATAACCCCTTCAGTCCCGCTCTTCTGCGTCCCTCCCCGCTAATCAGAAGGGGGAGAGAAGATTTTGGGCCCGCGCTAGGGTTTCGGAAGATGATCACGCGCTCTAATCTGGCGGAACAGCTGAGAGATTACCAGATTCGATCCAAAAGCAGCTGGGCTTCTCTGTCCTTTCTCTCCTCCACCGCCAACATCCCATCCAGGTAATTCTCGCGGTCCATTCCATGACGATCAATTTCCATTTAGGGTTCCCTAAATTTTTTTTTGATTGGGGTCTCAGGGCGGATGTGGTGATCTCGGCGCTCTCGGAGATCTGGATCTTCGCGCTTTTGATCTTCTCCGGGGTAGCGTTCTACCTGGGGTACATAGCGGTGGCATTTTTGTTATTATGCGGGGCGAGTTTGGTGTTTGCCGGGATGAGAGTGGTGAAGAGGGTCAGGCAGAACAGGAAGAGCAGGAGAAGGATGCTCTTGCCTTTATCCATGTAACCCATCTCTCTCTCCTCAGATAATGTTCTTCCGATTATTATTCATTTTACTATTTATCTTCTTCTCGAAGCTGAATAAAAATCAGATTTTTATGAAAAAAATTGTAGACAGAGAGAGGAGAGAGAGACAGGGAAAGAGGAGAGATGAGAGAGAGAGAGACAGAGGGAGGGAGCGATGCGGGTCTTGGACCGTTCGATGAATGAGGAAGTCCACGGGAATAGCGAGGCGGATCGGTGAATCGACGAATTAGTCCCACATGGGAGAGTTCTTTGTTTCGACGAAACGGAATGCTATATAAACCGGAGAAAACCTCGAAGAAATTATCTTTGCGCTTGGGGCAATGACGCAGGCAGTGAGGTTATAACCGAGTCGCGTCTATTGCTGGTTGAAAACTATTTCCAAACCCCCTCCTCGGCCCCTTACCGGGCCGTCGAGAATTTCTGGAAGGGCTCCCTGACAAGGGTAAAGCCCACAAAACCAAATTGAAACAATTGCTGCCGGAAGGTGAAACTAAACCGGTACGTAGACAAGTAAATTATAATTTTGAACGAAAAAATCTCGTGGGTTCATCAACTTTTGTGCACATCAATGATCTTGTAAATCACAATTACGATCGAGGATTGTGATCAAACTTGATCTATAGAACTGTGATTGACAATTCAATTCACGATTGTCGATCACGATTACTGAACCCTACCTTCATGGTTCATTGTGTTTGTCAATTTTGATGGAGTAGCAAATGGTGTAGCAGCAATTTTAAGGAGAAATCAACAAACTATGGCGCTGGTAGAGCTACACTTTTTTTCCTTAGATCCAAAGAGTCCTCACTTTGGGGAGCTTGAACTTAAGTTCCATGATGTAGAAACTTGTTGACTTGAGGGGAGAGCAGAGGAAAATAAGATGTGAGCAAACTTCCTTATTTTAACTTTCAAACAAACGTAAATGTCATCATTGAATACAAAAAATTACTTGTCAAAGAAATATACTAAATTCTCTAAATTAACAATTGACATTTATTTTTTAGGCAAGTCAAATGAAATCTAGTAAGATCACCACAAATTAGGAAAATCACACAAAATTTGTGCATTAGATGATTGAATGAGATCTGATACTCAAGACAGATGTATGTGAAATTTAGATGAATTGAGCTTTCCATCGAGTCCCAAATGTGCAAAGCAAGAAAGAATTGGCAAGAAATAAAAGATAGAAGTTAGTGAAATTCAAGAGAGAGGAGAAAGAAATGTAATGCAAAATACTAATTTTCTGTCAAAATGACGAGATTAAATGTAAGTCTTGTCCTGTGAATTTTCCCATCTCTAACTTGAAAAAAATAATCATGTTAATAGTGCATTGAGGTTTTAATCAAACCATTGAATGATACTTCAAAAGTCAAGACATAATTTATCCACTAAAACAAAGAAACCTAGGGTTTGATTCAAATATTTATCAATGGTTTTATGCTCTATAAGGAATCAAGAAGTTCTGGGGTTCCCTCGACAACAAAGAACTTGATAAATGACTGAGTTTCAATTCAAAATGTCTATATCATTGGTGAAAAATGAATAAAGTTTTTTGGGGTGATCACGACCATTTTTTCAGCCATCAAATTGCCCCTTTAGTGGGACCCGCCCTAAAGCCACATCATCTTTATTTGAAGAAGATAGAGTGAGAACAAGAGAGAGGGTGAGTGAAGAGGGCAAATAGAAGACATGAAAAATCACAGCCTCTTGATCAAAATATAGATCAAGTCTTTAGTGCCACAATCTTGTTTTTTGTCACACATGTCTATTGGATCATGATCAGATGCTCTAGATTCAATGCACCCCCTTAAGCCCTCATCCAATAAAAATGAGACACGGACCTTGATCCTCTTAGTGAAGATTGATGATGTAGGTTAAATCACACCATATCACTTCAAAAGCCACCATTTTTCCTCTATTTAAATCATGTTTGCCTAGTCCCACTTGATCCAATGATTCCTTCTCTTCCACTTAATGAGAAAATCAAGATTTCACTAAGGGTATTCGTGTCAATAAAATTTCAACATTGAAAAAGTGGTTTTAAGACCACAATCAAACGATTTTCGTTATCCTTAATTCAGATTAAACTTATTGGAATGAATTGAATATTTGCAACACCCTAACTATGCCACCTAAGGATATCAAGAACATGTTAAATTAGGCTGCACTACATATTGGCTCTATGTCAGCATAGTGTGGCATGGTTAGTAAACCTGGTTCCCAAATGTTGAGGCCAATTTTTATGAAATTAGGTCTACAAATCCAAAACATAAAATAAAATAGGAAAAAAATTGAAAAAATCCTAAAAAATTCAATGACATTTTTAAACTTTGAAAAATTGATGTCCAACACTTCTAAATAAATGTTGATTCAAAATTTTCACCTGTCTCCATTTTCATTATCATGCTTTAAACCAAAAAAAAAATGGTTATAATTTTTTCTCTCAAACTAATAACTATGGGCCTAGAATTCCAAAGAAGCACATTATCTTCATTTAAACCTTCTTCATAATTTCCCCCACTCAAGCATGCAAGCTCAAGAAAAAAATGATTAATCAAATGTTTTTTAACCTTGAAAAAGGTCAAATGTGATTAGTCTATGTATTTAACCCTTTTTGCCAAATATGTATTTGAGTGCAATGATGTGATGGATAAGAAAAATTTAGAAAAACATGATAACGTGTAGCATATTTAATTTTTTTTATCAAAATTAGTCAATAGTCATGATAATGAACATAGAATGGCTCATTATCTCTTTGTCAAGGACTTCCTCCCCTATCTCTAATTTATGATTCGGATTTATCTATCAATGTGGATAGACACTTGTAAATGTCAATCCTATCCTTGATTGATGATATCAAATTTTTTTTAACCCTATGATTTAATCATTTAACTATATCATCAATTGATGATTGAGTTTTATTTAAAATTTAAATAATAAAACAAGATATTTAAGCTATCAATCAATACTTACATATGTATCTAATTATTTATTTCTTAGTGATCTTTACTTTATTAACTTATTGAATCCATATGATTCTAAGCCTCCCAAATCTCTAACCCATTACCCAATCGAGGGAAGTAATGTGGCTTACAAGCCAATCACACTTCCATGTCTTGTTAATGCTCATTAAAATAAAATTATAGTCATTATTACTGTAGTGTGATGTTTGTAATGAAGTTCGTGCTTAAATGTAATGCCTAAATGCATTATGATGCGATCATAATATATAGATCACTGGTAACTAAATATATATTATAAATATTCTTGTTGAAAGGATACTCAAGAAGTGCATCAAATTATTTGATAAGAATGACACCATATGATCTCACACATATGTTGAGTATGACTAATCATGTGTCCATTGGTACAAAGACAAAAATGATAAATAAGTTGTACTCTTTGGATAAAGAGTTCACTTAACTAATTTGTATGAATCCCTCAAATTTTATCAAATCAATTCATCCCTCAAATTAGACTTGAGACAATAAAGACATCTTATGAATAGATAATTATGTATTGATAATGACATAAAAATCCCCATCCATGTGAACTCCAAAATATTATAAATTAAGAAGTCCTTCAAGGTGATTAAGTAGTAAAAAATGTGATTAGATGTGTTAGATTTACTCGACGTGTTGACTGGGCTAAAATAAATTATTCATTAATATAGATAATTTGTAATGTTGACCAATAATTATTTTTGGGTTGTATAATTATTTACTAGCGAGATATATACACTTAGAGAGTCACACACATAAGGTCAATAGATAATGGTGGATATAGACACAATTCCAAGGGTTTTTTTTCAAAATTTCACAGATCTACTATTTATAAGTCAGGGGAGAATGACCACACCTAGAAGTGCACATGAAAACTTTGAGAAAAACTTTCTCCTTTCTTCTCTTTCTCTCTTGGTGAAGAGCATTGACGAGGAGATCCAATTGTCTAGCAATCATGTGGATACTGTGAGAGGTTGGATACGTGAAACCTTGAAGGACTCATCCAAAATTTTTTTAAGTATGAAATATGATCTATACTAGATGATGGAATCACGCTTTGTTAGTGCCTCGATGTTTTGAATGTTTGATTTAATGTCTTTGTTGTATTTGATGTTTTGATCAAAACTTTGAAGGCTATTGAGCCTTATATCTCATAAATTATATCAAATTTATGTTATGAAGTTCTATCGGAACTATTTTTTTATTTTAGATACCTCGTCTCTTTCTTTTTTTAAGAAAGAGCAAGTGTGGAGAAAAATGACAAGAAGATATTGGAACATCAATTTGGAAGAAATGCTGGAAGCAGGAGTTCATTTTGGTCATGGGACTAGGAAATGGAATCCTAGAATGGCACCTTTTATCTCCGCAAAACGTAAAGGTATTCATATTACAAATCTTACAAAAACGGCGCGTTTTTTATCAGAGGCCTGTGATTTAGTTTTTGATGCAGCAAGTAAAGGAAAACACTTTTTGATCGTTGGAACAAAAAATAAAGCAGCGGATTTAGTAGCATCCGCTGCAATAAAGGCTCGTTGCCATTTTGTTAATAAAAAATGGCTTGGTGGTATGCTAACGAATTGGTCCACTACGGAAACGAGACTTCAAAAGTTCAGGGATTTAAGAGCGGAACAAAGGATGGGAAAACTGAACAGTCTACCCAAAAGGGATGCAGCAATGTTGAAGAGACAATTATCGACCCTGCAAACATACCTGGGTGGGATCAAATATATGACAGGGTTACCCGATATTGTAATTATTGTTGATCAGCAAGAAGAATATACAGCTCTTAGAGAATGTGTCATTTTAGGGATTCCGACGATTTGTTTAATCGATACAAATTGTGACCCAGATATCGCAGATATTTCGATTCCAGCTAACGACGATGCTATCGCTTCAATCCGATTGATACTTAATAAATTAGTATCCGCAATCATTGACGGTCGTTCTAGCTATATAAGAAATCATTGATTATTATTATTAATAAGATAAGTCAATCACTTTGAGAAACTCCATAGATTTAATTTATTGGCTCGGTTACGATTCCTATATTTCATAGAAAAATAAAAAAAGTAAGTATTGGGACTTGGGATATTATTTCATTACCGAGCTGTTGGGATCTGAGGTCGATAACTTTCCAACATTTTGATCAAAATATCAAATGCATCGGAAAACATTGAATCAGACATTCAAAATACCAAGCCAGGAAGAACAGATGATCCTATCATCTAGTATGTATGAGAAAACATACATACAGGTTTCCTTGAAGGAGTTCTTAAAGCTATTCAAGTGTATAGCCTCTAGCGGTATCCACACGGTCTCCGAATGGTTGGATCTCCTCTTCAAAGCTCTTCACCAAGAGAGAAAAAGAAGAAAGGAGAGAATTCTGACGAGACAAGACCGCGAGGTCGTCGATTTCACGCGGTATCGCGTCAAAAATAATTCCAAACTTACCAATTTTAAGAATTAATCACGAATTCAAGGGTATAATTGTAAATATGGGTCAAATCCACAAGGAATTAAGCAATTTCTTGACGTAATCTTCAAATTTGATCAAATCGGACGAGAAATCGATGGAAGAAATTGGGGAAACTGGTATTTTAAGAGAGTAGACTTCAAATCGATTCCATGGAATCAAAAATTGTCAAATTTGGACTTGATTTCGCGGAGAAATCAAGATTCGAAGTGGAGAGAAAATTTCGAGCGTGAAAATGAGCGATTTTAGGTGAAATTCGATGAAATTAGAATCTCATCTTAATCTAAAAAGAAATTAAACACTATAGGAAGGTAAATTAGGCAAAACCGCATCCACTAATCCCAATTAGCACTCCAAACGACGCGATTAAACCAATTAATCGCCGAAAACATGAAGAACGCGAAGAGGAGATTCAAGCTGCGATTTCTTCCAAGTTACGCCGCCAAATCCCGATTTCAAAAGGCTCCGTGAGTGCGGAAATGGAAGAGGAACACGATGGAATCGAGAGATTCGAGAAGAATGGTGTCTAGACAGATCAATTTGGATTGATTTCAACTCGGATGCTTACAATCGTGAAGAACGAGTCTTTTTATAGGGCGTAATTTCGTAACCGTCCGATCGTTTCGATCAACGGTTACGATGGAACGGTCCATCGTAGACCGTTTCGAAAAATATCGTAGCTGTTGGATTTTGATTAACGGCCCAGATGAAATCTGATGAAACGCTTTATAAAAAACGCTCCGATCGTGCCCCTTGATTTTTGATCCGACAGTCCGGATGTCTCCCGCGAGATTTGATCTGGACCGTTATAACGCTTCAAAATAGACACGTGCTTGATCTTCGATCCGGTGGTCCGCGCTCCACGCGATCGACGCATCCGATTTCAGCGCCCGCCCGATCCAACGTTTAGATTATCGCCATGTCACCTGCATCAAAAGAAAATGTGTGGGACTTAGTCCCACACGGAGTTAATATCAGAAAACCGTCGGGTTTATAAGACCCGACGGTTTAGTACGATTAATTACCCCTTCCCTATAGGGAAGGCTGAAGACCCTTTATACTATATATAGTAATAAAATATATATATTAAGTAGATACGCCGCGTGGGCCCGCGTGGCGCTGCCACGTGGCCCAGAGTGCCACGTCGCATCCACGTGGCCCCGCGCGGTAAATATCGCTTTTTGCATTTTTCTAAATTAATTTTAAATAAAAAATAAACCTGAAAAATTCCAGAAAAAATCCCTAAAAATGGAAAATTCATAACTTTTAATATATAACTCCGAATTAATCCAAATTTCTTTCATTTGATTCGAAATTTAATTATCTATTATTCTAAAAAGTCAAAATTAATAAATAATGAGAGTTTTAAATTTTATTTCAAAAATATATTTATTTTTAAGAGATTTTAACTTAAGAAAATATAAATAAATGTCTAAAAATGCTTTCTCTCATTATTTTAACTCTAAAAACATCTAGAATCTCAAAATAAAGATGGGTTATTAAATTATTCATCTTCAAATCATTATTTTTAACCCTAATTTAAAGTATTTTTGAGAATATAGTGACTTTTTATATAATAATAGAAAAATACATATACATATGATAACATGCATGTAAATGAAATCATTTATGCTTTAATATGCATGAAAAATCATGTTTTATGATGTAAATATAGCATGTTATCAAATTCCCACAAGGCTTGCATGATAACCTTCAGTTGTGGTCGTTCTCCCCCTATTTATAGACATTTGGAATGAGGTTTTTTCATAAAACCCTCGTAATTATGTCTATATCCACCAACATCCATAAACCTTATGTGTGTGACCCTCTAGGTCCATATATCTCACTAGTTAATAACCCTATAGACCAAATAATACCTTATTGGCCAACCTTAATTAATTATCCACATCCACATGTAGATTAATTAATCAAGGATCGATTTAACCCAATCGATAGGTTGAGTTGCTAGCCCGTTGGGTGCCAAGCTAAGCTACACCACGTACACTAGGAGATATGGAGTATGTAAGAATTCACTTATGGAACTTTCCCGTCATCGATTACCATGTATGTATAATCCTTCATCCACATTAGACTCATGAATGACTTAGGGTATGGTTAAGTATCAAACCCTAATCGGTCACTCAAGTTAGTACTGATGCGTGTAGAAATCATCGAGAACTCCTTCTTTGATATTTCTACTACCTTGGTCAAGGATTTCATCGCATCTCATTCCTTTGAGTCAATCTCCTCAAATACCGAGGGTGGATGATCCCATCTTTGATCACACAATCATCTTCGTGGACTTCATGTCGTATCCAATATATGATGTTTTAGATATCCTATGACAAGGGATTCGTAAGTCATAATCAAAACACAATCATCCATCGACAAGATGTCTTTGGTGTCTCAAGTCAAAGGACCACATACACAACCATGACATGAATTACCCTGATTGACAGTTAGGTATAATACCATTCAGGGATTCATACGGATCAATTCAGTGAACTCTTTCTCTAAAGAGCACCCACTATCTATCCTTAGTGTCTCCACACCGATGACTATAAGATCAGCCATACTCATCATATGAGATGGATTAGATAATGTTATTCTTTCCAGATAATTCGATGTCCTTATCGAATATCCCATAAATAGGAATGTTTAGAACATATGTTTAAAGACTAGTGATCACTATATTATGATCTCATCATAATTTACTTAGTCATTGCACATGCTCATGGACTTTTTTGCAAACATCAAACAAGAATGACAATGAATAAATTTTATTTCAATGAACATAAACAAGATACACGAAAGTGTGATTAGATTATTGGCCACATAATATCGATCACGAGCATCTTAGATTGTTGGGTACATATCTTGATTTTTAAATATTTGAAAAATTCAAAAATTCAAGAAAAATCTAGAAAATTTGGAGAAATAATAATAAAAATATATGATGCATTTATTGACTCAAATAAATTCATTTTCTAATTTGGTGTGGGGGGGGCATCAATTTTATCACCAAATGTATATTTTGGGTTTCACCTTTGATAAGCATAAAATTACTGTTGTTGAAAGTGCAAGTTCACGTATAAAAAATTATACTCAATTCTTGGAATTTGATCTTAAATTTAGACTAGTGGCAAGCTGAGTCAAATCTACAAGGAGGACGATTAAAATGTTAAAATGAAGGATTATTTTTAGCATTTTTTAGATTAATAAAGCAGAAATGATCGATGAAAAGGAAGGACATATGTGTGAAGATGAAATGATTGGATCAAACGCTTCCGATCTCCTTTTGAAGATTGAAAACTCATGACTGGATGGTAGAATAATTATTAGGATGAAAAATACGGATGAAACGAGTTGAGAAAATAGAAATTATTGAAAAAAATAAAGATTAGAACCATGCTCCTATTAGGTTACTTGACTTATAGAGATTCTATGTCTTGTGTATTAGATAATGGATGTACATATCATACCCCTAACCCTAGTCTAGGTATTTGTATAATAAGTACTTGACTTATAGAGAGTTCGTATCTTGGGTATTAAATATTGGATGTAAATCTCATGTCTACAATAATTTTTTGAGGCTGATATGTATAAAAATATGATCGTTGAATGCGCAAATTTATGTATAAAAAAAATTATACTCAACTCTTCAAATCTGATTTTTAAATTAGAACAGTGGCGAGTTAAGGTCGAATCCACAGAGAGGAAGGTTAAAAGATTGAAATCAAGAGATAAATTTTTGGGTATTTTTAGATAAAGAAAGTGAAAAATGATCGATGAAAGGAAGCAATGAAAGGAGGATTAGGCTAGCATATGAGAAAGAGTAATTGGAGGAGAAGAGGGAGAGAAAGAAAGAAGCACATGAGAGGAAAAGAAGGAAAAAGAGGCTTTCCTTACATGCGCACTCGTGGGGAGAAGAGGAAGAAGAAGCTCTCCCATACACACATAGATGATCTTGGGGAGAGGAGGAAGAAGAAACATGAGGAGAGAGAGAGCGAGAGAGAGAGAGAGAGAGCAAAATATTGGAGAAAAGGGAGTGGTTGATTGGGAGAGAGCAAGATAGAGAGAGAAATTCTGGAGGGAGAGAGAGGGAGAAAGAGAGAGTGATCGGAGAGAGCAAGAGGAAGAGAGAGAAATTCCAGAGGCAAAGAAAGAGATTGTGGGAGAGAGGGAGAGTGATCGGGAGAGAGAGAGAAAGAGAAAGAGATCAAGGGAGAGAGAGATTGCCGGATAGAGGGAGAACTATCGGGAGAGATAGAGAGTCTCTCTTTTTTTTTTTTTTTAATTAATGATCTTTATAAAAAATAATTTTCAATGATTTTAATTTCTAAAAATCTCCCAAAAAAATAAAAAAATCTAGAAAATAAATAGAAATCTTATTTTTAAAAATAATTATATTCTTGATGAATCAATGTCATTCAATGACTAAATGATGTCAATAATGAAGTCCATGAGCATATACAATGACTAAGTGAATTATGATAAGATTATAATATAGCGATCACTAGTCTTTAAACATATGTTCTAAACATTCCTATTCATGGGATATTCGAGAAGGACATCGAATTATCCGGAAAGAATAACACTATACAATTCAACTCATATGATGAATATGACAGATCCTGTAGCCATCAGTGTGGAGACAGTAAGGATAGATAGTGGGTACTCTTTGGAGAAAAGAGTTTACTGAATTGATCTGTATGATTCCGTGAATGATATTATACCTAATTGTCAATCATGTTCATTCATGTCATGGTTGTGTATGTGGTCCTTTGACTTGAGACACCAAAGACATCTTGTGTATGGATGATAATGTTTTGATTATGACATGCAAATCCCTAGCCATGGGATATCTAAAATGCCATATATTGGAGACGACATGAAGTCCACGAAAATGATTGTGTTACCAAGATGGGATCATCCGCCCTTTGTATTTGTGGAGATTGACTCAAGGAATGAGATGAGATGAAATCCTTGGCCGAGGTAGTGGAAATATCGGAGGAGTTCCTGACGATTTCTACACGCATCAGTACTAACTTGAGTGATCGATTAGGGTTTGACAATTGACCATACCATAAGTCATTCATGAGTTTCTTGTATAATCATACATACATGGTAATTGATGACATAAAGGTTCCATAAGTGAGTTCTTACATACTCTATTTCTCCTAGAGTACGTGGTGTAACTTGGCACCCAACGGGCTAGCAACTCAACCTATTGATTGGGTTAAATCGATCCTTGATTAATTAATCTATATGTGAATGTGGATAATGAATTAAGGTTGACCAATAAGGTGTTATTTGGTCTATAGAGTTATTAACTAGTGAGATATATGAACCTAGAGGGTCACACACATCAGGTCTATAGATGTTGGTGGATATAAACATAATTATGTGGGTTTTTGTGAAAAAACTCATATACCAAATGTCTATAAAGAGGGGGAGAACAACCATAACTCAAGGTGCCCATGCAAGCCTTGTGAGAATTCTCTCCTTTATTCTTTTTGTCTCTTGGTGAAGAGCTTTGAAGATGAGATCCAACCATCCGAAGAGCGTGTGGATACCGCTAGAGGTTAGACACTTGACTAGCTTCAAGAACTCCTTCAAGGAAACCCCTATAAGTGTGTTTTCTCATACATACTAGATGATATGATCATCTATTCTTGGTGACTTGGTGTTTTGAAAATCCGATTCAATGTTTTTCTGTTGCATTTGATGTTTTAATAAAAATTTCAAAAGTTTATCGACATCAGAACCCAACAATTAATGCATGAAATTTCTTGTTATTGGAGGCTGGCAAGTAGACGAAAGCTGAGAAGAATGTTAGTATGTTTTATGACATAGTTAAGAACATCATTTCAATTTCTTTTTTGGACAAATGGGTTACACCTTGCCTCTTAAGGACAAGTATAGTTCTATTTACTCTAGAAGTAAATGGTTGCTACAATACCTTTAGAAATTAGAAAATCACTAGCACACGAGATTAGCAAGAATGGCGATTAGGGAGATGAAGAGATTCACTAAATAGTAAATAAGCTAATGGGTTGGAGTGCCATAAAGTGGCAACATCTTTGACTTCTCTTGGCAATGGGAGGGATTGACACCATCACGAGTTGTGGCCAGTAGCAAACAGCCAACACCTTGATTACTCAAACAAGCGAAAGGTGTTAGGTGAAAGAGAGTCGAAAATGGGAGACTAGGAGATTATGAGAGAGTAATCAATGAATGAAACTTTGAGATAATGACATTTGAGAAATTTAAAGAGTGAGAGATAGAGAGTTAGTCATTTAGAGATTGGAGACTAGAGTCTAAGGTTGTAACTAGGGTCTTAGTTGGTGATTAAATTATTTTTCCTTTTATTCCTGCATTGCTCTATGATTTTTTTATTGTTAACTTTAAATTGATAAATGATACTGAATGTGGATGTTGAATATCTAATACCCACATCTTATACCCACCATCAATACTTGATATTGATATCCATCTTAAGCAAACGGTACTAGATGATGATATTAGAACAAATGCCAATATCGGATGATGTCATTTTCTATTTGATGTCTGATATCTAATCTGTGTTTCTATATGAGGTTAATAAACATTCTAAATTTTGGTTAAAATATTAAATGTAACAGAATATATTGAATTAAATATTCAAAACTTCAAGGCACCAAGAATTGATGATCCTATCATCTAGTATGTATGAGAAAACATACTTATAGGGTTCACTTGAAGGAGTTCTTGAAACTATTGAAGTATCTAGCCTTTAGTAGTATCCACATGATTGCCACATGATTATATCTCATCTTCAAAGCTTTACACTAAGAGAGAAAGAGAATAAATGAGAGAATTCTCACAAGGCTTCTATAGGCACCTTGCGATATGATTGTTCTCCCCTTATTTATAGACATTCGGTATATAATTTTTCATAGAAACCCTCATAATTATGTTTATATCTGATAACATGCAATCTTAACACGATAATACATGATTATTAATACAAAATAAGGCATAAAACATTCCATTTGTATGCATGTTATCATACTTTGAGTGCATTTCTATCATTTTATGTAATTTTAAGTTATAATCTCAAAATGCACTAAATTTGGGATAATTATGCATAATTAAGAAGATATTTTAGAATATATTATTCCCATATAAATTTGAGATTATAATTAGGATTTTAAATGATAAATAATAAGAGAAAATGTTTATATACACTCATTTATTTTTCTAAAGTTTTGTTTTTCAAGAAGAAATGAGTGTATTTTTGAAATAATAATTTATTCTCTTTTTATTTAAATATTTCGACTTTTTATAATGATAGATAATTAAATTTCTGATCTAAGGAAAGAAATTTGGATTAATTTGGAGTTATATTTTGAAAGTTATGAATTTTCTAATTTTAAGGGATTTTTCCCGAATTTTTCTGAATTTTTAATGAATTTCTAAGGATTTTCGGGAATTAAAAATCTAATTTTCTAATTAAAACTTAATTTTTTGAATATTTTATAATGCGTAGGTGACGTGGCGTGATCAGAGCCGTCCGATCGCGTCGCGATCGAATGGTCGATGCGGGCGATGATGTGGCAGCGTGAGGAGCGTCCGATCGCGTGGAATTCTAACCGTTGATCTTCACTTACGCGATGGGGTTCACCGGATCATCTTAATCTCGACCGTTGATCGTGAGAGTTATAATGGTTGAGATTAAATAGCTGAAAAACGCATCTGAGGCGTCCGATCGCGATCCAACTGATGCGTTTCAAAGCATTTTATAACGCGCGATCACGTGGCTTCATCTGAGCACTCTATCTGCGATCCAACAGACGGGACTTAACGGTAACGATTTACATAAATGCGATCAATTAGAGCCGTTGATCGAAGAGGAAATGCCTGATCAGACAGTTACGCTCAAAATCACTATAAATTGAGATGGTCTTCGACATTTTCATGTATTCTTGGATGATTTCGTTAAATTGATCTATCTACACACTTTCGTCCTTGAATCTCTCGCTTCTAATCTCTTCTAGACTCGTTTCCGCGTCCACGGAGTGATGAAAAGTGAGATTTCGTTGATCGATTAAGGAGAATTCGTCTCTTGAACACCAACGATCGTTTTCAAAATCGCGGAATGAAAAGCCTTGAATCCGGCGATTAATTGGATGATTTCGATCGCTATCTCAGGTTAGATTACGTGTTTTCCCTCTAATCTTTCGTCATGTATCATCAATTTGTAATTTAGGATCGTAATTTAGGTTAATTTAGTCTTTAATTTCGGTTTTTCTCTTAATCGCGTTCGAAAATTTCTCTCCATTTCGCTCTTTGATTTCTTCACGAATACTAGTCCAAATCGAGTGATTTTTGATTCCGTGGATTTGTCTTTGAGTTATCTTTCTAAATCTATCATTTTCCCTAATTTCTATCGCCAATTCATTGTCCGATTTGATCAAATTTCAAAAGATCTCTTGAAAATTCCTTATTTCTTCGTGGATTCGACCTTTATTTACCATTATATCCCTCAATTCGTAATTAAATCCTTATATTAGTAAATTTGGTTTTATTGTTGACAAGAATTGGTGTGCAATTAACAACCACATTGATTTGTTCCGTCATTATCTACTAAGATCCATAGACCTTGTGTATGTCATCCTCTAGGTTTATATTTCTCACTAGTTGATAACTCTAGAGACTCGATAACATCTTATTGGTTAACTTTTATTAATTATATATATTAACATATAGACTAATTAATTAACGATCTATTTAACCTAATCAACAGGTTGAGTTTTTAGCATGTTGGGTGCCAAGCCACACTATGTACTTTACGAGATATATAAAGTCTACGAACTCCCATATGAAACCTTGCAATTATATGTTACCATATACAGATAATCTTTCATTTGCACAAGACTCATAAATGACTTAAGGTATGAACCGTTATCAAATCCGAACCAGTTACTCAAGTTAGTACTGATGCATCAAGGAAATCATTAAACACTCTTGCTTCGATATTTCTATTACATTGGCCATAAATTTTATCGCATCTCATTCCTTTAGTCAATCTCCTCAAATATTAAGGGCAAACGATCTCATCTTGACCACACAATCATCTTTGAAAACTTCAGGCCATATCTAATATATGACATTTTTGATATTACGTGGCTAGGAATTCGTAAGTCGTAATCAAAAGATAATAATCTATCCATAAGTTGTCTTTGGTGTTTCAAGTCAAAGGACTACATACATAATCCAATTAATCCATCTCTTTCATAGATCTTTTGGAATATTGAAGGTTTTATAATTTTTTCCTTTTAGTGATCGTCTCACTCACTCTATTGGATCCCATGACTGTCATCCTAGTCATATCTATCAACCGTAAGGCCATCCACCCCCACCAAGCTATCATTGTTGACACATTTACCAATGTCTTCCCCCATCATTCAAAGTTCCTTTAATGGATCCATTTCTATTTGAAGAGATATTTTAGAGTTTTGAATGTCTCATACATTTGCCCTTCTAGTGATGTTCTCACTTTTGCTAGCAACTTCCATCACTATTATCCATCCCGCCACTCATGCCCATCAACTCTCAGGCCATCCATTCCCACCAAGCTATCACTAATGACCCATTTGTCACTGTCTTCCCCCATCACTCAAGGTCCCTTTCTGATCAATAGACGGATCTCCATCACTCATCTCTCAAAGATCTTCTAGAATATTGATGGTTTCGTGAGTTTTCCTTTTAATGATCTTCTCACTCTTTTAGGGTTTCTTGGCGTAGCTCGAGTAACTCTCTCTCACTCTCTCTTCCCCGTCCCCCTCTTCCCATGCACCCCTCCCTCTGCGAATATGAAATTTTTTTGTAGGTTCACGGTCTTCCACGTGTCAAGGATCGGCGAAAAGGCCGCACAATGTCGGACCCCTCTCTTCCCTTTCGCTAATGCATCAAAGGACGATGTGGGACACACATCTTCTCTCTCACAACGAATGGCAGAGCTCCCTTCTCCGCCAGCAATGCTGTAGCATCGTCGAAAAAACCATGGACCCTCGCAAAATGTCCGTCAAGCGCTCCTCCCCCCCGCAGGAGGAGCAGCCGATTCTCCTCGACCGCGATGGGGCCACACCTCCGCCGGTCGTCGTCAACATCGAAAGCTCTGGCCTATGGAGAGACTCGAGCTACGAATTCTGGAAAGAAGGAGAGAAGTCTCAGACCACCTCCGGATTCCTCTTCACGGAGAACCCAGAGACGAAGAAAAATACTTCCAAGGAGCTCCGCGTTAACTTCCAGGATCCCACCTCAAAAGCCGCGACATCCTCTTCTTGTCCGGCAGAAAAATCTCCCTTCCTGAAATCCTCCTCGAAGGCTGCCTTCAACCGCAAAAGCAGCACGCTCAGGACGAAGACGAGATCCCGCCTGATGGACCCGCCAGTCATGATCATCTCCGGCGAGCAAGATCGGCGGTCCGGAAAACTTCACAAGTCCGGCCCTCAAAGAATCGATGAAGAAGACGACGACCCCTTCGCGGAAGAAGACATCCCGGAGAATTACAGATCCATGAAAGTCAACCCGTTAACTGTAGCACAATGCATCAGCCTGCTTTTAATCGTCGCCGCTCTGATGTGCAGTCTTTCAATCCCCACCCTCAGGCGGCAAACCCTAATAAACCTCCATCTCTGGAGATGGGAGCTTCTGGTTCTGGTGCTCATCTGCGGTCGTTTGGTCTCCGGCTGGGGCATCAGAATCGTCGTCTTCTTCGTCGAGAGGAATTTCCTGTTGAGGAAACGCGTTCTTTACTTCGTCTATGGAGTCAGAAAAGCAGTACAGAACTGCATCTGGTTGGGTCTCGTTCTTATCGCATGGTACGCCATTTTTGACCGGAAAATCCAGATACAGAACAGGAACAGTAAGTCTCTCGCCTACGTGACCAAAACCCTAACGTGCCTTCTCGTGGGCACGGTGATGCGGCTGGTGAAGACGCTCCTCGTCAAAGTCTTAGCTTCCTCGTTTCATGTCAGCACGTACTTTGACCGGATCCAGGAGTCTTTGTTCAACCAGTACGTGATCGAGACGCTGTCCGGGGCGCCGTTAATGGAGATGCAGAGGGCGAGAGACGAGGAAGAGAGGATAATGGCGGACGTGAAGAAGTTCAGGGACGCCGGCGCAGCTTTGCCGGCGGATCTGAGTGCTGCGGCGATGCCGAGCAAGAGCTTGAGGGTGGTGTCGAAGAGCAGAAAGTTCACGGGGGCGGAGGAAACGATCACCATAGACCATCTCCAGAAGCTGAATCAGAAGAACGTTTCTGCATGGAACATGAAGAGGTTGGTGAACATGGTGAGGTACGGGAATCTGTCGACGTTGGACGAGCAGATAACGGAGAGCGGAGAAGACGAGTCGTCGATGCATATCCAAAGCGAGTACGAGGCGAAGATGGCGGCGAAGAAGATCTTTACCAATGTGGCGGAGCCTGGGTCGAAGTGAGAGCTTTGATATAGCAGAGAAGAAGGAATTTTGGAGATGATCTGATGGGTTATTTTCAGGTACCTTCGGCTGAGAGATTTGATGCGTTTCATGGCGGAAGATGAGGCGATGAAGACTCTGTGCTTGTTTGAAGGAGCCGAGGAAAGTGGTAGGGTCAGCAGGAGTTCTCTCAAGGAGTGGGTCGTAAGTGAAAAGCTTTGTTAGTTGTGTTCAAGTGTCATCATCATCATACTATCATCCATCATGGCATAATCATCATCATCGTCATCGTTGCCATCATCATAGTCATCAGTGCCATCATCATCGTTATTCATCATCATTATCTACGTTATTTCCGTCATCGTCGTCATCGTGACAATCATCGTCTTCGTCATCGTTGTCATCATCAACCTCCTCCTCGTCATCATCGTCATTGTGACCATCATCATCGCCATCTTTGTAGTTATCAATTTGTCTTCGTCATTCTCTGTCATCTTTAACCTCTCAATCTTCTTCATGCTTTTCATCGTCGTTTTCTTCTTCTCAGTTAATCGTGTCTAATTATTGCCATCATCTTTGTATTGTTACCTATCACGGCATCATCATCATCGTCATGGCAGTCATAATCGTTTTTATCATCATCGTTATCGTCGTTGTATCATCATTGTCATCATAATCGTCATTATCATCATCACCATGGGCTTCATCATCGTTACTATCATTATCATAGTTATACTCATGATTCTCTTATTTGATCTCTTAATTTCCATCATCAATATCTGCTTCTTCATCATAGTGGTCGTATTATTTTCATCATAGTCATCATCTTAATCTTATTATTTTCGTTCATTATCATCATCTTCCTCTTAGATTTCTTCTTCGTCATCATCTTCATCATCGTCATAACCATCGCGCATCTTTTTCATCATCATCGTTATCTTCTTCTTAGTCTTGGGTGATTTTTCATCACCATCATCATCATCATCGTCATCGTCATCCTTCCCAATCTTTTCCATGTTCTACAGGTGAACGCATTCAGAGAGCGCAGGGCCCTCTCCTTAACCCTAAACGACACCAAAACGGCCGTCAACAAGCTCCACCAGATGGTCAACGTCGCCGTGGCCATAATTGTCGTCGTCATCTGGCTGCTCATCCTGGGCATCGCCACCGCCCATTTCCTCGTCCTCATCAGCTCCCAGCTCCTCCTTGTCGTCTTCATCTTCGGCAACACCTGCAAAACCACCTTCGAAGCCATCGTCTTCCTCTTTGTCATGCACCCATTCGACGTCGGCGATCGCTGCGAAGTCGACGGCGTTCAGGTCTCCACCTCTCAAACTTCCCGTTTAAAGAAAACCTTAACCCATCATCCATTTCCTTCAAATCTCTTTGTCAGATGATCGTCGAAGAGATGAACATTTTGACGACAGTTTTCCTGAGATACGATAACCAGAAGATCGCCTACCCTAACAGTGTCCTCTCCACAAAACCCATCAGCAATTTCTACCGCAGCCCCGACATGGGCGACTCCATTGACTTCTGCATCCACGTCTCCACTCCCCTGGAGAAAGTCGCCGTCATGAAAGAGAAGATCAAAGCGTAAATAAAAAACTCAAATCCTACCATGCATAGAACTGTCAATGATTGAGATGATGACGACGATGATGATGAATAATGCAGGTTTGTGGAAGGGAGGAAGGAGCACTGGTACCCTAATCCGTCGGTGGTGCTGAAAGATGTGGAGGAGATGAATAAGCTGAAGGTATCGGTATGGTTGCGGCACAGGATGAATCATCAGAACATGGGAGAGAGATGGATAAGAAGGGAAGTTGTCGTGCAGGAGATGATAAGGGTTTTCAGAGAGCTCGATATTGATTATCGGATGCTGCCCATGGATGTATCTGTTAGGAATCTGCCTTCTTCTGCCCGGGTACACTCCATTTGGGCTTCTTAGAAACGATTTTTGGGTTTCTCTTTTTTCTTCTGCTTTTGGATACCGTGGATGTTTTGGGTTCGTGGAAGGACAAGTTAGGGTCTCTCTCTCTCTCTCTCTCTCTTTCTCTTTCTCTTTCACTCTCTCTCTCTCTCTCTCTCTCTCTATCTATCTCTCTCTCTATCTATCTACCTCTCTCTCTATCTATCTATCTCTCTCTCTCCTCCCCCCTCCCATGTATATATATTTGTCTCTTTGTCTCTCAATCTCTCTCTATTTCCCTCTCTCGTGTCGCCCTCTCGTACACACTCCACGTCCCACAATCAAATCGGAAGAGGAGAACAAATTCACATTCAAAAAAGGGTAAAAATCTTTAAAATACACTTTGAGCTTTGGCCCAATAATTGTAATACACCTTCAGATCAAGTTAATAACCAAATTAATTAATTAAGTAGACATCAATTAGACATGAAGTGAATAGGGGTTCAGGGTTATTAAGTTGATGCGCAGGTGTATTACAATCATTGGGCCAAAGCTCAACGTGTATTTTAAAATTTTTATCCTTTTTTTGAATGTTGAATGTGATGATAAAGTTATAATGTCTAATTAATTAATTAATTAACTAATTAATCATAGTTTGATTTCACCCAATTGATAGGTCGAGTCACCGACACGTGTCCAAATAGGAGTTGTCTTTCAACAGTTATCATATACATTCAATCCTCATCTGCTTCACACTCATTAAAAAACTTCGAACATGATCATTTGCCAAACCCTAATAAGTTATTCCATTTAGAACTCGTGCAATTGAAATCATTTTTTTCTGACATTTTATGTTTTGCCTTGGCTAAGGAATTAAATGTAGTGATTCCTGGAGTCTATCTCTTTTTAGTACAAAGGGTGTATGATTCTATCTTGACCAAACAGTTACCTTTGTTGACATGTTTTTTATCTAAACTTTTAGAAGTCTATGGCTAGAGATTGGCATGTCAAAATCAAAACATAATAACCTTTCCACATGGTGTCTTTGATGTCCCAAGTATAAGAAAAACCTATACAAATATGCCAGAAATCTACCTAGTTGATAGGTATGATATCATTGAAGAATTCATATGGATAAGTTCTGTGAACTCTTTCTCTAAAGAACACCCAAAGCCCCATCATAGTGTCTCCACACAAATGGTCACAAGATCAAAATCTTCATCATATTTGCCATTATATATAATATGTGTTATAGATAAGTAATCATTGTCATGTGATCTAATCATACTTTACTGATCATTGAACACATCCATAGACTTCACCATAAACATCACATATATATAATAAAGGATATACCCTTTATAGTAAAGTGAAAGATAAGTATATAGTCTAATTGGCTTGTAGGCCACACACCACAAATAGTCTCAATTGACACGATATTCTTTGAAAAAACTCCTAACTTCATTAATAAACAAGTGCCATTTGCTCCATCCAAACAATCCACAACAACTTCCATTCCTCCATATTTACACCCAATACTCCCTTTGCCCCTATTCACTGAGATGATGAGCTCACTGTCATGTAAAGATCCTATGTCACTCATTTCATCAGAGCCATATGTTCCTCTACAATGATCTCCAAATCCTCAACCCCAACACACTCTTGTCATTTTATCCTTAGATTTGACTCATTTCTTTTCCCTATTAGATGATCTTTATTGATATGTTACTCTTCGTGAAGGTAAAGGTTCTTGAAATCTTCATCCTATTTCTAACTTGGTTTCTTATGATTACCTTCATCCTTCTTATCAAGCCTTTTACCTATCCCTCACCTCTAAGGTAATTCCCAAGTTGTAAATCCAGGCCTTGCAAGTATCAAGTGAAGATTTACTCAAGCTTATGGGATTGACTACAAGAAATTTTTTCTCTTGTGATCTCTCTTGACTCTATTTGAGTTTTTCTCTTCATAAACGAATCCAGTTAAACAAGTCATTAGCTTGACATCTCCAATGACTTTCTCTATCGAGACCTGAATGAGCAAGCGTCCAGATCAATGGCTCAGATTAAATGACGATTCACGAATCGTCTTCTTTAGGTCGCGTCTTTTCGATCGACAATGAAGCGTCCAGATCTTCCCATGTCGCGAGTGAAGGAAAAGCGTCGCTTGATGTTCATTGTTTGATTTTTATCTTGCGATCGAAATGAGTCCACGTGTCCATCGGGGGTGCATCTAATCTCGACTAGGTTTTAATAGTTGACCATATCATAAGCCATTTGTGAGTCTTGCAAGGATAAAGGTTATATATACATGATAACCGATGATGACAAGGTGACATATGGGAGTTCTTATATACTTCATATCTCCTATAATATATTGTGTAACTTGGCACCCCAAAGGGCCGACCTTTTAACCTATCGATTGGCTTAAATCAATTATTGATTAATTGATCTATATGCTTATGTAGATAATTATCAAGGTTGAGCAATAAGATGTTGTTAGGTCTATAGATAGAGTTATTAACTAGTGAGATATTGGACCTGGACAATCACACACATGAGGTCTATAAATGTTGGTGGATATAGACATAAGCAGATACACCAAATGTCTATAAATAAGGGGAGAATGACCACAACTCAAGGTTACCCATACAAGCCTTCTAGGAATTGTGTGAAGAACTTTAAAGAGGACATCCAACCATTCAACAATTGTGCGGATACTGTTTGAGGGTAGACACTTGAATAGCTTCAATAACTCCTTCAAGAGAACCATGTTAATAAATTTTGTCATACATATTAGATGATAGGATCATCAGTTCTTGGTACCTTGATATTTTGAATATTCAATTCAATATATTTCGTATTGTATTATATATTTTGATCAAAATTTTGGAAGGCTTATCAACCTCAGATCCCAACACCTAGGTGGTACAATATGATATTTGACACATTTTGTTGGTTGAAGGCATTAATTTATATTATGGTATCATCTAGAAGTCTTCTCTAAATTTTGTTGAATAAATATATTTGAGAATTTATTACTATTTTTCTATGAAATTTGAAAACTTTGAACTTAATTGTGCTATCTTCACAAAACTATGTTTATATATTTACTTAGATAGTGAATGTTTGGGTTGAAAACTAGAAGTATAGCTAGTAAGATCTTTCATAAACTTTTGAGAGGATGATTTGCAAGTTGATTTTGTTTATTCTCCTTTGATAAAAATTACATCATGTAATTATCGAGTTAGTGTAATTAAGCGCTTATCCTTTTACCTCAAGAAATCTCAAAGGAACTCATATTGAAGCTTACTAGGACGTGGCAACAACTCTTCTTATTAAGCTTGGCTTATTTTCAAACTTCTAAAAAGATGCATAATTAAAATCAGGCCACTATTTCCATTCAAATGATCTTAGCTTTCCTTGTTTGTGATGAAGTGGATTATCGTTCTATAGGGTATAAGACCTTGTAGGCCATTACCTACTACATGTAATAGACATGCGTCTTTGCCAAATGGCTCTAACCTAATCCTTATGACATGCTCTAAAACAAGCTTAGCATTATCTATATCTTTGATCCATCTTGAGGGGGATCATGGATGATATTCGTCTGTGTATTTTTTTTTGCATTAGACAGCATATATGTTTCCCTCATTGAGTCCATTTAATTTTTTTTTTATGAGCTCTCTCTACGGGCTTGAATTTACTCGGCTCTTGGTGCCTATGTGGTGTTTTTTTAGGGTTATGTATTTGCATTGACGAAATATATGGTTTCGAAGTAAAGTTTGGTTCCTCATTTGCAATACTCTTGATTAGGGAACGAAAATTACTGATTGGAGCACCATGATTGATCAGACTTCCATGATAGATTGATCACCATGACTACTGATGTAGGCGATCCGACCAGTGGTCTTAGAACCTCTGATAGATTCCGTTGATTTTGACCACTATATGAGGATTTCCATTGATTACCTATTATTTCAAACTTATCGATTTTTTCCTTGTCCCACTCCCTCTCTTTCACACTTATATTATATATGTTACCTTTTGGAATTATATGTGTGCAGGGCTGAAAAATTTTAACTTGAGAATTAAGTATTCTGGATTTTTGTTCAATTTTTTCTCCAAACAAATGTCATCTATTTTCTCTCTCAAATTTAGTTAAACTCTATAATTTCCTTCTTGCTAAATGCAGATATTGGATGCCAACAAAGGAGAGAGACTCTAAACCACAGTTGGCCAAGTTGCATCTTGGGACATTGTTTAGTTTGTTTCCATGGCAAATGTGGCAAGCAAGTTCTTCTCTTAAAAATAATTATTTTTGCCACCCCAATTCAAAAACACACAAAAGTTTTCCAACTTAATCTTCATGTTTTTGTCCTCAAAAGGAATTATAAATGTTTTCTATCTTCTATTTAAAATAATCATCAACTTGCTACATGGCTTTCCATCACTTTCATTGAATAAGCCAGAAAATCTTTTTATAAACTACTATGTTTATAAGCAAAAATACCACTACTTTTATGCATGAAACCCTAGAATTAAGGTCTCTACTCTAAGTCATGTTTTTGGGTGTATATGTGTGTGTGTGTGTGTGTGTGTTTCTAGCTTCACTTTCAAGACATATGGAAAGATATTCAACATTGTATTTCAAATATATATGTGATTATATAAATATATACACTAGGGGAATTCATTTATATCACCTCTAAAATCTTGATCAGATTAGAGATTTTGTTGTGATTTCTTATAGATTTGATTTAAAATTTATACTTTCTCTTGTTCTTTTTGAAGATTTCCTTATGAATTATTCAAGAACTATGAATACTACAAGAAATTTTTTAAGAATTACTTGAAAAAGATGTAATGGAGAGCCCAAAAACAACAATGGAAGAGGAGCAAAGTGTTAAGGAGAGATGCAGTGATGTTGGACTCATCAAGAGTGAAGGAGATAAACATGGAGGAAAAGAGGTGGATGATATTGGAGGGAACAAAAGGAAATTGTACAAAAGGGAATTCTAAATAACTATTTCAAACATGACATGTTTTTTGGGGTCACCTTAGGTAGAGGAGACAATGAATCAAGGGGGAAATTCATGAGTCTTGTGAGGCTCCTTAGGTCTATCCTATTCGCCTATAAATAGAGGCCTCCTTGTCAAACTGGCAACTCAATTCATTGTTCATGACTTGACATAAGGGAAAGTTCAGTCAACGAGACCGAAATTAAGTATTAACAGAACTATGACCAAGGTTGACCAAGACCGAATTTAAGGTTTAGACCAAGTGGTGTGCCAAAACTCGGACCATGATCAAGACCATCTAGCCCTACTTGCTCCAAGACAACATTCATATAATATAAGATGTGATATAGAGCTTGAAGGTAAAAGGTCACAAGAATAGCTTAGAAACCACATTTATTACGCGCATTAGGGTTTACATGCAATTTATGCTTAAGATTACATGATTATTAGAACATTTTAAGGCATAATTCATATTATTCCTATGTATGTTATCATATTTTGACTGTATATTTATCATTCTATGCAATTGATATAAAAAATCTCAAAATGCTTTATTGTATGAGTTAATTAAAGTTGGATTTTAAATATATTATACCCATTAAATATTTGGGATTTTATTATGAATTTTAAATGTAAATAAAAATAAAGAAATATTTTCATTTATACTCATCTATTATTTAGTTTTATTTTTCAAGAAAGATAAGCGCATTTTTTAGCTAAATTTTTTTCTTTTAATTTAATTTAAGTTGTAATAAAATAATTTGGATTAAATTTAGTTGTATTTCAAAAGATATGAGTTTTTTAATTTTTAAGGAATTTTCTAGAAATTTTTGAATTTATTTTCAACTTTTTTGAATTTAATTTAATTAAAGTTAATTACAAAATATTTTTTATAAGTACATGATGATGTGGCAGATGACGTGGCATGCATAGTTGCATGTCGCCATGCAAGAATGTTTGTGAGTGTCACATACCACACATGTGACACGAGTTAAAGGAATGATAATAGCATTAAGTGCTCTTAAGGGATCATAATTAGCTAATATGACCACTATCTTATTTATACCCCTTGTATTCTATTGGTATTTCTGATGTGGGAGTGTTGGATGAGCATGAAAGGAAGAAATCTAATCGAAATTTTTAATTTTTCACTTAAGTGGAGGGGATACGTGGCGTGATAGGATTCGACGACGGTTCAAAGTTATAATATAACCCTCAAAAAATCCTAACCATTCATCATAAGAGTTATAATGGATAGGATTAAACGCTCCTAATGCACTCCCATAGACATGTGACATCATCTCAAGCATTCTATGGAAATCGAATAGTAACCATTACATTACATTTACTCTTCACGTGATGACGCAATGAAATTTGGGGATATGGCCACAATTTTATAGATATCAATTTGTCTCCCTTTATTTAATATAAGCCATTCATCATAGATGAAGTCTAATAGGTACAACGAATTCTCTCTTTATTTTTACCCTCCTCAATGAAAGATGTATTATAAGATATTTCAATCAATTAAAATTTTTGGACATTTCAATCTTTTAATCTCTCATTTTCACATCTAACGAGTGTTTAGTCAAGATTTATTTGAAAAAATGGAAAGAATTCATTACTTAAACTCTGAAGATTTATTTTCAAAAACGTGAAACGAGTAACCTTGATTTAGCTATTAATTGGATCATTTCGAGCATAATTTTGGATTAGATTTCATGTTTTCTCCCTAATCTTTCATACACTTTACCCTAAAGTCCTCACCCTAGAGCCCCTATTTCCTAGAGGTCACCCATCTCTATACTGCTCAAACTTGAACATGCTTGCCTCTAGAGATTCTTCTCCACCATAGTATCCCTCCTCAAACATGACAATAGCCATAGCCATTCACATTAATTTACAACTTAAATCAACATTGCTATAAGACAAATTATAATCAAGCATACCAAAGAGAGTGAATAACTCCTAAGTTATAAGATACATTATAATCAAACATCACTTTATCTTTGATCTAAGTTGTCTACTATTTCTTAATCAAATATCTTGCACTGTTATCCTCTCTACATGTACACAGATCTAGACGTAGTACATCTTCATGATGCAACCTTAATGCAGAAACAATGTAAAATAGATACTTGTATCCACAAGCCTTTATCTACATGAAGGGTTCAGTCTAAATCCATAGAATTAACCTCTTCAACCCTTGAATCCACAAAGAGTTGTACTTGAATCCACAAGCACACTATACTCTCAAATAAGGAGAAATTAAGGCTTTCAAAAAAGAGATAACTTCATAATTATGTCCTCAAAAGGTTATAATGAGATCCTTATATAGACCTAAACAAGTGAAAGGTCATCAAAGAGATGTGACCCTTAAAAAGCTAACACAAAAGTCTTAAAAAGACAACAAACATCTGTCAGAGATAGAATTGACAAAAAAAGTAAAACATCGAGGCCTTGTCAAGTCTCTATGGAGATATTCTACAAATATTCCTATCTGGCAAGAATATTTAGTGTCCCTAAGTGATCATCTACAAACATTGATAACTCCTAGAGATTCTCTTGAGGCCCAATAAGCTTTAAATGGGCCTATAAAACAGGTAGTCTCAACTTCATCTAAAACAAGCACTTGGGCCCTATTCTAAGCTACATCACTTCATAATGGAAACAAAGTGAAAATACCCTCCATTCTCATATCACTCTCGATACCCTCCATCATGAATGTTCTATGGGTGCCCCCACTTGCACACAAGAGGGGACCCGCACACTATATATTCCTGCCCTAGAATACAAGAGCACATAGCATGCAGAGGACATCGCCTCTTGGAAGAGTCATTATTTAATAACACTAACCCTTGGGAGCTCTAGTGTACATTTATTCTTTTCGGCACAACCATCTCTACACATCATATACATAAGGCAGTCACACCCATCAACACATTGCCATGATCATCATCAAGTATAGCCATTGAAGCACCAACATCTACTCCACTCAATTTCGCCTATCTACTGACAACCATCAACACATTTCCATTATCATCATCAAGTGTAGCCATTGATGCACCAACATCTACTCCACTTAATTTCGCCATCTACTTGCAACAACAAATAGTCATCTCCTTGACAGTCTTCTAAGACAATGGTTTACTTGGTGGCATCATTTTCTCAAAAGCCACCCTCGATCGTCAAATCCTTGACTAGAAGTCATGGTATTCTTGGCAGCCATCCTCTCGTCTCTTTGGCCTACTCTCTACTTGACACCAACACTTCCTCGACAACCAGTATTCATCACAGGCTCATAATTGTTTCAAAGCATCAATGGCCACGAAGTAAAGATGACAAAAAACCGCCACCCATCTTCTCATCTCCAACCTGTCAAAGTCACATCAGTCATTTCTTGTCAATAGACATAATGGGAACTTAGTAATGGAATTAAATTACATTATTTCATAGGAATAATGTAAACTTTGTAAGGAAAATTTTGTTACATAAATTTACCTTTCGGGCAATGACCCGCAGGTTCTCCAATATTTCACAGAAATCTGGCCTTAAATTTGGATCTTGATGCCAGCACCGTTCCATCAGCATCACCAGCTTACCGTGAGTGCCCTCTGGAATGGAGGGCCTCAAACCCTAATTTCACATCATCCATGGCCCCCGTCAAAATCAGAATCATACTTTATTTGAGTCAGCTGATGGTAATGATATGAAAACTCACCTTTTGAACACCAAGCGCCACCTCAAGCGGAGTTAAATTCTCATAAGGTTGCTGGAATCATGAGGCATTAAATTCATTTCTTGGAATATCAAATTTATAAAAAAAATATAAAAAATTAGGCACCTTCCCAGTTAGAAGCTCCCATAGAACGATTCCAAAGCTGAAAACATCGACTTTTTGACTGTATGGTCTATGTTCAATAACCTAAATAAAGAGGAAAGAATGCCAACTAAGAGTCAAATGCTGGCTACCAGAAATGATCTGAACTGTATACCTCCGGAGCCATCCAACGGTATGTTCCAGTTTCCGACGTCATGAGTCCAGATTGAGCGCTGACTCTGGCAACACCAAAGTCAGAAACCTTCACAACCTGGATATTGAAGAAATAATTTCAATACCTAAATGGCAAAAACAGAAAAATCTGATGGAAAGAATTTGATGCAACCCTGTTAGGGATGTATGTAGAATTGTACTCTGAATCATAAATAGATAGCAGATTCTAACTTCTAAAAGAATCAGATGTCTCACAGTGAAAAGGGAGAGAGAGTGTGCGTGTGAGTGTGAGAGGGAGAGAGAGAGAGAATAAGAGGTAGCAAGAGGTATACAGATAGAGAGAGAGAGAGAAAGAGAGAGATAGGGCAGACAACTAACGCAGAAAAGGCAGAGGAGAAGAGGGAAGGGACATGCAAAGGCAACTAACATTCCGCTTCTTCACACTTGCTTATAATCGGGGGGACATTTATAAACATCAAGGTCTTAGACACTTAAATGGTGTGTCTATCCCCCGTCCTTCCTAATGCATAATTCATGTGGCAAATGCTTTACATAAAATTATGGGAAAAAACAACCAAATGAAACAATGATTCAAAAAGGTACCCCATTTTCATTCATAAACAGATTCGCGGACTTAAGATCCCTGTGGATAATGTTACACTGGTGGAGATAGTTCATTCCCTTGGAAACATCAAGTGCCACTCTAACTAAAAAGGGAAGCTTGAATTCACCCTTTTCTTTCTGAAGAAAATCATGCAAGCTACCTTTTGACATAAATTCTGAAGAGCCAGGGGTTAAAACATAATCATATTTCTGATGCAAAAATCAATTTGTCTATTTGTACCTGTAACAATAAACATATTCGGTGCCTGGGTGCATGTGCCGATGAACTGCACAATGTTCTTGTGGCGGACTTTCCTATTTCAGTTATTCATACAATAAATTGATTCTAAGTAAGAACCGCATGACACAGATTCAAATCAGAATGAAATAAAGATTACTGCAGATTAGATTGAACCTCATGATGTAAACTTCCTGGGCAAACTCTTTCTGTCTATCAATAGTTACGTTCTCCAGGTTCAATACTTTAATGGTTACATCCTGATTGCAGTAAATTCCTGTATACCTGACAAAGATGCGAAATGATGAGAGACAGGAGAAATAAAAAAAACTGATTTGATGATTATGGGGTTTACATGTCTCCATAAGATCTAGACTCCAATTTGTGGCCAAATTGTAATAGTTTGACATCAACATGCCACTCATCATTTCCATCTGAAGGAATCTGGACATGATCTAGCTTTGGTTCATCTCTTGTATGACTATCTTGAATCTTGGGGGGTAACAAATGAGACTTTGGCAAGAATTTATTCTGAAACTAAAGGGGAATTATTATTTCCCATTACAAGAAATAAGATCCACTTGATATGATGATATCATTAGTATTGATGAACAAAAGAGAATATGACAAATTTACCCCGGATTTATGAACTCCTGTTTGAATGGCATGTCTAAGCCTTTCAGATTCCTGAAAACATTTCATAAGTAAATAAGTTGACTGCCAAGAAAGAATGGTAACATATTTGAGTGCAAAAAAAGAAATAACCAAGCATATTTGGCACTAAATTGGATGCTTTGACTCATGCTGATAGGATCTTCCCGTGATTAGCGTACTTTCTCTTGTAAATACTATTACAAGTATTCAAACTAACAAGTTCCACTGTGGATCCAGAGATGGGAGGTGAGGAGATTTGAGGAGAGAAAGAAGAGGGGGGGAGGGGGGGAGAGAGATCAACCCTAAGGATAAGAGACAGTCTTCATACTAATTCCCTTCTATAACCAAATGAAAGGACCCAACCCCTATTTATAACAATAGGGGTGTCCTAACAACTTCCCTCAAATGAGGGTGATATAACAAATACCCAGTTAAGCGGTTCATATCACATGAAAAGTTAATAGACAGCTCTGGATATATCTTTGGTAAATGTCCTAACAATGGATAATAGGAGTGTCCTTACAACTTCCGGCAAGTGAGGTGGTTTAATAAATACCCAGGAAAGCTGTTTACATCACGTAAATCATTAAGACATTTACAAAACATATATCCAAAGCTGGCTATTAACCTTTCATGTGGTCAACTAATGCTCCTTTAATTTCATAAAATATACACTAAAAAGAATGACATTGCACCATGTCTTCTCTTTCAGTGTGTTTTTATTGCTTGAACTCCTACAGTCTCCAGAGCCTAAGATGGGATGTCATCAGAGGCTGACCTGAGGATCTAATATTTGAAACAATAGGAGGCTGCAGAGTGGGTTTGCTGAAGTTCAATAGCACATTTCCAGGCTGTGTAAAAACACTACCAGCAGAACTGATTGCAAAGCCGTGTTTTAGGGTCCCCGGAGTCATTAAAACTCATATAGTCCAGCAGGACCATTTGAGTGTCTCCCATCAAAATGAGGCCGCCCAGCTTCAACTACACTTCCGCTGGTGTTTTTTGGACCTCGAAGTATGTTTTAGCTAAAAAAACTAACCAATCAAGTCCCCTTCAGTGAATAATGGTAGCTCCACTTTTTTATGCCAGTCTACCCAACATTCCAAGTTGAGGTTCCAACTTCAACAACCAGCTGCTCCATGAGGGTCATCTCGCTCCCACGCAGGTCACCAGCAAAGTTAATGGAGGAGCTGGTGGAAAGATTTCCACTGGACCCAGCACAGGTGAGGTTTCAGTCGCTGATGAGGAGGGGGCTGGTGGCACTGAGGATGCAACCACAGTCAATGAGGGTAAAAGTTGCTAATCTGTTCCGTCAACTGCTCAATTTGATGTTCCATGTTTGATATCTGTCTCTCACCCAACTGACGCAGAGCTTTTCCGGTGTCAGTTTTTTATGAAGGCTCACACAAACCCCATCAAGCCCTAGACTTTTGGAATCACTGGATGTCTGTCCATCGCATTTCATCCTCAGATCCCGAAGCTTTTATTGACAGCTCTAAAACCAAATGATAGCCCCTACTCAAACAAAGATAGAGGAATTAGATAAACAGGAATTTCAATCCCAAAAATTTCATACCAATAGAAATCAAGTGTGAGAGAGAGAGATAACAAGACAAGGGCCTAGATATAGCCCATTAGAGGGATTAGCCCACAATAAGGGACATTAGTCCCACATGAGACATATTTCTGGTTTTCTCTCTCTTCTCTATAAATTGAAACTTCTAATTTCTTCTTAAATCATCAATTCTCCTTTAGCTTTACTGTTCGCAAGATATCATAGCCTAAATCTTTTTTTACCCTAGAAAACTAGGGCTTTTTGAGCTGCTGCCTCTGCTCTCTCACAGCTGCCGCTGCTGCCACTCAGATGTCACAGTGTTGTCGTTGCCAACAGCCCCCGAGGCCAAAAGCATCAACCTCTTCTCACCCCCTGACCCTTTTTCTCCTCGGTGCTGCCACCACCACAACCACCCCCCCCCCCAAAAAAAAAACAGGTGGGCTGCCGCTGTGACCTCATCTAAGATTGCTGCCCCCTTTCATAAGGACCGCAACCCCCATCCCAAAACAAAAAATAAAAATAAAAATAAACAGGAGGGCTGCCACCACCCTGGGCCACCCTTAGGCATAAGGTTTCACAAACCGCGGAATCCTAACTAGCCTCATTTCCCTGATTTTTTTGAATCATTTCCCTGATTCAAACCGACACAGCCAGGACGTGCTGGTTGAGCCACAGAAGAGCCAAGACTGCCCAAACAAATCATTTGACTGTTAATCTGTATGTTGTTACTTGTGTATACAGCACTTAATATGCTAATGATCTATTGGCATCATCCGGGTCTCATGATTCACCACCAGCATCTGATCTACTGTCAGTCCCTCTCACTCCACCACCAATCTCAATCGTTTACTGCTGTAACCACCTACAAATGATCCATCATTGCATCATTCGATTTTTTTTTTTTGAAAAGAAATAGAGAGCCACCCGAAACTGATGGCCCCCTGTTGTCATTGAAAAAATGACTAGGATTTCGATTACATCAGGGGGGCTATCCCCAAATGGGTTGTGCCACCGAGGTGCCAGGATCTTGCGATCCCCCTCGCAGCATGCTGTACCGCGTCGGTGGAGGGGGGTCGACCCCTGAAGATAATTTCGTTCCAGTGGAGCCATATCGCCCATAATGTGGCGAAGATGGTCTGCCACTCTACCTCCCGCCGGAAAAGCCCCTGGCAGATCGACTGCCAAAAGGTGTCCCCCGCCGTGACGTCGATCCCCCCAAGAGCCGCCGCGGTCCACACGGGCTGGACCAACGGGCACTCAAAAAATAAATGGGAGCAGTCTTCAGTCGTGCCAGAGCACATAATGGTCATAACTAGGATTTGTGGGCATCTGAATTTGCAAATTTTCTGATTGCCTATACTCTGTGTCATCACTTGATGAAACCCCCACAGTCAAAAGCTTTCCTGGTCCTCATGCGGCATGGTAACAGTTGGACTTGGCCATTGTCACTTGGATGTGTTAACACCTACATGATTTGCTTTCTCAATCAATGGCCCTGATCAAACTGACCACTCACTGACATTAAAGAACTATTGTTTGAAACTATATGCAGCATATACTTGCATAATCTGCATCCCCAGACAGCCTCACTAATTTGCTCTCAAGTGCTTTCTGACAACAAAGTATCTTCTATTATATCTATTTCTTGGCATCCTTACAAGTTACTCTAGGGCTCCCATAGGTGTTCTAGTCTCTCCTACTCTATCCATCTTACTGGAGCCATCAACTGTGAAAGTCTCCAGGTCGCATGGCCAGGATGGGGGGCATGGCTCCAGCCTCTTACATCCCTTGGTGAATGACTTCTTATAAAGGGCAAACAAACCTTTCCACCATGAACATATTGAGGCGAGGTCACTCACGCTTCCAGAAAGTATTGGAAGGGTTTGAGAAGCTTGAATGGGCTCAGGCTATTCCCAACTCTACCTGGCACATCTAAAAATCTAGCCAAGAGAAAAATCCAGATGAGCTGTATCTCGGTGCAATATTAAGCATGGAAACAATCTCATGTGTCCACTTTGGCCACCAACTGTGTTTCCACTCTAGGTACACCCACATTTCTTACTTCTAGATTGTTGCAGATACTTAACTCAGGCGCATTGGTTCATATAGCCAGAACCTTCTATATCCCTTTTCCTCACTTAATCCCACCAAAGCCTATCTACTTGTATCCACTACCGAACTTCTACCCATGCCTTACGTGATGATCTGCAAGATCCTGGCTTTCAAATTAATCTTTTCTCTGTTAATGTTGATATTTTCTTCCCTTCCTTTATGTCTTCCAAGGCCTAGGCATCAATCAAAGGGTCCCACATGAGCATGTTTGATTTAATTGTTCCAACTTGAGGGGGAGTATTAGACATAGCCCATGAAAATGCTTGGCCCACAATAGGAGATATTAGTCACATATGAGACATTTTTGTTTCACTTTCTTTCTCCCCTGTAAATAGAGGTTTGTAATATCTTCTGTAATCATCAATTATCATTTGGCTACACCATTCAAAAACAAAAACTATCAGCACCCCTAAATAAATCTATCAAGCAGAGAGGAAATAGATAGAATATAAACAAGAAACTGCCAGAGTGGTAGTTTCTCTAGAGAAAGAGAAGGGGGCAGGATCAGCTGCCATAGCCACCAGGATCCACCGTAGGCACACTTATTTGCAGCCAAACAACTCCTGCTCATAATCCTATGGTCAATCTCCCAAGAGAGGTTCACCTATGCAGGATTCCAGTGCAGAGCCAAGCCTGGGCACCTGACCTGCTTCCACTCCCAACCCAGCCGATCCAGCATTCTGCCACAGTTGAACCCGGGCAGATTCCTTACCTCACTGGTGGCAGCTTGTGCAGCTGTTCTGTTCAGACCGACCTTGGAGCACAGTTGTCAATGCCCTTCTGTGTCATGCCAGGGTACTGCCATCCCTCAATGGCTCACCCTGTGACACACTAGGGCACCAGTGAGATCTAGGTCAGCCATAAAACAAGCCCTATCAAAAGCTACAAGACTCTTTACTTGGCAGGACTACCCCCATCTAGCATTCATCTGCCTACTTCCCGGTTGACCATTGAAGAGGAGGGGGGACTAACAAAAAACTACAAGACTCCCTTCTAGGCTGACATACCCCCATCTTGTATTCTGCTACCTACATTTTGATCCCCATCCAAGTCAAACTCATCCCCCCATCACTCTTCCATTTCTCTCTCTCTTTTTCTCCTTGTGTGTCCATCTAACTCTCTCTTATACTTGAGCTTTGCTCTGCTCTTTGTCATCTCCCCATCTCCCTTGAATTTCTTCTTCGGCTTTTAGATAGAAGGCCCTAGGGGAGGTACCAAGATAGTTATAACCGTCCCCTTCTTTAGGCAGGCCATTCCATATTGGTCCCTTAAGCACAGGAAGCGATGTTTTATCACTACATCTTTATACAACCCCAAAGAGGGTTGAACCATTAGGTATCAGCGTCACTTTTCACCTTCAACCTGCTGCCAGAATCATTCAAGAATAGAAACACCAGACTGCTCTGTCTGGTGGCAATGAAGATTTGAAAGATCAGACCAAACAACTGGAGTGAATGGAGCAGACGTGGGGGATGCTACCCTAACTTCCCATCCAGTCAGACAAACTACCAAGGTAGTGAAGTTGCAAATAAATCACAAGATTACTGAAAGTTAAAGAAGATTCTTTGTCAGTAAATGTAAAGAAATGTAGAGATATGCTATTGTCATGATGGCTAAAAGAACTGAAAGTCAATCTATCAAAATAGTCAACTGAGCAGGAAAAACCAGCTATCCCAGAAACAAGAAGCCACGGAGTATTAATTCTAGTGATTAATGCTGCCATTTGAAGACAATGAATATTCGGACAAGAGCAGTACAAGGTTACAATAGATAGAATAGTACAGACAAAGAACCTTGCTGAAAACACAGTCCATCACAAGGACCGTGAAGAACGCTTCAAAATTGGTAAAAGGCCAGGAATACCTTGTAAGGCCACCCATCAACCACAAAAACATCCAGTGCATATCCATCATTTGTATTGAAAGCATGGGCTTCTTGGATGTTAAGACCGAGCGCAGATAGCAGAAAAGTCAACTGATCATGAAATTTTAGGAATGTTAACGATAGCTACACAAATTCATAATTCACTACCAAAATAAAAAGCTGACGTTAAGATCTAACGAAATATGAAACAGGAAAAAAGAAAATTAGTGCAGCAATGATCTGACTTCATGCATTCACAATATCAATGTGTTTATGTGAACCCTGAACAATTTACCTGACTAAGAAGCTTTGGCTTGTTACATCCAGCAAATGTGATCTCATGGATGTTCCTAATTGCACAAAATGACACAATCAACAGACATCAGTGTGAATGACATGCGAGCTCATGAAAGAAACGAATCCTTAAGATTGTAGGACATGTATTTAAGACATCCCAGATGATAACTAAACTAGATGAAGCCATATGGCTCCACCGCAACGAGATCATCTTCAGGGGTCGTCTCCCATCCACCGACACGGTACAGCATGAGGCGAGGTGGATTGCACAATCTTGGCATCTCGGCGGCACTAATCATGCTGTAACTGACCCACAATACCGGTCATTTCTTCAATGACAAAGGGGGGCCACTGTTTTCGGGTGGCTCTCTATCTTTTTTCAAAAAAAAAAAAAAAATAACTAAACTAGATGAGACTTAAATATGGATCACATCCGACAAAATTAACATTTCATGCTCTAAGAAGAAATATGAATAAACAAACAAGTGCATATTCATGCCCATATTTTGACACCCAAACAAGTAATCATTGCATTTCAATGGTTTGTATCCAAGAACTAAGCCAACAAAGATGACTAGTGCCTGGTACACTTTTAAAGCTATAGGTTCAGGCATGAAAAGAGTGTATATGAAGGGAGGAAAATTGAAGCGTATGATATTTACAAAACTAAATCATATATATGAAATAACTCATGAGTGATCTAACGTTCTAAGTTTTATGAGTCACGCATTTCCTAAGTTTATATGGCAACCTCATGATCAAAATTAGCCAAGGGAGGGAAAAAGACCTCAAGAAATGATTACTATCGTTTGCAGAACAATCAGAATCTTGAGCGCATGCTCCGTCGGCTTCAAGACCAAGAGCTTCAATACTAGATGATGAACCAAAAACAGGTGGTGGATGAATTCTGAAGAATTAAATAGGTTAACATGAAGACATAAAAGGGAGACCGAGATAAAAACAATAACTAACTGTAAGAAGACAACGATGGCTACCTCCCATCGCTCAAACTAGTGGAACAACTTTTCACGACATGCCCTGGGGAAGGACAATCAAGGGAATCATCTGCTTGTGAAACCTACCATAGTAGATAAAAGGTTAGGGAAACCTCATTAAAGTACAGTAAACTACCATCATAACCTTATGAAAATGAAAAACTGCTGACATATGGATAATAACCACATTTTTGTTTTTTTCCGTTGTTTTGAAAGCTTTGGGATACATGGTATGGAACAACGATAGATCATCTGTTGGAATCATGAGGTTTGAACAGAAACGAACCCTAACTGCATTTAATGGAAATAAATATCATTGACAACAAGCACATATCTACAATTTGGAAGCATTACAGATAGAGCAGCAGAATTGAGCATTAGATTGATGAACAGATTGATACAACCCTGATAGAGGCTGTGTTCAAATGTACCTACGAAGATGGCAAATAGAGGCTGTATTGGTTGTTTTCTTCTCCCTCAGATAACCACGAGAATGAATGCTAAAGCTCTGCTAGGAGTGGGCAGATACTGTGACAAGAGATGGGGAGGAAAGTACTCCAAGAAAGATACTGGAAGGGAACCCCAATAGGGACACTCTTGACTCGTTGACACTTAAGTAAGATACCATTTCTTGCCTATAAACGCAAAGAGCATGAGACAGGCTCTTGAAATCCTTTGTATCTGCTTTTGAATCCTTTCATTTGTGATTCTACCGCGGCATTCGTGCTTCTCCTATCGGGTCTCATACCACAATTGCATATCACATGCAATTAGGCCCTAATGGTGATAGGCCAAAATGACCTTAGTGCTATAGGATGATCATAACACACAGAAAAAAGCAAACAGAACTGACATGATTCCCCAATGGGTTCACTTCCATTGGAAATGCCATGCAAGTGAAGAACTGCAGCAAACCCGAACAGGCCTTGACAAAAAACCACAACTGACAGCAAACTGGACCCAGACACAGACAAGGCACAATCCACTCCTGACTCATCATATGCAGGTGCCGAGGTTTAGGAAGAGGCACGATGATTCCCTTGGTCGATTGCCACCTTCCCGATTAAACCTTAACATTCCTCTCATCCTCTCCTTCCTTTCACTAAGGTACTTCTCACCTCGACATAGCTAGGCTCTCTCAACCCCCTGCACCAGATCTTCTCACCAACGCTCTCTCTCTCCCCCCTCAACCCTAACAGACATCTCTTCGCTCCTTCATTTGCTGTAACTGTTGTGGTACAATTTAATATTTTGGGTCCTTTCCATCTTGCGATTCTTAGGGACGAGATTAGATAGAATCCGGGAGGATTCTATCCATTTCATACTGCATACTCTTAAATCAGTCCCGTAAATATGGCTAAAGGAACAATGAAGAATTGGATCAGCATCCTTGCATCAAGGATAACAACCGACGCGGATCCTAACAAAATGGAACGAAAGAAATGAAGACTGACCAACCTGAAGAAGATCAACATGAAACGCAAACCCATTTGCCGAATCAGCTGCCTTATGCAATAAGCACTTGTGCAGCAAGACCTCTTCAGTTTTCTCCACATTAACGTCCATCATGTACCTGCAACAACAAACCAAACAACATAATTGCTTGAAGTTCTTTACAGATGAGAGAGAGAAGAACAGTCACCGCGTTGGAAGGCGGTTGAAATGCGCCCAGAGCTCGTCGCCGAAGCCAGGAGATCCAGCTTCCTCGCGGCTACCGAGACGCCGTAATATTTCCTCGAAGATAAGTAACTTTTGATCCCTGCGCCGCGCCGGATCCGCCTCCGCTTTCCAACTGCAACAGCTCTCGCAGTCCATCACGAACACCGCGACCGGCGAGCGAACAGAATAACGCCTCGATAAACACCACCCTTTTCCCAATTTACCCCTCGCCGGCGTGCTGTAACCTTTCGAGCGACGAAGAGCCAGGTGGACCCCCACAAAGAAAATTCAAACCTTTACTCCTCGACCTCCTCGAAATCTTCCTCCTCTGGTTCTCGCCGCCGGCGGAAACCCTCCCAGATCCCCGCCCCGAGCTCCTCCCCCGAGATAGCCACGTGGAGAAACGGCCGACTCTTCGCCAGATCCTCCACTAGATCCTTATGACTGCTCCCCGTCACTCCCAGCCACCTCAATCTCGGAAAATATGGCCTCTTAAACCACCTGAACGACAGCGCCGTGATGCTCCTGCAATTGTAGAGATCTAAGATTTTGAGCGTACTCCCCAGCCACCCATCGATCTGCACCGACGCGAGCGCCATCACAGACACGTCGCCAATCAGGGGGCAGTCCCTCAACCGGAGCTCCGATATCGGCGCGCCGCTCCGCGCCAGAAGCAGGATTCCGTTATCGGACAGATTTGGCAGCCGGGAAAAATCAACGGCCTGCAAAATCCCACCCAAAGATCCCCCAAACAGGGAAGAAATGCACCCGTCCGAAATTCTCCTGCAGCCTCTCACGGATAGAGAAATCAAGGATTTTGATCTCCTGCCGAGGCGAGAGACTCCATGATCGCTGATGTCGGTCCCGTCGAGGAGCAAAAAAATTGTAATTTGGGAAGATCCGCGATGAATCTGATCGCCTGATCGCCCAGATGGCGGCTATCTCTCAGATCAAGAACTATTAGGTTTTTGGTTTTGAGGATAACCGTGTCACGGCCAAATCCGTCAGCAGGTTGCAGCGTCGGAGGCTGACGTGGGTCAGGCAGAGTGAGGTGGCGGCCATGTCGTGGAAGAGGAGGTCCGTTAGCTGGCTCCCTTGAGAAACTTTTTAGCTTGCAGAGATTCGGGCAGGAATGGAGGATCGCTCGAAACCCAGTGTCCGTTACTCGGCAGAAACCTCCAAGACGGATGCTTTCCAGTTCAGGGCAAGTGTCCGCTAGTAAGAGAAACCCTAGATCGTTGATCCGTTTGAAGTATGTGAAGAGGAATTCTTGACTGCGAACTAAAGATAAATGTTTGAGTTTTCCTCTTCGGTTGACTTGTTGAAGGCCAGAGTTGGTGAGATCTAGGGTTGTGGAGGGTTCTGCAGTTGGAGCATCTTGGAGATCGAGATGGTTGAGGCAGACGAGGATTTCAGAGATGGAGTTGACCATGGCGTCCGTGATACAGTCAACTGCGAGAGTGAGTTTTTTTGGAGACTGTAGAACGTGGGTGCTCTGGTTGTTTTTGCTGAAAAAGTTCCCTCACTGTTTTTTTGCAGGAATGTAGGAGATTTCAAGGTTGATGAGTTTTCCTGAAGCAGGTTTCCATGTTTCTGCGAATTCTGAGCTCTCAAAGTGGGAGAAATCAAGCAGCAATGACAGGGACTGCAGGAAGAATGGCAAATCTGATCAGAGAAGAATTCGCGGGAGAGAATCAGCCGAATTGAAATGGCAGGTTATTTTTGTATCAGAGAAGAACCATGGCAGGTTATTTCTTGCCGTAATTAGTATGTTCTTGAGAAGATTATTGGTGGAAGTAGACAGACAGACAGTACTTAAGATATGATTTCTAAAAAGAAAAAAATATGATTTCTTCACCTCCAACTGAGAGCAGCCAACGAAGAATTCTCGCAGTTGTGACAACATGATAGATCGACCTTTTCTTTCTCCTAGAGATCGCAGAGACAGTGATCTGCTCAAGAGAAACAGAGATTCAACATCATCATCATCAAAGCTAATCTTTCTTTCTTTAGTGCAATCCTCAACTTTAATTTGTCGTTTCAAAAAGACAAAGAACACTCTTAAATGTTGAAGAGATCATACAATGGTTGACGTTCATTAAAATGAAAAACACAAATAAGCATCCACTCAATCAGCATTTAGGAATTAGATTTTCCATCATCATATTCATCATCGTTGCCATCATCATAAACTGATCTTTCTTTCAATAGGGGAATCCTCAACCTAAATAGATCGACTCAAGAAGTCCAAGAACATGCTTAGATGTTCAAAGGAAACATCAAGATCATAGTAAGGTCGGGGTACATGAAAATGAAAATCTATGCGATCAGCATTTAGAAATTAATGGTCTGATAAGATCCTGCATAGGATCCTTTCGAGTTGTACCCATTTGCTCCATAATATTGATAAATGTTGATGATAATGTCAAGCTCCTTGTTGTGCATAACATAGGGGTAGGAGTAGAACATTGGGGAGAGATTAACAACTGTAAAGAACTCTTAGTTCTGCTGGAAGAGGACAGATCTAGCGGGACGAATGAGAACAGAATACATATGAGAGAGAGAGAGAGACTAATCTAAACGTTCCAAGGTTAAAGGGCTTCTTATTGAGCCAGTAATGAGCCTCTCGTTCTTAGGCCTGATAGGGTTGTATCAACACTTCCCCCTTGAAAATCACCCTGTCCTCAAGGCGGAGCCCAAGACTGGTCGTCTGCAAGCTCACTTGAGGACTGGTCGATGGAGAGGCCAGAAGTTTTGGTGACCCAGTAGAAAGCTGCAGTAATAGGCCAGTTTTGGTTGGGTGCATGGGGCAGTTGAGAGGGCTGGTAGGCAGACCAAGAACTGGCCCAGGGCAGGGTTGTGTAAGGGGCCTGGCCCAAATAGCAAGTACAATCACTTCCTCAGAATCCATCGCCCTTTTTCAGTCAAACAGGTTGCCGAACTCTTCATGCAGGAAATTGTTCGCTTGCACAGCATCTCACATTCTTTCATCTCGGACTGGGGTAGCATCTTCCTCAGCACATTTTCACTCAAACTCCACTCCTTACAAGGTACTAAACTCAAAAAGAGCTCTGCCTATCACCCGCAGACCAAAGATCAAAACAAAGTGGTAAATCATAATGTGGAGGCATACCTTTGTTATTTTTCTGGCGATAAATCTACCAGTTGGAGCGCATAGCTGCCATGGGCGGAACTGCGCTATAACACTTCTTCTCACTCCAGCATCAAGACATGCCCCTTACAGGCTGTCTTTGGTCGTGACACTCCTGCCATAGTTCATCATGGATCTCTACCATCACCGGTCGCCATCTTTGATAAACTCCTCACTGAAAGGGACCCAATGCTTGAGGGCTTGAAATCCCATCTGGCGCTTGTGAATCACCATGCTGATCAACATCATCAAGATGTTCACTTTTCTTATGATTTGGCACTGCGGGCCAATGAAAAGCTTGGCCCAAAAATTCTTTGCGCCTTTCAAAAATTCTGCAGCAAGTAGAGCCTGTGGCATACAAATTGGCCCTGCCAGAGAACACGAAAATCCACCCAGTTTTGCATGTCTCGCGATTATGTCAGGCCCTCACTCCTGATCACTGCCTACAGCTTTTACCACTGGCATTATCAGCCACTCAAGAATGTGTAGTGGAGCCAGAAACCATCTATGCCTTTTGGCCATTGTGCAACAGTCTTGAGGTCCTCAGAGGGCCCAGGGCACTCCCCAACAGCATGAAGGAGATTTAGGGTTTGGTAGGGTCGCAGGCAAGAGGAGAAAGAATCACCGGTAAGCTCTACCTACCCCTTACTCCTCTGCCATATCCTAACTCTTTCTCCTCTCCATCTAGACGCAGCATCCATCTACATCTTCAATGAAGCTCGGCATTCTTTCCCTTAATCTCTCTCTTGTGATTTTTTTACCTTTAATTTTCTATCAGTTAGAACGAATTACGTAAAACATGAAGGTGCTTTGTGTAAGTATGGGTTTCTTTTTGCGGGAAGTGCCTACTCTGATACGCCAGCGCATATCAAAAATCTGCTCGACAGAAACAGAAATTTGACATCATCATCGTCTTAAACTGATCTTTCTTTCCATAGGGGAATGCTCAACTTAAACAGATTGATTCAAAAAAAGACCAAGATCGTTCTTAAATGTTCGGGGGAAATGTCAAGATCATAAAAAAAGTTTGGCGTTCATGAAAAATGAAAAAAACACAATAAGCATATTCACAATCAGCTGCTAGGAATTAGGGATCTGCTCAAAAGATACATTAGATTGGACATCAACATCGTCATCATAAACGGAACCGTCTTTCTATGGGGGAATCCTCAACTTAAACAGATTCATACAAAAAGACCAGGAACGTTCTTAAATGCCCTCGGAAAACATCAAGTTTATCGTACGGTTGACGTTCATGAAATGAAAAAAACAGAAATAAGCAACCACGCAATCAGCATTCAGGAATTAGTGATCTAACTGAAGAGAAACATAGAAGTGACATCACCATCGTTACAAACTGATCTTTCTTTCCTTCGGGGAATCCTCATATTCACTAGATTGATCACAGAATGACCAAGAATATTATTAAATGTCCTAGGGAAACATCAAGATCAGTGTAGGGTTGATTTTCATGAAAACGAAAAATGCACATGAGCATCCACCAAATCAGCATTTAGGCATCAAATTGGATCTTCCTATTTCAGAAAGGAAACCATGAACTGCCGTTCAAATAAGAAAGCCAAAATCATCGAAGCATAATGGATAAATGGGTAACGTTAAAAAGCACCTGAGAGCTCCACACCTGCGCCCTATCTCAAACAGCAACCTCCCGCTCAAACCGTAGCAATTAAAGAGCGCGAGCTCCTCCAGCGAATCTCTCGCCAACTCGTCAACGGCGGAATCGTCGAGCCGCCGGCAATCCAGTTTCAGACTCCGGAGGTACGGATTAGGCGGAAGAAGATGCCCTAGAAGATCCAAACTCGGAGAAATCTCCTGCGACATGCGAAGTCAAAAATTAGAAACTATAAAAAAACTATAAAATCACGAAATCAGAAAAAAAAAAAAAAAGGCATTAGGGTTAACCAGGAGGTGGAAGGAGGGGAGGACAGAGAAGGCTTGAGCGGCGCTGTCGCGGAGAGAGCGGCTGGTGGTGGCACAGGAGCAGATGGAGGGGACGTCGAGGTGAAGGAGGATGGTGGCGATGACGGCGGCCGGTAAGTGAGAGATCGAGGTCGGGGAGGGAGCATCGAGCTCCATGTCGGTCATGATTGCGTTGCCGCCACAGAGCTGCGGGGTCCCTGGTCCCGAGAGAAAGGAAACTCTCTCTCTGTCGTAATGGCGTGCAATTAGGCAGCCGAACAGTCTCCGGGGCTCTCTCGCACGCAAATGGACATACGGCACACAAGTAGGCAGTCGATGCGGGAGTATTTTGGGTATTTCCACTGTCCGCCATGGATATCCCATACATATTGCAACTCCTTTGTCTTTGGAACCTCCCCAAGCTTGGCATCCACCTATCTCCATGGCATCTGGATACCATATCCACCATCAAAGGTGGATGAAGGATGTGGATATTGGAAATTCAAAAACAATCATGATAAGTAAATAACATTATTACAAGTAAAATATCGAACGATAAACTAGCATTAAACTCGCATTAAATTCAATGATATGTGTCATGTGAGATCCGTCATCCACCTATGTCCAACATCCACAGACACCCAATATCATCAAGCCCTTTGTTTTCTCGCCGTTTTTTCTCACTCCCTGTCTCTTTTCCTACTTTCTCCCTCTCCCTCTGTGATGTAAGCCAGAATGTAGCCCAGGAGCCCATTTCATACTATTATAGGCAAGTTCTTATTGGAGGCCCATTTAAAGCTTCTTGGGCCTCGGGAGAATCCCTAGGACCTGACACATTTGTCAGAGAATCTCCTAGGGACCACCAATATTTATGACATACATTGGAAACTAAAAATATCTTTCTGGAGAGGCCTGACAAGGCCTAGAAGATTTACTTTTGCTTTTGTCACTTTTGTCTCTGACACATGCATTATGTCATAGTTATATTTTCAAGACTTTTGTGTTATCTTTTCATGGGTCAAATCACTTTGACTACCCTTACTTTTTGAGGCCTATATAAGGCCCTCATTGTAACACTGGAAGTCAGAATTTGAAGTTATCCCTCTTATGAGAGCTTTGCTTTCTTTTCTTGAGTGTTCTCCCTGTAAGAGAGTGCTATGTGCTTGTGGATTCAAGTACACCCCTTGTGGATTCAAGGGTTGAAGAGGTTAGTTCTGTGGACTTAGAACCTAGCCCTTCTTGAAGATCAAGGTTTGTGGATTCAGACCATTGTTCTTCATTGTTCCTGCGCTAAGGTTGCGTCACTCTGGCTCTGATCTCATTCATGTCAAACTCTTTCGCCTATCTCAAATTCTTTCTCTCCCCTCCTAATGTACCCTTGGCACACAAATAATATAGAATAGTGACTTGGGTTCACTTTACTTATCTCCATAAGAAGAGATATGTCCTAAATTCACATAATTTATCTCTTTGGCACTTGGATTTGATGAATGTATCATATAAATTCACATACTTCCATGTCTCATGTATATTCATTTTTATTCTTGAATGATGTTTTTAATGAAGTATATGAAAATGTGCGACGAATAAGTAAATTATAATCGTGTGTCCATTAGTATAGAGACACCACAAGTAGACAATAGTGCCCTATGGAGAAAGAGTTCAACGAATTGAACATATGAGTCTCTCGATGGTAATATACTTAATTCTCAATTAGGTTGATTCATATCACAGTTGTGTATATGGTCTTTCGACTAGAGAGACCAAATAAATCTTATGAATAGATTATCGTATTTTGATTATAATAACAAATCTCAAGCGTCGAGATCTCTAAAATTTTATCTATAGAATACGACATTAAGTCTTCAAAGGTCATTATGCGATCAAGATGGGACCATCCATCCTCAATATTTAAGAAGATTGTCTAAAGGAATGAGATGTAATTAAATCTTTGGCCAAGGTAGTGAAAATACTAGAGGTGTTATTGACAATTTTCTCAACGTACTAGTGCTAACTTGAGTAACCAAATAGAGTTTGACAATTGATTATAACCTAAGTCATTAACGAGTTTCCCACGGATAAAATATTTTACATAAATGATGACCAATGATGGCAAGGTTACATATTAAAGCTCTTGTATGCTCTATAACTCCTAAGACACATGATGCAGCTTAGCATCGAACAAGCTGGCAACTCGACTTGACAATAAGTTTAAAATAATAATTAATTAATTAATTATTATTATATATATATATATAATTGATAAGGTTGACCAATAAGCATTATTAGGTCTATAGAGTTATTAACTAACTAGATCTATGGGCTTAGAGGGTGACCCATATTGATGGATATTATGTGGCCTATAAGCCAATCACACTTTCATATATCTTTTTTATGTTCATTGAAATAATATTTATTTATTATCATTCTTGTGTGATGTTTGCAATGAAGTCTATGAGCATATATAATAACTAAGTGAATTATGATGAGGTCATAATATAGTGATCACTAGTCTTTAAACATATATTCTAAACATTACTATTCATTGGATATTCGAGAAGGACATTAAATTATCCGAAAAGAATAACACTATCTAATTCGACTTATACGATGCGTATGGTTGATCATGTAGCCATCGATGTAGAGACACTAAGGATAGATAGTAGGTGCTATTTGAAGAAAGAGTTCATTGAATTGATCCGTATGAATCCCTGAATGGTAATTATACCTAACTTTCAATCAGGTTGATTCATGTCATGTTTGTGTATGTGGTCCTTTGACTTGAGATATCAAGATATCTCGTGGATGGATGATCGTGTTTTGATTATAACTTACCAATCCCTAGCCACGAGATATCTAAACGTCATATATTAGATATGACATGAAGTCCACGAAGATGATCGTGTGATCAAGATGGGATCATTCACCCTCGGTATTCAAGGAGATTGACACAAAGAAGAAGATGCGATAAAATCTTTGGCTAAGGTATTAGAAATATCAGAGAAGGAGTTCCCGATGATTTCTACATGCATTAGTACTAACTTGAGTGACTGATTAGGGTGTGACAGTTGACTATACCCTAAGTCATTCATGAGTATAATGTGGATGAAGGATTATACATACATGATAATTGACGACGGGAAGGTTCTATAAGTGAGTTATTACATACTTCATATCTCCTAGAGTACGTGGTGTAGCTTGGCACCCAATGGGCTGGCAACTCAACCTATCGATTGGGTTAAATTGATCATTGATTAATTAATCTATATGTGGGTATGGATAATTAACTAAGGTTAACCAATAAAGTGTTATTTGGTCAATAGAGTTATTAACTCTATTGAGATATATAGACCTAGAGGGTCACACACATAAGGTCTATAGATGTTGGTGGATATAGGCATAATTATGAGAGTTTTTATGAAAAAACCTCGTACCAAATGTCTATAAATTAAGGGGAGAACGACAACAACTCAAGGTGCCAGTGCCTTGTGAGAATTCTCTCCTTTCTCTCTTTCTCTATTGGTGAAGAGCTTTGAAGAGGAGATCCAACCATTTGGAGATCGTGTGGATACCACTATAGGCTAGACACTTAAGTAGCTTCAAGAACTCCTTCAAGGGAACTTGTAAGTATGTTTTCTCATACATATTAGATGATAAGATCACATGTTCTTGGTGCGTCAATGTTTTGAATATATGATTCAATGAATTATGTTACATTCGATATTTTGATCAAAATTTTATAAAGTTATCGACCTCATAACCTATCATCATATAGGCCTCAAAAAGTAAAGGGTTGTCCAAGTGACTTGATCCATGAAAAGACAACACAAAAGTTTTGAAAATAACTCTGACAGTAGGCATCTGTCAGAGACATAAGTGACAAAAGAAAAAGGAAATCTTCTAGGCCTTGTAAGGCTTAGGTAAAGAGATATTTGCATATTCTAAGACCTCTTGTAAATATTTGTGGGTTTCTAAGTGGTCTTCTACAGAATTTGTCAGGTTTTAGGGATTCTTTCAAGGCCCAATAAGCTTTAAATGGGCCTCTAATATGCATTGGCCCATAATAATAAAAAATTAGCTCCTAGGCTGCATTCTGAGCTACATCACACATGGCCATTGATCCAAGGTGATGTAGTTAACATTTTTAATTGTCACTTAAATGATCTACGATTGTGGAGAGATAAAATTGGTTAGAGCCTTTTTAAAGCTTTAAATCCAATTATGTGGCAAAATTTCACGCACCCATTTTGCACATGTAATCTAGGCCACCAGATTTCACCTAACTAATGGAGGGAGGGGATCTAGCAAGGTTTCGTTCCACCGAGTAGCTAATAGATGACACTACGTCACTCTAATGATGGTGATCAAATGGTTGAGAGTGAGGGCATTTACTAGTTGTAGCAAGACAAATGGAATCATGCCACGAGGTGCAATTCTAGACATTTATTGTTTTCAATTGAATTAATCAAGAGTGTACAATCTCTCAATTGTTGGAAAACCTCTAGGAATGGCCGATTAAACCACATGTACTAGTCAAATTAGGTGGATGGTTGTCGATTGAGTTCTCAAATCACAACTTATTTGAAAATGCAACTAAAGCAATTATTTGATGTGAACTGAATAAGTTGTTCATCTCCTCTATACTAGGAATGGGCACTCCATCAAAACCATGAATGAGTAGGTTCCAATTGTAAGTTTAAACTAAAGAATTCCACCAAAATTACCATATTCTCTCTCTTCATCAACAATTTCCTTGAATTTCTTTTTTTCATCAATTTCTCCATCATTCTAATACATGTTTTTGGACTCATTGGAATTGAATTTTCATCTTCTTTTATAATATATACTTCTCACAGTATCACCTTATTTTATGATTTGATTTCCAAATTACTCATGAGTACGCAAAATTGACATTTTGATCTTGTTATTCTCAAACACCGATGACCAATTTCAAAGGAGGTTGCAAAAACTTTCAAAGAAAAACTATGAATTTTAGACTCATGTGTTACTCATGTGTTGGACTTGTAGCATAGAATTGGATGACACTGATTGCCATGCCTTTTGGTTCTCACAAAGAGGTTCCCCTAAATTCATGAGACAATTACTCTAAAAAAAAGCATTTTCTTTGTCAAACAAGGGATATTAACATACAAACAAAGAAGACTCAATGGAGATAGTACATCAATTCTTGTGATTTAAGTGTTGGGATATAAAGGAATACAATGATTTTGCTAACATGAACGACAAAGAGGATAATAAAAACTAAGGTCAGCATTAAGATTTTATATTTTTATTAATGCACATTAAATTACTTTTCACTCAATGTCTTACATTCTCCCTGACTGTCAGCTTATAGATACTTGATTATTCGTTGAGCATGGTATCACCGCCTTTAAGATAAATCAAACTCGATTAGTCTTTTATCGCCTCAAGTCGCCTCATGATTTTGTGTAATCGACTCATCGAACGAATTATCAAATGAACAATAGATTTTTAGGATGATTTGTTATATAATTTTTTTTAGATAGAAAAATATTCTACTAAGAATGGTAGTCGAGGTCATAGGTCAACGAATCGGTGCCAATTTTTTACTTTGTCAATTTTTCCAAGGCTAGATTCATAATTACACATAAAGGGCGTCGTAGAGAAACCCCTTGACCGTTTTCTATCGCGTTCTTCCCTTCTCTCACTGTTCTTCCGACTTTCCCTTCTATCTGAAGATTTTGAACCTTGGCGCGCGCACTAGACCACATCAAGTTCATGGCGGAGGTTGTTATTCTCACCTCGATGATTAGATTGGATGGGAGAACTGTAATTATCTGAATGAAAGAGAATGGCATTCCGTTTACTAGCTTATTATTAATCTTTTTTTAAAAAACCTGGGTTTTGTCTGGATGCATCATCACTCTCCTTGGCTCTCACGAAATCGTTGCTTTCTACTACTCAGCGCCCTCATTAGCCTGTCCAAATCGAGATCGATCTTGATCGGATTGTCGTTATGTGTATGATCGGCCGTCTATTCCTTTTTCCCCCAAAATGGGGCTATTGGGTCCATTTTCGTACCGCCAAAGTCCTTTTCCAGAATTTGAGTTTGTAAGCAAGTTCAGTCAAATCTGTCTTCCCGATCTCAACGATCGGTTTTTCCTTCGATTCGGAGATCTTTTCCAGGAACCTGATTCCGTATGGTGATCGTTTAAGTCCGCTAGATCGTTGGCAGCGAAGAATGGAGGAGGGATAGTCGAAGGAAATTCTCTTCGAGACGCAGTACCACACGAAATGTTCGCATACGCCTCGCCAGGTCTTATTAGAGACGCGAATCATCTCTCAACGATTTTGTCTTTTCTCATTTTCTCTTCTTTCTTTTGATTACTGATAACATGCGATATTTACATCATAAAACATGATTTTTGATGTATATTTAAGTATAAATGATTTCATTTTCATGCATGTTATCATACTTATATGTATTTTTCTATTATTATATGAAAAGTCACTATATTCTCAAAAAAATACTTTAAATTAGGGTTAAAGATAATAATTTTAAGATGAATAAATTAATAACCCATCTTTATTTTTGAGATTATAGATATTTTTTTAGAGTTAAAATAATGAGAGAAAGCATTTATAGACATTTATTTATATTTTTCCTAAGTTAAAATCTCTTAAAAAAATAACTATATTTTTTTGAAAAATAAAAATTTAAAAACTCTCATTATTTATTAATTTTGACTTTTTTTAGAATAATAGATAATTAAATTTTTGGATCAAATGAAAGAAATTTGGATTAATTCGGAGTTATATATTAAAAGTTATGAATTTTCTATTTTTAGGGATTTTTTTCGGATTTTTAAACTATTTTTCTTATTTTATTTTCGATTTTTAAACCATTTTTAATAAATAAAAAAATAATAAAATAATAAAAAAAGGGGGCGCGGGGCCCGCGTGGATGCGACGTGGCACGCAAGGCCACGTGGTAGCGCCACGCGGACCCACGCAGCGCGCCTACGTGGCGCGTATATATTATATATTATTTAATTACTAAATATAAAGAGGTCTTCAGCCTTCGCTTAGGAAGGGTTATTAACCCTCTTAAATGTCGAGTATTATATACCCGACAGTCCCCTTTTTATTTTTCCGTGTGGGACTAATCCACGCGTCTTACCTCTTATGCAGGTGACGTGGCGCGGCGCGAAACGTTGGATTTGGCGGGCGATCGATCGACGCGCGTCGATCGCGTGGAGCGCGGACCACCGGATTGATCATCATGCACGTGCTAAAAAGGAGGCGTTATAACGGCTGAGATTAAATCCGCGTGGATCGCATCTCAGCCGTTCGATCGCGATCGAAGGGGCGTCATCTGAAGCGTTTTTTAAAGCGTTATCTACAGATCAAATCTCGGCCCTCCATCTGCGATCCGACGATCGCGATATTTCCGAAAACGGTCCATCATGGACCGTTTATCGTAATCGTCGATCGTTTCGATCGGACGGTTACGAAATTTCGCCTTATAAAAAGGCCTGTTCTTCACGAATGTAAGCATCCGAGTGAGAATTCAACAAAATTGACTGTCTAGACACCTCTCTCACTCATTTCTCTCGAGTTCTTCCTCTTCCTCTTTCAATTCCGCGTCCACGGAGGGGTAGAAGTCGAGATTTGGTGGAGTATTGAGTGAGAAATCGCAGCTTGAAGTTCGTCAAGGCGTTCTTGATTTTCTTCGCGATTAATCGGCTTAATCGCGGCGATTTGATCGCAAAACGAGTTTAGTGGAAGCGGTTTTGCATGATTTCTCCTCCTATTATGTTTAATTTTCGATTAGATTAGGATTTAGAGATCAATTTCATAGGATTTAGCTCAAAATCGCGATTTTGATCTTCCGAATTTTCGCTCCACTTCGAATCTTGATTTCTCCGCGAAATCAAGTCCAAATTGGACGATTTTTGATTCCGTGGAATCGATTTGAAGTCTACTTTCTTAAAATACCATTTTCCCCAATTTCTACCATCAATTTCTCGTCCGATTTGATCAAAATTGAAGATTACGTCAAGAAATTGCTTAATTCCCTGTGGATTCGACCCGTATTTACCATTATACCCTTGAATTCGATTTATTTTCATCAAATTGGTAAGTTCGGTATTATTTTTGACGCGATATCGCGTGAAATCGACGACCTCGCGGTTTCGTCTCGTCAATTACTGTCGCTGATGAATTCTAATGGAAATTCAGGCGAAATGAATCTAGAGGACATATGCTCTCTCGCCTGGCTTGAATTGGTTTGTTCTTGCTCTGTCGCTTAAGTTTAATTTCCCAAATGGAGATAAATATGCACAATTGTAGATTACAAGCTGTCATAAATTCGTAACTCTGCGACTCACTAAACGGGCATAAATATGTATCATTGTAGATTATTATCTATCATTTAATTCCTATGTCAACCGCGATTGATTGTTTCTATGTCAAATACTATGTCAATTTTTCCCCTTCTCATTATATAAAACCTATGTTTTAGAATATAAATTTAGGTTACATTAGTAATTATAATGTAAAGATAGGTTGCATTAGGAGTTGGGAACGGTAGAAAGCCAAAAATCGACCCAAAAAAGGAAACTCGAGAATGGAGAGTCGAGACTCGAGCTGATGATTTTCAGAGGCGGCAATTTTTGGAGGCGATAATCTTTTCATCTCCCGATCTGTTTCAGATCGGGTAGCCACTAGTAAGAACTAGTAAATAATGGCGATCACGATGATCAATGCACGTGATTATATCATTTATCATAGGACCTATGGTTGATTTGGTCATTGATCAAGGTTCTATGATCTATCAATGCTTGATCGACGATCTAATCGACGGTCCAAACTTATTTTATGAAATCTCTCTCTCTTCTCCCTCTATCTCTTTGATTGTCACATTCATCGACAATTGTAGATTCGCTCGTGATCATGATCACGATCACTGTGATCAACCAATTTTCGATCATGATCAGTGTGATCTGATCGTCTTTGCCTTCCTAGGATGACAAGAATTTTCTTGAGGTCAAAGTTCAAGGAGAAAGTTATAGACCAGGCGTAAATATGACGTCATTATCCATTTAGTTTTACTAGAGGCTCAGATTTTTTCAGACAATTAAATATGACGTATTAAAGTAATTAAATAATTCGAATTTCCAAAAAAAAATATCGTTCAAGTCCTGAAATGGCGGCTCGAGATCTTCATTCCTGATCTTCGCCACCACAAATTCAGTCATCACCATGGACGTTCGAAGCTCCTCTGGAGCCATCATTCCCTTCTCCGTGCTACCCCCGAAGATTAAGTCTGCCATCTCTGGATCCCCTCGGTTTTTTACCATAGCATCCAAAGGTATGATCATCGATTTAAATTTACGAAGAAGAATCCGAGATTTATAACGTTCGCTCTCGATTCCAAGTCATCGGTTTCTTTATTCTTTGATATCTGGTATTTCTAGGGTTTCGGTTCCGAAATTTATAGTTTTTTGCCTCCATTTACATATATTTGAGATTTCAAGGGTCTTGTTTCAACTCCGAGTGCTTGATTTCTAGGTCCTTGATTTCTTCTATTCAAGGATCTCTGAGAACTTTGAAATTTTGCTCCGATCTAGGTCGAGAAGAAGAGCCTGATAAAAAAGGTGAAGCGGTGAGGAGCAATCTGGTTCCCATTTTGGGGAATCACGGTCCTATTGTTCCTCTTTCCAAGGTACCTTATGACTCAGAACCCTAATTTCATTGATCTGTACAAATTTCTTGATTTTCTTTTATTTCTTTTATTGATTCGAACATGATACAAAACGAATAAGTGGATCTAAATAAAATTGATATTCCTGTTTGATAACTGATCTGGTTCAATCCTTTATAGGATGCGGCGATGGGGATGGTTCTAAGTGCAGCTACTGGTGGAGGATGGACGACTGGATCCGGAATGGAAGGTCCTCCAATTCCAGAAACCACAGCTGAAAATTGCAAGATCTCCACCTTTCCATGGTCTTTGTTCACCAAATCTCCTCGCCGAAGAATGCTTGTTGCCTTCAGCTGCAATGTGTGCGGCCAGCGCACAACCAGAGCCATTAATCCTCATGCTTACACTGATGGAACTGTCTTTGTTCAGGTGCTCTTCATGCTCATCTTTGGATTGTGCAATTGAAAATTAATCAAATTCATCTTTGATTCTTCTTTTCAGTGTTGCGGCTGCAATGTGTTCCATAAGTTGGTGGATAATCTCAATTTGTTCGAGGGGATGAAGTGCTATGTGAATCCAGAATTCTTGCCAAAAGGTGATGTGAATTTTGGCGAACTCGGCGAAGAGGACGATGATGATGGTATATTCCCTGTTCCCTAAATGGCAATGTGAAAAGATAAAAGAAACCTTCCACGGATAATTAGTGTACATTGACTTGTATATTCGACTGGGTGCAGGTAATGTAATTTCTGTTTGTAAATAACACTGCTTAATCCTGATCGTCAATTGCACTTATATTCTGGTTACTTATTCTATGATTTTTTAAAAATATTCCATCCACCGTTGTATTGGATCTCAAAGATGTTATGCCCATCAAAGAAACCAATGAGCCCCAAACAAGCCAGCGGAGGAAAGGGCAATAGAAGGAAAATGCGGAAATACTTGGTCCCTCAAACCAGGGAGTGAGGGAGACTGGAAGAGAGTATGCTTGTGAAGGGCAAGAGAGAGAGAGCGCCACCTGTGGAAATGATGTCATGAGAGAGAAGGATTTCCATAGATGGAAGCCTTCTGCTGTCAAAGAGCATCCCACCGCACTTCTTCCTGAATACTATCCCAGATGCCCCCTCCCAGATAAGGAGCCCTCTTCTTTGGCCGATCAACAGTAGAATTTGATAGGGGGCCATGTTACTGGGTATTGCAGCAGCCACAGAGTCCTTCAGGTCGAAATCTAGATGCCTTGCACCGACTTCAAACATCACCTCCTGCATAGTGTTGTCTGACACTTCATTAGAATTTTTATGCCTGCAGCTGTCTTTCAAAGATCGACGACTCATTCCAGCTTTGTGGCAGTAGCATAGGGTATACAGGCATAATTTTGCTGCAATACTTGTTTGATTGCGAGACACAGGAATATATCATGGATTGATGAATTGTGCCCGAAGAAAAAATGGAATTATTTGGGCATGACAAGAGGTTAACAAGCTCCTAGGCTATGGTTTTGGCTCAAGTGGCCAAAGAATAGCTGTGCTCTTCAATGGCATGGGCCATATCCATGATATTGATTAGGCTTGTGGGCCGGAATAATAGAGTCCGGCTTTTATCTCACTTACACAAACTTATGGCCACTGGAGTGGCATCAATGGTCGATTCCGATATCTTATAGTCATGTCGGTTCGTCATGACTATAGGTGCCTTCTGCAGCTCACAGTTGACTTCTCATGGTGAATTTGGTGCCCACCGACAAAAGCAGCGACAAGGTCTTTGACCGATGTCCGACCTATCTTTGAATATCCTCTTTGCGACGGTGCATCGGTACCGGACCAAGCTTCAATTTCATAGTGCATCATTCGCTCTTGATTGAGCATATCTATGATTTCCATCATACAATTGATCATCAACCGGAAGTCTCGGACGAGCTGATAGTCGCTTGGTGTTCCATCTTTTTGACCTTATACCTTTTTCACCAAGATTCGCCGATATTTCAATTGCCCTTTTGCTTCTAACATGTCAATAGTTTTGTATGACATGAATCTTATCCAAGTGGAAACACATCGGGAAGCCATTATTCACAATTCGGTTTTAACTTCCACGGATAAATCGATAGGGTTTTTTGCTCATCTCTATCTCAGCTTAATGTTTCCAATTTGCATGCGATCCGTCAAAGGGCATCCTCTTCATTTCTCTTGTAAGATGTAATCTTTTTGCGCTCGATCGGCGGAAACAATGGCTTAATCTAATGGGTCATCTAGCACAATCGCCTCTCAGCTTGTGTAGAATCTAGCATAAAGAGTCATTTAAAAAGTATCCATGCTAAATTGAGCATCGATATCAGTATATCTTCTCAATTGTAGAGACATCTCCTTGCAATCTATGGACTATAGACTTAGGAGTCATGAATTTTGAGTCATTGAAAAGGCACTTACCACTCAAAATTCAAGATGGAGATTGGCACATTCAACATGTAGGTTGATGTCACACACACATTCTAGAAGACTTTGATGATCGAATGATCGCCAAATACTTTCGAAAATAGATCAAATGCATTTACGAAGAAGAATCTCTCCTTTCGTTCCTCGCAGGAGAAAACCCTAAATGTTGATATCAATGGTCTACAAGTCTTGGGTGGGAGATTTTAAATTGTGATTATGCTATTTTTCAACCTTATAATTATTGATTTTTTTAATTTTTTTACACTGATTTGTGAATGATACCCTTCAAAAATCTACTATGATAACATTATTTTTCCTTTATACTAAACATTAAATATGTCCATAGATCTCATATAAGTGTGTTTGGAGCCTCTACACATCGAAAGTATTTCTCTCAGAGCACTAGAAAGGACTAAAAATGGTTATCGTAAAATAGTAATTAGCTCGAATATTTTCAAGAGTACTTTTGTCGAAGAACAAAAGTCAATTGGGAAGAAATATCTTTCAATGGCATCAATCACATCTTCTAGGAACCCCTTAGAATATCTTATGGATTCTTTCAAATCATAAAGCAAACAACACAAAACAATGGAAAAAAATTATTCTCTACTATAGCATTTTCAATAATTTTATGATGCTCTAATTTAGAAAAAAAACTATATTAATAGATTTTTAATAATAACTAATAACAATAAATAGGGAAGTCTCTCAACATGATCTTTATATAATTCATTTATTCACCAAAAGAAAACATGACATTTTTTCAACCAAAAATAGTATTAGCTCAATAGATGATATGAATGTTTGGTGAAACCCCTTGAAAACCCTCAATTTTGTTGCACTTCGTCCGCGATTTTTCCAAGTATGCTTCAAAATGTCACACTAGTGACATAGTAGGCTGCCCTCCCACTAGGAGTTGCAACATAGTGGAGTTTTTTGCTTCCTCGATTGATAAAATAGAAAACAATGAGTACATGTGTTTATATAGCAGAGAGATAATGGGAATATGTCTCGTGTGGGACTAATGCCTCTAAAAATTTCAGTGAGCTTTACTCTAACAAGTTCAATGGGTCACAAAGGTGTTTACAAATCCTTCTTTGCATTGTGAGATGAGGGTCAAACACTCTGTTAGCATTCACTTACTCCATGCCTAAAAGAACTCGAGGAGGACCCTTTTAGATGGAGATCTTGCAACAGGATAGAGATTAGGACGATGCTTATGTTTCGTATCGTCTTTTTGGAATTGGGATTTTTTCAAAAGAAAATGTTTGGTCTTGAATTTTTGTAATTGCTTACCATTTTCCCTTTCTACTCTAGTCATCTTTTACTTTTTATTGCTTAGTTTAAATTAAACCTTTTGAGAGATTGCCTTTGCAAGTGGTTTTAAGCTGCCCATTTTGGCCATCACACTTTTGTGAGATTTTGTGCAATTTATACATGCATTTGCATTGCAGTTGGCTACTTTTGATAGACAATTCATAGGATTCATGATGCTTTTATGAATATCACGCCATTTAGCTTGTCCAAAAATTAGATCCTTTTAAGGTAAATTAGATGCAATTAAAGAATTAGACATTTTACGCGATCTAAAGTAATAAGTCAATCTTCTCAATTGTATTGATTTCAAAACTTAGCTTGAGCAAATCATGAATAAAAAACATGCAAATTACTTGAATTTTCAAACTTGGATAAAAAATCTCTTTCTGACTATATATCATATTAACTAACCTCTTACTTATTTTATAATTTATTTACTTCAAATAGAAAGAGAATATAGAAAAATTAAATTTATAACCCAAGGAAGAAGATTTGAATAAAAAGGCGGTGTGTTTTGAGATATATGAAATTTCTAAATTTATATAAATATTCTTTATTTTTATGAATATGTTGAAAGATTTTGTGGGGCAAGACCTATGACGACATGATACATGGGACTGTCTCTACATGGTGCATAGATGGTGGTAACATAGCACCCATGGCTAGAGGATTAATTAAGATAATGTGGGTTTAACCTTCTCTTATTAGTACTAATCAATCCATTTTTTCACAAAAAGTAATTAGCCATTCATGTTTTTTGTTTTATACAATGTGGGATTATTGGTATGGCTTGCAATGTGGTGCATCCAAGGCTCTAAGATGAAAAGAGATGAACCATGACTATCTTATCCATGCTTTTGTACATCTCAAAGAGTATAGAGGGTATAGGACATGATTCTAGTGGTTTGTGCTTCATCTCTCTAGTCGATCGAATTCATCATAACCTATCAAATTCATACAATAGATGCCATCATATGCCACTTACTCGAGGGGGCTACATCATTGACTTCTATTAGTCGGGGCTTTATCTTCTATTAGACCATGCATGTTATGATCATGCTAGTTATGACAGATCTATGTCATGACCATTGATTGCCTACTCCCCAAAATCACGACTCCCCGAAACTTCTCTCTCAAGGAAAATCTAGAAAATTCTACGAGGTTCATTGTAAAATGAGCTTCGCTCAAGGTAGCTTTTACAATGATTCATACCGATTTTTTCCTCCATTAAGGTCAAGGTCAAAAGTTAAAAGTCAAAAGTCAAAAGTCAAAGGTCAAGATCAGGGATAGCTCATCTACATTGAATCGATGATCTCGACCAGATGGGCCTGAACTCATGGTTGATGATCGAGACAAGTCATTTTTGTCTTGAATCGTGCATTGTTGATCCAATGGCCGTAAAATATTCGATCAGCATCCTATCTTGGACGTCATATTAGATCCAATGGCCATAAAATCAGTTGAGTTGATCAGGATCACCAGAGCGGCGATCTGATTGACAGGGCAATTTGTAAGATCTTGATCGTTCATCTGATCAGATTGATGATTGGATGATCAGATTTTCCCTTCGTGGTTCAATTCTTGAAATATGTTAGTACCGAATAAATTTACAAGAATTTAAATAAAACCGCCGTTTTTTACCTTATGCAGGGGTACGGTGCTCCGCCGCGGAGACTGTTCAGCAGCAGCCGGCGGCGCCGCCACGACTCCTATGGTTACGCCGCCGCGCTCCGATGTTGTGCTGATTTACGAACGCTCAAGAAAATTCATCAGCAAATCATCGCCGCCGGACACGCCGCAAACCCTTTTCTCGCCGCCAAACTGGTGGCTCTCTACTCCCAGCTGTCCCTTTCAGGCATCGAAGACGCGCGCAGAGCCTTCAACTGCGCGGACACCAAAGACGTCCTCCTCTGGAACGTTCTCATAAGAGGATACGCCACCGGAGACTCGCCGGAGGAAGCTCTATCGGCGTACAAGCTCATGCGCCGAGATGGCGGTGCCGCCGCCAACAAGTTCACCTTCCCGTTCCTCCTCAAAGCCTGCGCCGCCGTGCAAGGCGGCGCTGCCGTCCACGGGGAGGTCTGGAAGATGGGTTTTGTGAAGGATCTCTTTCGTGGGCAACGCGCTGATCGCGTTCTACGGCCGATGGGGGGATCTTGAGGCTGCGACTCAGGCGTTCGAGGAAATGCCGGAGAGGGATGTTGTCAGTTGGAATTCTCTCATTTCTGGGCATGCGCAGGGAGAGAAGTACTCTGAAGCTCTGCTGTTATTCCGAAGAATGATGAGAGGGAGAGAGAAACCAGATTATGTTACTCTGGTGGCGGTTCTGCCAGTTTGCGCTAAGATGACAGCCGCCCGAGAAGGAATGTGGGCTCATGAATATGCGGTGAAGCAAGGAATCAGTATAGACACGGCGCTTGGTTGTGGTCTGGTGGCGATGTATGCAAGCTGCGGTAGGCTAGATGTAGCGAGGGAAGTCTTCGAGAGAATGCCCGAGAAGAATGTAGTGGCTTGGGGAGCTATGATTAAAGGGCTTGGATCGTATGGGCGGGCGAGGGAGGCAATGGAGATGATGGAGGAGATGAGGAGGAGCGGTGTGTCACCGGATGCAATCTGTTTCTTGAGCTTGCTATCGGCGTGTGCTCATGCAGGAATGGTAGAGGAGGGGAATCAAGGTGTTTGAAGAGATGGAGGGGTTTGGGGTGGAGAAGGGGGAGCTCCATTACGGGTGCATGGTGGATTTGCTCGGGCGGGCGGGGATGGTGGCGGCTGCAGCAGAGATGGCGGAGATGGCTGGGAAGGAAGGCTGGGGGGCGCTGCTGGGGGCTTGCAGGGTTCATGGGAGCAGTGGAGACTGCAGTGACAGCGGCAGCCAAGATGGTAAAGATGGAGCCAGGGGAATGGCGGGAGGTATGCAGCGATGGCAAGGGTGTATGAAGCGGCACAGAGAGGGGATGATGCAGCAAGAGTGAGAGTCATGATGAGAGAGAAAGGAGTGAGGAAGATTGCAGGATGTAGTTGGGTGGAGTTGGGTGGGATGCTTCATAGGTTTGAAGTGGGGGATGAGTCCCATGCCAAGACCGAGGAAATTTATAGATTACTATATGGGCTGACGAGGATAATCCAAATTGAAGATGATGATGATGACAATGATGATTGTGATAGGGCAAAACCCTAATCGATATATGGAAAAGAGAATGCATGCCTCTATATGTAGAAGAGAAGAAATATCTAGAAGAAGGGGCCCCTAAACAGGCTGATCCCAGTGGGTCATACTCTAACAATGATGATGGTTGTTGATAGATAATTAATTACATGGTTAATGCATCGGGAAGTGGGGAATCAGAGCCGAGGATTTTCCCTCCGACATCAGGGAACTCTTCATGACCAGGAGGACAAAAGAGGTTACCGGTGGAGTCAATGGTGATTGGGTACTTGAGGAGGTGGCCCTGAAGTGGGGTCATCGTTTCAGAGATGAATTTGTTCCAGTTGGTGCTCGCAATGGAGTTGACTTTTCTCAGGCACGCTAGGGCCTGGGGCTCAAGAAAGATGGGATCCACCAGGCCCAGATGTTCGGCCCACAATGACATCCGGTACCCATACACCTGCAATGACAGTTTCAATTGTCAATTGTCAATGCGGTTTTCATATCATCTATAGAGAGAGGAAACATGGACAGAAATAGAAGCGTAGAGAGAACTAGAAGTAGACAATGATTGGTTTGACGCGATTATTTTGAAATAAAAGAGTTTCCAACTCCTGGAAAGTCCATTTCAATGTCAATTTCAATGCAGTGGCCGATTCTCATCGTCTCGAAAGGGATAAAACGATGACTGTTTACGAGGTTATTACTGGAAATAGATGGTTTATACACTTATAACATCAATGCCAAGAGCAATGTATCATAGACTCTAGTGAGATAGAGCTAGAAGGTAGTTTCAACGATCAATGTCCATGTCAAGCAATGAGAGAATGAGAGTTAGAAGGCAGTTTCAATGGTCAATGCCAAGTTCACTGTGAGATATATAGAGATAGAGTTAGAGAGAGGGAGAGAAAACTAGAAGGCAGTTTCAATGGTCAATGCTAGTGTCATATAGTGAGAAACATAGAGATAGAGAGAGAGCTAGAAGGTATCTTAGATGGCCAATGCCAATGTCGCACAATGAGAAAGATAGAGATAGAGAGAGTGAGAGAGAGAGAGTTTCAAATTACCAATGTCGATGTCACACGGTGAGAGAGAAAGAGAGAGAGAGTTTCAAATAATCCATGTCAATGTCACACGGTGAGAGAGAACGAGAGAGAGAGAGAGTTTCAAATAATCTATGCCAATGTCACACGGTGAGAGAGAAAGAGAGAGAGAGAAAATGAAATGCTTCGGTGTACCTACACGCTACAGTTTCACAGTATCTAAAGACAAATAAAGCGGAATGCACGAAAAATAACGGGATGGAGATCGCTCACGGAGCCACGTGGATGCCGGCCATTGGCGGACCAGGTATGATGGGGCTGGTAAGCGCCCATGGCTATCTCCGTGTCCCTGGAACCGGCCAGTGACCTTTGATTGATGTTGGCAGAACCCATAATCAGGTACTCGTCGTCGACGATCATCCCCTTGGAATGAACGTAGATCATAAATCTCCTCTTCTTCTGCGCCGCTGTCTGAAGCAGAGAATGGTGAAAGCAGTCGAGGACTCAAAATCTGATTTAAAGAACGGTAGACGTACAATTTTACCCAATAGGAATCTGATTAGGGTACAGAATCACAGTACCTCGGCGTTTCTTTCCGAATTTGGATAAACATTAGCCGGCGGCGCGGTTTCCCCCAGCTCGCGATTTCCCAGGCAGTAGAAATTCAGATAATCTGTTGGATGGAGGCTGGAATTCGAAGATTTGATAGCTTCAGCGACGATCTGATACATCATCCTCATGGTCTGGCTCTGATGAACGAAAATAATTCAACGTCACCAGAAGGGAAAATGACATAATTCAATTTAATATATGCCGGATGGATTAAAAATGCACAAATTAAATGGTTCTGTAAAGACCCTCGTTGTTTTCAATAGAAATAAATCAAATGAATCTCTCATCCTCATGGTCTGGCTTTGATTAATCATAATAATTAAACGTCACCAGAAAGGAAAATGACATGATTCGATTCAATATTTGCCGGCCTGCCTAGAAATGCAAAAATCAGGGTTCTGCGAACCGTTGGGCTGTTTTTCAATAGAAGAGTTTGAATAAATATCTCTACCTCGTGATCTAGCCCTGATTAATCATAGAAGTTAAAAGTCACCAACAGGGAAAATGATATACTTTAATTCGGTGTGTGCCGGTTGCATTAGGAATGAAAAAAAAATTACTCGATGAAAACCCACGATCTGTTTTGAGATTGACATAATCTGTAAAAAGAAACCCAATTGGTAAAATTATTGCCGGATGGATTATGAAAGAGAAAATTAGATTACTCTGTGGAAACTCAAGATTTGTTTTCAAGTAGATATGATCAGTAAAAAAGAAACCCAATTCAATAAAGTAATGCGGGATGAATTAGATTACTTTGTGGAAACCCAATATTTTTTTTCAGATTGAGATTATCAATCAAACAGAAACTCTAACTCGATAAATAAAAGCGGGCTGGATTATGAATAAAATAATAGATAACTCAATGGAAACTGACGATTTGATCTCAAATAGATATAATCGATGATAAACAAACCCAATGTAATCAATTAATGCCGGACGGATTTGGAAAGAAAAAAAGTTGAATTTCTTGATAGAAATCAAAGATTTAATATTAAATAAAAGTTTTATCTGTTGAGAGTGGGATTTGAACCCACGCCCTTTCGGACCAGAACCTTAATCTGGCGCCTTAGACCAACTCGGCCATCTCAACATTGATATATCTGATATAAAAATATATATAACTTAATACCTGCCAATACAAAATTTCTTGAACAGCTGCGGAAGACGGAACTCCCTCCGGCCACATCGGAATGACGACGTAAACTGCAAATCTCTCGTCGGCTCTAATCTTGCTAGCAATCTTCAGGGCCAGCTCCATCGGAATCAAATTATCCGCACCTGCAGTGTAATAAGAAAAGTAAAGACGGGAAGTCCTCGGTAGGAAATTTGGTGGAAATTTTGAATTTATTTTTTAAAAGAAAAACCTGGATTTCTGGAAGGCCAAGCAAAGGAAGAACCAATGAAGTACTGATTTTCGATGTATATGAAGTGCCTTGCGGATCGGATGGCCTCGATGTATGCAGTCTGTATACTCCTGTCGATTTTCAGGTTCTTCTGGCAAACAAGGTTCTGCGGGAAATCACGTGAATAAAAAGAAAAAACGAAATTCAGTTAAACTGGATCGAGCTCCCCAAGAATCAGAACCATAACCTTGTCGGAAAATTCATAAGCTTAGAAACTCATCAGGTTTATATCAAGAACAGGATGGAATAGTATGATAGTGTTTCAATTCTCTCTTTTTCATAATGGGTGAGAGAAAGGAAAGAAAGCCAAAGAAGGTCCTTCGTTCTCAAAAACACTGGATTTTCACACATTGTAATCAGGAAATGTCAGCAAACCCAGACTTGGACTCGTTGGGAAAACATGTTGCTGATTTATTATGATAAATTATTCTTCGGAACAGATAATAATTTCTGGCGCACCTTGTCCTCAGCTTCTCTAACAGTCTTCGGAAATCCCTCTAACGGAGCCAGAATCAATAGACCTGAACACCTGAGGAACAAAATGTTGGAGTCAAATTATATGCAGTGACTTTTCCAACCTAGTTGAGCATAGATGCAATTATGAATAGTTAGTAGTATTCTTGGGATGACCACAATATGATTGAGTATATTGCATATAGTTTGGTCCCGGGTTTTTCAACAAAAAAACTCATCCTTTTAAAACTCCATCCAGATGAGAGATTCTGATTGTGGGGGATAGAACAAGTAGAAGACCCAGAGGCATTCGTCATTGTTCCCCACTGATGGCGAATCAAGGTATGCCTAGTTTTGTTCATATTCATCACAAAAATCACTAAATAAATCAAGGCTCGGATGATAACGGGATAAAAGAACAGAAAAGTAGATGGAGAATCAAGAAGAACCTGAACATGCCAGCTGGCAGGATCATCATCCTTCGAAACCCAGAGGCTGTGATGATCATCTGGAACAGTAAGTGAGGGGCTGAGGATCCAGGGGATACGTTCTAGTTTCAACAGGGCATCCTCTCCGTGGTGAGTTGCTTTTCTCAAGTATTGTCTCAGCTTCCACCATTTTATCGCCTTCTGCCAGCGCTGTTCAAAGTTCTTGAGCACGTCATAGGCTGCAGGGCCCTCTATCTTGCAGTGGAGGTCATGCCATGGCTGTCTTGGGCCTCTTTTCTCCCCCTAAAAGTTAGAGAAAAACTTTTATACTTCGCTGATCATGTGGAGGAGTATTTTAGTCATTCGGCATTATAAATATATTTTGGATAATTTAGAAATCTATCGGTATAGCAGATATTTCGCGCTCATGATCAGATTAAAGCTCTGACGTATACCTTGACTTGAAGCACGTCCATCTTGTTAGTGGGACCTTCCCATTCATACACGTGGACTTATGACCCTAGCTTTTTGGGAAACAATTCTATGTAAAAAAATAGAAATTTACTTGAAGCCTAGGAGGTGATTGTTTTTTTCTTCGCACATAAGTTTTTATGAGGTAAACCTGATTTTAAAAATAATAGAAATTTGATGAAAATTTGGGAGTTTTAGCATTTCAAATAGAGTGACTTACAAGGAGTGTGGGGTTGTGGAAATCATTAAGGAAAACAGTGTCCAGATCTTTGAACAGTCTGTGACTTGGAGTATCATATCGCCCATCACAAAGATCTAAACCTCCCAGAAAAGCTGTAATCTTTCGGGTGTTTTGAGAAGCGTGTGTGTCAACTAGCACACACTTTTGATGATGGGTGTAGATATTTCCCACAACCTATCATGTTAAAAAATGAAGAGAAAATTAGTAAACTTCCACGTGTTAAAAAAAGAATCAAAATTTTTAAGATGATAAAAATATCACTAGGTTAAAGGAAGCTCGCCTAGTTAAAATATATATATAATTAGTGTTTTAGAATTATTACATGGAACCGAAGATTTTTAGTTAAATGCGATAGCGGTGCAGAGAAAATAGGAATTTACTTCTTGGGGAAGATAGATTGATGAAATAATGGAAAGCAAATCATGGAGATTGCGAGGAATCAACCATGACCCTTGAAAAGTTTCACAATAGAACAAAGTAACATTATTAAAGCCTTATCCAAGGATTACTAGAAGAAGTGATACAGCCTTAGCAAAGGAATAATGTGGAACAATGACTTGAATCTTACAAGCCTTGCTCTACCAAAAGAGTTAGTGTTTTCAACCTTTATATCCATAAGGGGTTGTACTTGATTTCTTAAGCATTGGAGCTTTAACAAATAGGGAGAACACTCCAGAGAGAGAAAGTAAAGCTCTAAAAGTGATGAGTAGTCAAAGTAACAAGACTATTAAAAAGACAACTAAAAAATTTAAAAATATGCTTATGATATTATGCTTATATCAGGGACTAAACCTCACAAAACAGAAGTAAGTTTCTAGGCTCGTGTAGGCCTCACTAGGGATCTTCTATAAGTTCTAAAAGTGTAGATATGATACAAAATATTTGTGTGTCTCTCGGTGATCTTTTGACAATATTGATAGGTCCTAGAGATTCTCCCCTAGTCTAAAAACCTTGAAATGGGATTCTAAAGTGGGCTTTCTCAACTTTATTAAAAGATTAAGATATTTTTTGAAACTAGAAGAAATTTTAATGAACTCTTTATCTAAAGATTATCTACTATCTATCCTCGGTGTCTTCATACCGATGGTTATAGGATCAGCTAGACTCATCATATGAGTCAGACTAGACAACATTATTCCTTTCAAATAATTCAATGTCATTCTCAAATATCCTACAAATAGAAATATTTAGGACATATGTTTAAGGACTAATAATTAGTGTATTTTGATCTCGTCATAATTCACTTAATCATTGTATGTATTCATAACTTTTATTGTAAACATCACATGATAATGACAATGAATAAATTTCATTTTAATAAATATAAATGAGATACATGAAAACATGATTAGCTTGTAAGCCACATAATATTCATCATTAGTCATGATCATAATCTGATCTATGATATAATATCCCGAGCTATGAAGATTGACTCTCTTCTTTTAGAGTATCTTTGAGCAAATTCAAAAACATTTAGTGGGCTTGGACAAACAGGTGAGGCAATGTTAATATTACTCATGTTCTTGTCACATAGACGTTAGATTGATGAATAAATCTCTAATAAATAATGATGATTTCTGGAATCTGACTATGGAACCCTCGTAAATGTGGATGCTGAACATAATTTATTTTGAAAAGAAAGCAAGACCTTATTGGAAAATCCAGCAGGGGAATGATGACTCTGGTAAGTCATATACCTAAGATAATTAAGAAACAAAAACATAATTAGGGCATGACCTGTCGCCTGAAAATGCTAAGCTTGCTGCTAGCGTCCCGAGGTGACAACACACAAATAACAGAAGAATGCCTGAAAAATTTCCGGGTTTCTTCATCATGAGTTTGCATCACGCCTTCCTGCCACAATCATCAAATTGTTGCAGATAACAATTGTCCAAATTAAATTAAACAAGCAACAAATCAAATCACCAACCGTTTTGAGAAAAAAGTGATCCCTCGACGTTCGGTCATCCCAAATTAGTAAGCAAACCCTCACACCTTCCTCGGATTTGTGCATCAGCAGCTCTCCAAGAGTCAAGCTTGCAGCTTTGGGTAATGATCTCGTGGGCTCTCTCACCAGCCTAACCTTATCATACACAGACCACCCAACAATATAAACAAGGTGGCGCGCTTCCAATATAGCTTCACAGATATCCTCCCAGCATTTTCCCTGATCAAACACTTGTCCCTCCTCCAATTCAATCTCCGGAAGCTCCCCACCATTTACATGAGCATCCTGGTAAAGGGTCACCATCCCTCCCTTCCTCAATGGAAAATAACTTCCCTGCACACCACGACTCTGAGGATCGCCAGCTATCCCAGATTTATAAACCGAATTGAGCTCCACCGGCCTATACTGCACCGAAATCAACAGCGCGCAATCCAACTTCGGAGGTTTCCCAGAAGGCCCAATTATAGGAAACCAATCCCGGATTAAATTACCCGAAATTATCAGCCTAGCTGGAATCATCACACTCCCAATATACTCAGCACCGAAAAAATCATTTTCCTTCACCAAAAATTCTACGAATTCCGTCTCATGCGCCACCGGCACCGCAAAATGCTCATTCCAGACGGGAAATTCAGCATTGCTAATAACCGCCGTGCGAGCAACAATGGCGCCGGAAATTCGAACGGTGACGTAAGGATCGCTCGTGACGCTGCGATTCCGGAAACTATCTCTCCTAGGGGAAGTAGGAACGGCGGTGAACTCTTCCTTGCGCTGACCGCTTAAACATGAAGAAGGAAAACACTGATTCAAGCGAACCGACAGCATATCCATATTAGGCAGGCAACGAGCCTCGGAGATCCATAGATCTAGGTTTCCGTGGAGCAAAACGCGATCGGAAGAAAGAGGAGCCATTGCAGGATGATGGAGAAATCAACTAGGCTATAAAAAGATCAGAGGAAGGAATATATCTCTTTGCTTGCTCGAGCGTTTCGCGTGGATTCGGAGCAAAGAGCATCCGGAGATTTCCTTCATCTTCGGATTAGACGAGTATGAAAATCGAAGATTCGAGAGAGACAGAAAAGCATCCTTCTGCGGGCCTTAGATCCGCTTTCGAATCCCTTCTGCATTTCTTCTTCTACGATCTTTCCTTCTACCTGCTCTATTCTTGCTACTTTTTTCCCGCCAAAAGTTCAGGCGGTCGTGGTCGATCGTGCTGGTTCGGTTATTCCGTTAGGGCTGTTCGGACAGAAATAATTGTAGTTTTTCTTACTATTAACCCTTTTAACTTTTTTAACAGTTGCTAGTAGGGAAACGATCCGATCATGATCTTTGTGATCGTGATTGATCCTTTGTTTGATTGATTGATCATGATTGTATTGATGGGACTTTTATCTCCGTGATGATCTGATCAAGATATTGATCAGCTATGATTGTTGGTCAATCAAGTTTGACCTTATATGTTTAATATACCATTTAATTTCATAAATTTGGAGAGACTCAAATGGTTTTCTCACGAATATCACTAAATTAGCTTAGAAAGTCAAACTTGGTCAACTTGAAAGTTGACTCCAAGTCAAAATTTTATCGTTCTTTTCTTTTCTTTTCAAAATTTTTTATCATTCTAAGTATATGATTTCAATTTATCTTGAAAAAAATAGGGCTACTATACAAGATATTTGATCTCGATCAAAGTCAAACTCATAAACAACATCAAATTAGCATTAAAAAAAATCAAATTTCGAGAACTCGAGCATAATGGAGTAGGATTTATGACAATATAATAAAACCATGATAAAATTCATCACCGTGAAAATAATTATTGATTTAAATTACTCACAATATCGTATATTTGCATGTTATCAACTATATTAATGAGAGATAAATGATATAAAATTAGCCTCGAACTCATTAATTACATAAAATTAGCATCAAAAAGTACATTTGGTGAACTCGAGCCAAATGTCAATGGATTCATGAAAATAAAATAAAACCATGATAACATGTATCATAATGAAAAGGGATTGTTTATTAAACCCCTTTAAAATGATGTATTGGCACATATAGAAGTGCTAGTTATCAACTAGCCATAATGAGAGAGAAATAAAGGTTTATATGAAATTTTTGGAAAATCATTATAAAAGAAAGAATAAATGATTCAGGTTAGTGCAAAAATTTTAAAAATTAACGATAAGAAACCTTCACACACTCCACAACAATCATTTTATCGAATTCAAGTTAGTTTTTCATATTTTTCCTCGTGCATAATATTTAAATAACACACAAGATACAAAATCATGTCAATACGAGTAGCCCTAAAATGCATGACAAGCTTTGAGTGCGTTGAACCAATGCGGCTAGGAAAGTGATTATCTCACAAGTGTGAAGGAATGAAGGCAAAGATCTTCGAGTGCAATTAAATGCTCCAAGATATTATAGAAAACTCGATGGAAGATTGGGAGCAATAATACAAAATAAGAAATTATTCGAGTTGTATCTTTCCAAGAAGTGATAGGTGCATTATATACAGTGGGAGCAGTAATGGAGAAAACAAAAAGGTCAAAAGAACCATTTGAAAGCATTTCACAAGAGAATAAAAAAAACTCTTAAAACACGAGAGAGAGAGAGAGTAGACGAGCAAAAGCACGAGCAAAGTCAAGACAATCCGCTCCGCAAGGATTCTTGCATTTCGGCGAGTGAGCTAGAAGAGCGTTAGGCGAAGGACGAAGTTCGACCCAAATTATCGTGTCGTTGATGTAAAACTCTACACATATTTCAGTCAATAAAACATGGCTAGCAAAGCTAGCGTCACCCTCTATTGAAAATTTATCAAGGTAAACTACCGGAAAACTATAGTAATTATGATATAATTTGTCATAACATCGAGAATCAACCTGATAACGTGTCATTGATGCATTCATTTTCATAATTATAAATGGGTTTTAACACATATTTTGTAGTCATATAATTCACGTTATCACCTTTTTATGATATTTTTGCATTCATCATTACATTCCACTTATATACTCAACTTGCATCTATTTAGTGCTAATTTAGTACAAAAATAGATATGTCCTATCATGCACCATTCTTTTCAATTACTTATGCTATGAGACTAACCCCATTTGACTCTTTCGAAGTCAAGTGGTTGAATTCTCATATTTTATATGATTTATATGGGTGTACGGACATATGTATGTAAGTAGGAAAGCATGGGAATAGATGACGATAAGAGAAAAGAGGAAACAACTCTCTACTAAATTTGAACACCAAGACAACCATATTTTTATGAAATATGATAAATGAGGTTTGGATTTGGTAAAGGTATCATCATAAGATATTTAGGTTAATCCAAAATTGATTTAGAGTGAATATTGGGCCAATCTCCTTATTTTTAAGGAGGTTGGACCAAGCTTAATTTTTATTAAATGAGATCTTAATTTTTTCTCATGATTTTAGATATTTTAAGATAAAAAGATAGAGGATTAAGTTCTTGATCCAATGGAGAAAATTTTCATGAAAAAAGGAGTTATATTTTGTGAGATATTCAATTTCTAAGTTTAGGGATTTTTCTGGATTTTTTTTGAATTTTTTAGGGACTTTTTCAGATTTTGAGCATATTTACGAAAATGACACTCTGATTTTTAAAGTGAAAATTTACAAAAATGCCTTCCGATTTTTTATGTTAGAAATTTACAAAAATGCTATTATGATTTTTAAAGTAAAAAATTACAAAAATACCCCTCAGATTTACAGGAATTTTTTAAGTCAGTAATTTACAGAAATATCACTCTTCACTATGTCAATCAAAGACTATGATTTCTTTAAATTAAAATCATGATATCTCATGATCTAGATGGAGTTTTGAGCTGAAATTTTATATCTAGATTCATATTTTAACCCTCTATCCATCTATACCCTTGGACCAAACAATCAAGCTTGGAAAAAAAATGATTTTAATAATTGGACTCTTTTACCCCTCTTTACACTCAAACCCTAAGAACTCACTATAAAAGCCTTCATTTTCTCTCTCCTGGCATTTTTTGGCTCTCTCTTAGCATCATGCTACCATAAGGAAAGGGAGAGGAGGTCAAGGCCCAAGGAGGAGGATTTTTTGATGCTCAACCCTGTAGTGGAGAAGGGAGCAAGCAAAGATCGTGATCGGAGCGGATCGAGCATCACCCGGCCTAGGACAGGCACACCGACGGGGTTTGTACGATGATCCGGATTGAGTTCTTGCTTGTGTTCATCATCTCCATAAATAGTAAACTTATATTTTCCTTTTTTTTTCTTTATTATTTTCTTTTAATGTAGTGGCTTTGACATCATCGAGACTTGCAACTCTCTCTCTCTCCCTATCGCTGCACATCGATTCGTCGATCCATCGCTACCGCCGACCACTCTTTTCACCTTGTCATCATCTCATCCCCATTGCATCTCTAAAATTAAAAAAGAAACCTAAAAACTATCACTCATATTCATCTCTACATGCTGCATTTAGGTTTGCACTTCTTTCCAAGCTCTCACTTCTTCCATGCTCTCTCACCTTTCATTTGAATATCTAATCTCATTACCTTAGCTCCCGTGTGGATTCGACCCTTGCTTACACTATACTAAGTAAGGAAATATAAAATTTTATTGCATGAAATCGATACACAACAACGACGGAAAATACGCGTAATCGAGATCATCACAACCTCATTGACGCGCATTGGTCAACTGAATCATCGCCGCAAACCTCAAAAAATCCTCCCTATCGACCCTCACGATTCAAAATAATTATCCATCAAGAATCTCATTGACTAACTATTTCAACGAAATATCTTGAAAATTAAATTATTGCAAGAAAATAAATGCATGACCCACTTGAAACTCAATTCTAGTATGATTATGACAAATGAGAAATTGGTCCCCCACTTGCATTTATGAAAGTTCAAACTGATGTGGGCTTCGGAGTTGACCTATCATCCGGGTCATTGCATTAATCTCTAGCAATCATGAGAATTAACACGTGGCAGATGGAGGAGAGCCATATACTTTGCTTCTGCCAAAACTACCCTTTCTCTCAGAAATTTACTAATTTTGTATACAGCCTGAAAGTCAAGAGCATTCCATTTATACCGTACTAATTGTTACCAGAGAGAAGGGTATTATGGTCTTTTCCAGCCATATGGTCTTCTCTTCTTCTGAGCCAAAATTGACCTTCACGTTGAGCCGGTGAACCCCAATATTCACAGAATTGTGTTTGTGTACTTGCTGTTTACTAATTCCGCGTCAATAAATAAATTTTAAAGCGTGAAACTCTAAAATTGAAGTTTTTTTTTCAAATAAATTTGTTCCAGATATTTGCTTATTCCAGTAAATCCGAAATTTCTTTCCAAATATTTCGCATAAACCCGTAACTTTCAAGGTATACCATTTATGCCCCTAGGAATTAGACGGGCTTAAAGTAATAAACTTGAAAGAGAAGGGCATTATAGTCCTTAGTTTGATTCAGTCTTCATCTTCTTGTCCTCTTAGATCTTCTAGTTGACACGAGGAAGCAGAGATCTCTTGAAGCGATGGCGAAAGGACTCATGAAGAATGCTCGAGCTCACAAGGGAAAGAAATCGTCGTCGCAATGGCCGCTCGTTCTGGCGATTCTTTTGGCTATCTCCGTCGTAATTTTTCTGCTTCTCGCTGTTGGGATCTTCTCTCTGCCGTTTTCCCGCTCCTCGTCTGACGTCGTCCTTCCCGATGAGCACCAAGTGGAGCATACTTCTCACGAAACCAAGAGACACGTGACTCATAGGTGGGAAAATCAACTCTAGATCTCCCAATCTGGATTTTTCATGAATTTGTTTTGATATTGAGGTTTTGTGGACGCGTCTGGAGTTTTCTCACTTTTTTTGAATTTTTTTCAGCGATGGAATTGGGATCAGAGGGGATCAGTGGACTGAGATTCTCTCCTGGGAGCCTAGAGCTTTCATTTATCATAATTTCCTGGTGAGAATATGCTAACGATTGTACCAAACGCTAAATTTTATGTCTACGCGTGAGTTGATTTCTTAAGAGAATCACAGGCAAACACCCACGGGTTTGAAATTTTGCAACATGTTGGCGCTTTCAATTAAATTTCCAATGATCTTTCTCCGTCAGCGTCCTCTAAGGTTTTATAGGTTGTTATCTGACTGTGCATTCTATCGAATGTATTTAATTTCTTAGGAAAATTATTTCTCATAAATTTCCTGGTAAGAACTTCGAATGATCTTCTTTCCATCTAGTCTTCGAAATTTCCTTGTTGTGAATTCCTTTTCGCTATTCTCAGTGTAATTAATTTTGCTTCCGTTTGCTTTGATCATCTGTCCAATTCACTGGGAACAACTAGGATTGTCTCAATTTTCGGAAACCAAGAAAGGAGACCATTAATTATGTAAATCTGTTTCTAGATACATTGAATTCATGCATGCTCGACGATCCAATTATCGTGCTTTCTAGGATTTCTAAATCTAATTTTGCAATTGAAGAATGATCACGAGATAGTAAAAGTTTATGAAGTCAACTCTTTTTTTTTATGCAGTCGAAGGAAGAATGTAATTATCTTATCGGGCTGGCAAAACCTCACATGATTAAATCAACAGTCGTCGACAGCGATACTGGTAAAAGTAAAGACAGCAGGTATGCAAGAAGAGCTCCTTCCAAAGATTTTGGAGCGTTTTAATCCCTCTGTCGATGAAGATTGCATTTGATTAATGAATTATCATATTTTCATTTTAGGGTTCGCACAAGCTCTGGAACATTTCTTCAGAGAGGCCAAGACAAAATCATCCGGGCAATCGAGCAGAGGATTGCAGACTATACCTTCATTCCCGTCGGTATGTATCACAAGATACTCAGGAAGAATATTAATTATTTCAATCCAAGCTGTAATTCCCAAATTGGCCGTTTTTGTTGATTCGATTTCGTTCACAGAGAACGGAGAAGGTCTTCAAATTCTCCACTACGAAGTCGGGCAGAAATATGAACCTCACTTTGATTACTTCATGGACGAATACAATACCCAGAATGGAGGTCAACGGATTGCCACTGTTCTTATGTACCTGTGCGTATCTCTCTCTCTACTAGGATTTAGGGTTTACTTGGTCAGCAGCATGGCCCATCCCACCATTCCTTAATCTTTCATTACTTCTATTTGCGAAGATCGGATGTCGAGGAGGGAGGGGAGACGATCTTCCCCTCGGCGGTGGTCAACAGCAGTTCGAGAGCCGATTACGACAAGCTTTCTGAATGTGGCAAGAAGGGCCTTGCGGTGAGACCGATCATGGGAGACGCTCTGCTCTTCTGGAGCATGAAGCCGGATGCCAGTCTTGATCCCTTGAGTCTGCATGGTATGATTTCCTTCTGGTCAACAAATTTCCTTTTGGAGTTTCTTCTTCTCCTCCAATTTCCAAATGGTCGTCTCCCCTTCTGCAGGAGGATGTCCGGTGATCGAAGGTAACAAGTGGTCTTCTACAAAGTGGATGCGAGTCCACGAGTACAAGACTAGTTAGTTAGCTCACGGCCAATGGGTTCTTTCCTCTATCCTCTGTTGACTTTCCCCAGATAGCAAAAAAAGAGATAAAGAAAGAACAGAAACCTGAGCTTTTTCCGCATCAGCAGACCAAAGTTTTTGGAATTATGAAGTAGTAGTCGGCGTCTCTGACTTATTTTCAGAGTGTGTGGGGAAGTTGACCAACTTGGAATAAAGAAAGAACAGGCTCGAGGGCGATGATGAGATGACTTTTGTTCTCTTTTCTATTTATTGTGGTTGCAGTCAACCTGGTCGGTGAGATGGAGGAGGAATCAGCTGTCGGCTTTGATCAGGTTTCTGATCACATAGGGTAGAATCCCGCCATTGTTAAAGTAGGCTAGTTCCACCTGCACAGTATCAGAATCCAGAGTCAGAATTACAATCAGAGAGAGGGAGAGGGAGAGGGAGGGTGAGAGAAAGAGTGCGTGCGCGTGTGTGGCAGATGATAGAGAGAGAGAGAGAGAGAGAGAGAGAAAGAAAGAGAGAAAGAGAGAGAGAGTGAGTGAGAGCGCAGAGTGAGGAGGGGAGAGAGAGACCTCGGTGTCGAATCGGACAGTGCAAGTGAAGGCCTTGCCGGAATCGGTGGTAACGGCAATGTCCTGCCCCGGCCGGATCTCCGCCACGCTGTCCGGAAGCTCGATGTTGAACTTCTCCTCCCCGGTCAACCCCAAAGTCTCCGCGTCCTCCCCCGCCTTGAAGCACAGAGGAATTATCCCCATCCCCACAAGATTACTCCTATGTATCCTCTCAAAGCTCTTCGCTATAACTGCTTTCACTCCCTGTAAATATAAAATAAATTAATAAAGTGATTTAGGGAATTTTTAAATATTCATGGCAGACCAGCAGCATCGGTCCCTTGGCAGCCCAGTCCCGGGAACTCCCGCTTCCGTATTCAGCCCCAGCCAGGATCACAGTGTCTTGCCCCTCGCTCTTATATTTCTGCCAAAAAATTAATATAATTATTGATTTGTAGTTAGAGAGGGAAATTATCCGATCGACGATCTCGCCTTTCGGTGGACTGGACCTTTTTCGGCCGTTGGATCTAATCTAACGGCCAAGAATAATTGAAATTTGGTTGTAGGTCGAGTATTGTTTCAATCGGATCGACTGATTCTCGGTCCGTCAATCCGATCGAATCAACATCGACCCGGATCGAAATTATCGATTCGATCAGGATCGGTCTTCCCTATTCACAGATATTCAGAATAAAGAATATTAAAAATATGTAATTCGTTACCATGGCGGCATCAAACACCGAGAGCTTCTCTCCGGTGGGGATGTGGATCGTCTGGGGCCCGACCTCTCCTTTCAGAAGCTTGTTCACCAGCCGGATATTTGCAAAAGTGCCCCTGGCCATGATCTCGTCGTTGCCTCGTCGGCTGCCGTACGAGTTGAAATCTTTCCTCTCCACTCCTCTCTGAAGAAGATACTTGGCGGCGGGGCTGTCTTTCTGGATGCTCCCGGCGGGAGAGATGTGGTCGGTGGTGATGCTGTCTCCGAAGTTCAGCAAGCAGTAGGCGTTCCTCACGCTGTGGGGCCCAGGTGGGTCCATAGTCATACCTTTGAAATACGGGGGCTCGTGGATGTACGTTGACTTTTCGTCCCATGAGTAAAGTTTGCTGCTCGGGAGTGAAAGCTCGTTCCACATCGGGTTTCCTTCTGTGATCGACTTGTACGTTTCCCGGAACATCTCAGGAAGGACGCTAGATTCCACCACCTGCAAAAAAATGTTCTAGTAATTGTAATTATGATGATTAATTTAGATGACGAAGCTCGCCTTAGCAATCTCCTCGGTCGAGGGCCAGATGTCCCGGAAGAAGACTTGCTTCCCGTCTTTTCCAGTTCCAATGGGCTCGGTCTCAAAGTCAATGTTGACCTGGGTAAAAAGTCAAAGGGGTCTAGTAAGTAAGAGGAAAGAGGGATTTACAATAATTAGTTTGAATGGGCTACAGACTGTTCCAGCAAGAGCGTAAGCCACGACGAGGGGTGGGGAGGCAAGGTAATTAGCTCTTGTTAAAGGATGAACACGGCCCTCAAAATTCCTATTTCCAGAAAGCACAGCAGCAGCGACGACATCTGGATCATACGAAAGCCAAGGGTCAAAGGATTTAAACAAACTTCTGATTCAAATAAATTAATCAAGGTTACCATTTTCGGTAATGGCAGCGGCTACAGACTCATCGATGTCTCCAGAGTTTCCAATGCATGTCGTGCATCCGTAACCCACTATGTTAAATCCAAGCTGGTTTAGATACTTTTGCAATCCACTGAGAACAGAAAAACGCGAATTAATTATTTAACCATTAAGAAACATTATTTACTGTTTAATTTAACCTAACCTCTTTTCCAGGTACTTTGTTGCAACTCCAGAACCCGGAGCAAGACTGGTCTTAATCCATGGTTTCACCTGTTTATAAGAACACCAGTATTATTCCATAGCCAGAAGGTAAGAGGGAAATAAAAAGAATTAATAAAGCACTAACTTTGGGTTCCATGTTAGATCATTAGAGTCTTATGATGATCGTGATCATGATGGTGGGGGTGTGAAGTTAGTGGAGCCTCTCTCTCTCTCTCTCTCTCTCTCTCTGTGTCTCCACACGCCCACATTAAATCTTAGTAGATCATAATTGATCCTAACAATTGGCAAACAAAGGGGATCGGACCAGTTGATCTTGGATGATTGACCCCTGAAGCCTAACAAAGAGTAGTATAAATGACAAAGTTTTACCTCGAGACCAAGTTCGCATGCTTTTTTTGCAACAAGAGCAGCGCCGAGCATCACACTGGGGTTAGATGTGTTCGTGCAGCTGGTGATTGCAGCTATGACCACGTCACCATGTTTGATTTGAGCCGGGGTCCCGTGGAATGAGAAGTCAACAACTTTACTCTGAGATTCCTTGGGAACAGCAAATCCCTGTAAAGAACAGTCCAGGATGATTCACAGTGCTCGGATAAATCTTTTATATTCACGTTTATGTTCTAATCTTCATTTTAGATTCAGATATGACTTTATGACATCCATTAGGGTTATCTTATAACTGCTTAACTGTAAGTTTAAATAAGTAAATCAGGAGAGAGGAACCTTGAATCCAACTTTACTGTCCAAGCAAGAATGCCAGTCTGATTTCATTTCCTTCAAGGTAACCCTGTCATGTGGCCTGAAAAACAATATCCACAACAGCTGTAATTCTAATTAAGTGAAAAACTTTCAGAGTCAATGTTACCTCTTAGGTCCCGAAACACATGGTTCCACGTCCTCAAGATTCAACTCCAGATAAGAAGAGTACGCTCTTTCCGTTTGAGGCTGTTCAGCAGTGACTTTACAGTCAGAAAAAAGTCAATTTATGATAGACAGTCGATGGACTTCTCACCTGGCTATAATCAACAAACATATTGTTTGCCCGCAGATACGACTCTATCATAGCCACCTGAAACAGACCAAAAAATAAAGTGAATTGCTAGATCACAGAAATAGATTATAAAGTTTATCAGATAGTGGTCCAATAAGATTGGCCCATTAGTCCCACACTGGAAAAATCTCTTATCGTTTCCTCTTCTCTATATAGAGAGGCATGTACCCTCTAGTTTTCATCCATCCCTTAGGGTTTCACCTATTAACAAAAGTTCACTTTTTGTAATTGTCTTACTGTTTCATCGCTCCTCCCTGTCAACTTTAGGTACTGGAGAGTAACGTGATCCACCGGGAAGAACCCCATTGTTGCGCCGTACTCAGGAGACATGTTGGCAATAGTGGCGCGATCTGCAAGCGCAAGCTCGCTCATTCCAGGGCCTGAAAAAACAAAAATCATGGTAGCATATCATAATTGCATAAAGCATAAAACTAAATGATATACAGAAATAAAATCTGATTGGCTTACCGTAAAATTCTACAAACTTCCCAACAACCCCGTGCTTCCGAAGCATCTGGGTGACTGTTAGAACTAAATCCGTTGCAGTGACTCCATTTTTCAGTTTCCCTGATAGCTTGAATCCAACCACTCCGGGCAGCACCATGCTCATTGGCTGTTAGGAAAAATACGAAGTTATTCTAAAATTTCAACTTACCAGATATTTAAATAAAAACAAACAAGGCTATTAATTACCTGCCCGAGCATTGCAGCTTCTGCTTCGATGCCACCAACACCCCAGCCAGCGACTCCTAGACCATCAATCATCGTTGTATGTGAATCAGTGCCAACGACACTATCAGGGTAAAGAAGACCACTGCTGTTAAAGACCACTCTCCCTAGGTACTCCAAATTCACCTGTTAACATTTCAAGAACATTAAAAATTGTGTGGATGGGGGTGGACCCTTCCAAGAGAGGGGAGATAATTATATCACATACAAGATGGTATAATATGATCGTGTACCTGATGGACAATACCGGATCCTGGAGGGACCACTAGCATGTTTTTGAATGCTTTGGATCCCCACTTGAGGAAACCAAACCTTTCCCTGTTTCGTTGGAATTCAAGTTCCATGTTCGCCTGGACTGCATTTTCAGACCTTGCCACGTCAACCTGGACTGAGTGGTCGATTACAAGGTCGACGGGTACCTGCATTCAGAATTCAGCCACTAAGACATTTGACAAAGAGGTATCAGATATCTACAGCATTGTTATCTTGATGACGCTGCTATCCTCTTGCATTAACCGTCTACAATCCAAAACAAAATTCATTTGAAACACAAAAAATGCCAACCAGAGGATTTATTTTATTGGAATCGCTTCCAAGCTTGTTCATGGCATCTCGCATACAGGCAAGATCAACAACCGCCGGCACACCCGTGAAGTCCTAAAAGTCACCAAAAAGGTTAGTCAGCGCAGATAGTCTTTTCTTAATCACCTCACGATCCTACATTGATCTGAAGCAATGAGTAAACACCAATTATTCATCTAAATTATTGAGAACCTGAAGAAGGACACGCGCTGGCTTGAAGGGAACCTCCACTTGCTTTGGAGCCGTGTTCTCCCAATCAATAATCTTCTCCACGTCCTTCGCCGTCACCTGAAATTCATCACAATTCCTGATCGCCGATTCCAACAGAATCCGTATCGAGTAAGGAAGCCTATCTGCAAAATCACACTCCCATGAATAACACTTGCAACGTTAAAAAACACGTGAAATTAAAAATTAAACTCTGTACAACTAACTGCTCACCAATTCGGGGATCATTGAGAGCCGGCAAGCTATAATACTTGCCGAACTCGCCGCCTCCACGTGGCTTCGATAGTGACGTCAGAATGCTCTCGAACGAATTCCTCGTCGCTGAATTCCACAATTACAGAATCAGATCGAGAAAAAACAACAACACGACAAAAGCAAAAACAACAAATTGTACCGATTGTAGCGAATCGCCGCTCGAACTGCTCGGTGACCGCAGCAGAGGAACGGATCAGCGCGCGGTGGCTGAGGGGAGATCTCCAATCGCCGAAATGCCGAGAAGGCGGGACGATTTGAGGTGTCCGGATTTCGGACGGCGGTTCTCGCGGTGGAGAGGCAGGCGGAGACGTCCGCCCTACCACTGCAACCGCCGCCGTCGCCGCCGGAACCACGCGGGAGGTGGATGACCTAGCGAGCGCCGCCGCGGAAAACAGGAGCGTCATTTCCGATTCTCCGTTGACCTTGACCTTCTCGCGATCTTTCTTTCTGAACCGAGATCTGTCTGGGCACGACCGAGGACGGATAGTAAAGAGAGAATGAGGAGAATAAGAGGAAACTAGAGAGAGAAAGAGGGAGGATGACGTGTGGAAGCAGCCGGAGAAAGATTGGCGCCGCCGGGCGTGGGGAAGGGGAATTTTAAAATTGCCTCTTCGGTGCTGGGTGCTGAGCTGGCAAGAACAGAGTATCAGATTCTAAAAACGGTACAAATTTTTTAAATAAAATTTTAAACTGTGTTTTAAAATGCCTTGATTTGAATTACTTATGATTTTTTTTAATCTATTTGATATTTGGTAGAGTGGGCCCGGATTTGAAGGTCCGTAAAATATCTGCTGGCAGGTCAAACAGAGGAGAAACAGTGATAGAGATATTCTCTCTCTCTCTCTCTCTTTCTTATAGGGCTTTAGACCAAGGCCCTTGGGCCTGTTTTTACCAGATCGGCCCATAGTGTGAGCGGGACGTGTCATGCACATTTTCTTTCTCAACTTAGCTGTCTAATCTCTCAACCTACATGCTATGAGAGACTGGTGATGTTGTAGCATGAAGAGAGAGAGATAGAGAGAGAGACCATCAAGATAGAGGGATGGAGTCTTGACTCTTGGATCCTTTTGTTAAAATTCGTTAAAAAATTTATAGTTTTTCTAAAAAAAAACTCTAGGTCACAGACTCATAGTGATGTGTTCGTGTCGTGCCATGTCATTTTTCTCGCTCCATTGTGATCAGTCGAGAGCCATGCTCTCTCTATCTCTCTCTCTCTCTCCATTGGTTGTAGCCAAGGAGATGGACGATGGTGGATGAGCCAACCGTCTTCCACATGCATGAAATTCAAAGTAAATTTCATGTAAAAGCCCAACAATGGTGTTGTGTAAAGTAAAAAAAGATAGAGACGATAGATAAACATGTAGGTTTTCCACTCTATATGAGAAGTGCTGCCTCCCTCATTGCTTTTTATCTCCATGTTAGAGCAAACCTTGGGTTTTCTTCTCCTGACGTATGTCCCTCCGTCGCCGTTGTGTATCCACGACTATTCAAAACCGACCGTGAATGTGGGAGATAGACGTATAAAGCGTCAAATTTAATGGCCTCGATGGTCTTGTATAAATAGACGAACTTCTTTGTCGGTGTTCGAAGAGTTGAAGGCGGATCACGTGTGTGCATGTGTGCGGTGTATGTGCTACTAATCAGACATCACTTGCAAGAACAATTAGTGAAGCAGGAGACTTAGAAATGGCGAGAATAATCCCTTTGTATGTGTAATGTTGGAAATTCAAAATCAGTTTTACAATTTGGTGTCAAAGTCATTGCATTTGAATGTAAGACTACCAAGGGAGACGTCATATCCACGGTGCAAAAATCATGCAAAGCTATTTCTATGGAAACCATTTCTCGTGAGCACAAAATTGGCAAAAATGACCTTGATCATGAAAAAATGTTATAGATTTTAACCGAAACTAAGGAACGATGGGCATGGTCGCTAGGGTTTAAGCTAAAATTGTAGACATTGACCTACATCGAAACCTCATAGCTTCTTCAGGCAAATCCACAATCATCCATAATTATAGTAATCGACGCAATTTCCTTGATTGGTGGCTCCCATTTTGGTCGATGATTGGCTCGATTATGGATGTTGATCCCCATCGACACCTTACTCCATGATTTCTTATCCATGATGATGCTCAAACATTATATCATGCAGAGCTATGTCTCTATGGAAACTATTTCTCGTGAGCACAAAATCGACCAAAATGACCTCGATCACAAAAAAATGGTCTAGATTCTAACCGAAACAAAGGAATGATGGTCATGGTCACTAGGGTTTGGGCTAAAATTGTAGAAATTGACCTGCATCGAAACCTCAGAGCTTCTTATGGCAAATCCATAATCATCCATGATCTTAGCAATCGACGCAATTTCCTTGATCGGTGGCTCCCATTTTGGTCAATGATTGGCTCGATTATGGTCGTTGACCCCCATCAACACCTTACTCCATGATTTCTTATCCATGATGATGGTCAAACTTTATATCATTTCGAGCACACCACCTCATTCTAAAGAAATTTATTTCTAATGCCCCTCTATTTATAGATATACCCCTATCAATAACCTTGAAACTTTAAATAGTAATTTACACATCCCCCCCCATTATTAATAATTGCAACATAAACTTTATATCATTTACCCGTATAACTCCTCATCTAAATAATTGTGGATATATTCATATCAATTTATCAATATCACCTAAAATTTTAAATATTATAAATATACACCACTGGTTATTTATACTCGCATTTCTCGTACCCGAGAGAAAAGAAAAAGAGTTGACACTGCAGAAAGGGGAAGATAGAGAAGGGGAGAGGGAATAATGGAGTTGGAAATACTGGGGATCAACTTAGGGTGCGTGCTGACGTCTCTGGGTGCCTGGAAATTTCCCGAGAGTGATTGCCTTCTCCCGTTAATCTCGAAGCTCCTCGGTTATGGGATCGTCGCCGCGTCAACGATGGTCAAAGTTCCTCAGGTTTGCGATTTTCCACCAATTATTGCTCCTCAAAACCTCGAGATCTTTGATTTTTTTAGGATTGATGTGTTTTATTCTCGTTAATTTCTGTATTCTTAGAATCGATCTTAATTGTGTGAAAAAAGAATCGAAGATTTTAATTTCTGATTTTATTCTCGCTCCTCTGCTGGTCGGAAAGATCACATTGTATTTTGAAATCAAGCCCATTCCATAGAAAAATATTAATAAATGAGTTTACGCCTTACATTAATCTCCCCTCGCCGAAATTTTAAGAATAATATCTGAATATGTAAATATTGTTGCATTCCCGGTCTTTTTAATCCTTTCTACTATTATTCTCTTTAATCCTATCACTTATATACATTTTTTTTCAGATATACAAGATCTTGAAAAATGGCAGTGTGAGGGGCCTCAGTGTTGCAGCATTTGAACTGGAAGTGGTTGGTTTCACAATTGCTTTGTCATATTGCCTTCATAAAGGCCTTCCCTTTTCGGCATACGGGGAGCTAGTTTTTCTTCTAATTCAAAGTATGCATTGAAAACTAGATATTATATCCCATGTTACCCCCTTTTTAACCCTTGTCTCCATTTTTCTATCTCAAGATATATATTATGTTGTGTTTCTTGTGTCATTGAAGCTATAATTCTGGTCGGAATCATTTATTACTTATCACCGTCGGTTGGAATCAAAACATTGGCAAAAGCGTTGCTGTATCCTTTACTGATTGGATATCATATCATCTAATAATTTGGGCATAATCATTCAATTTTTTATCAAATCTGGGCTTCTCTAGTTCTTCGTGTCATCTTATTACCAATCAGATATTGCGGCATTGCACCGACTGTTTTAGCCGGAAACATTGACCCTTTTCTCTTCGAAGCATTATATGTGAGTTTTTTTATCATCATTAGATCTATCAAGTTTATATTTCTCTCACTAGGTTGTTGTGTCATCTCTATTGTTCCTCTGACATGGTACATGTTGGCAGGCTTCTCAACATGCAATATTCTTCAGTGCAAGGGTTCCTCAAATATGGACCAATTTTAAGGTTATTCTCTTTAAAACTCTACGACTGCCTTAAATCAAATTTGCCTCATTCTCTTGTGTGGCTGTAAATTATCCAATTTTAAATGAACGAAGGAAACGGTTTCTAAGTAGATTGATCATCATACAGTTCGATTCCTGTCCGGATATTCTTAATTGCATAATAGTAATATAATTCAATACTGAAAATCTGTTTATATTTGACTTTGAGCTATGGAAAATGGAAAATTTGACTCTATTTTTCCCACGGTTATCTTCTGGAAGTACTCAGCCCTCTCAAAATAACACCTGCTCATATATCTGAATGAAATCTCCTATTTCATTATTAACCGAAGGTTCAATTATGTTTTATCTTATTTTGAGCAGAACAAAAGCACTGGGGAGCTCAGCTACTTAACTTGTCTGATGAACTTCGTCGGCTCATTAGGTGAGAAAATCTCGATGAAATGCTACTCCTAAAATCTTATCTAATGAACTTGAAGTGTTTCTATGGTTTTCACTGGTTCTATCTAAACCCCAGTTTTTTTCTTACGCAGCTAGGCTTTTTACTGGCTTTCAGGAAAGAGCACCAACAAGCGGTATCCTTTTCATCTGATTTGTTTTTTGCAATGCACAAGATCACTTTCACAAGTTTTAGTTTTTCCTATTTTCAAACCACTTTCTCGATGGAAAAATAATTTAATAATCTTTAAGATTCAAAAAAATCTTGCTTTGCACTTTTTGCCTTGACCCTGCAAAAGTGCTGATTGGTTCTGTGCTGGGCATTCTGACTAATGGGACTGTCCTGAGTCAAATACTAATTTATGACAAGCCCCCGGTGGAGAAAAAGAAGAAGACTCAATGATAAAGAAGGCGCTATTATCAGCATCTGCACTCTTTCATCGCTGAAAGCTAGACAGAGTTCTTCAGAGAGGAAATATCAAACCTGACTGCCCCTACGAAAGGTTTGATTTGACTCTGAAATTGACTATGAATACTTGTATGTCTGTTATTTAGTAGTATGATTGTTGAAAGCTTTGAAAATAATATTAAATTTCTGAAAAAAATTTCCATCTCTCTTTAAAGATTTAAAGATTTTAATGTTTCCAATGAAATGGAACTTTTGGTATAGAGTTTTACTTTAATACAACAATATTTGAACGCACTATATTAAGAAATATTACCATTATTTTTTATCACAGTTTCTTTTAAAAAATTATTAAAATTTTGTATTTAGAAAGTTTATATTTTATCTTAATAATTTATTTTATAATTTATAATATTCTATCCTAGAGCATAAAAAAGAATTATTCCTAAAAAAAATGTTTTTAGTATGCATTTGTAAGCTAAAAATTGCTATCTTCAGGGCGTGCCACCCTCCCCTAGGGCGACTTTCTGCCCCAGGCGAGGAGTGGGTCAAAGGTGGCGTGTGTGAGAGAGAGGAAATAAAGAGGGATGGTGGAGAGAGAGAGAGATGAATCAAGTGCAATCCCATTAGAGGTCCCTCTTCATCCTATAGCAAAATATGCCGCAAGAGGCTTGAGAATGTCATCGTCTTAAGCAACTCAGCATGCCTTCCTTGCGTATTTGGCGCACTCTTTTCCCTGCAGCCCCTCGTCAGTGGAGTATTTCTTGGGGCTCCACACCCTAACGACCCCACACTCACATCTCCACCCTTGCATATACATTCTTCATGCATTATTAAATAATAAAAAAACCATGTATGGATTGACATTATGCGATGTCGGAGTTGACTTCAAGCCCCCAACCACCAATTTCAAGAAGAGAATTAGACTGGCATGCAGTGCACGCCCATCAGAGGTCCCTCTTCATCATATAGCAAAATATGCCGTAGGAGGCTTAAGAATGTCATCGTCTCGAGCAACTCAGCATGCCTTCCCTACGTATTTGGCGCACTCTTTTCCCTGCAGCCCCTGCACTCTTTTCCCTACAGTATTTTTTGGGGCTCCACACCCTGACGACCCCACACTCACATCTCCACCCTTAGCTATACATTCTTCATGCATTATTAAATAATAAAAAAACAATGTATAGATTGACATTATGCGATGTCGGAGTTGACTTCAAGCCCACGGCCACCAATTTCGAGAAGAAAACTAGACTAGCATGCAGTGCTCTCCCATTAGAGGTCCCTCTACATCATATAGCAAAATATGCCGCAAGAGGCTTGTTCATCGTCTCAAGCAAATCACCACGCCTTCCCTACGTATTTGGCGTACTCTTTTCCCTGCAGCCCCTCGTCAGTGGAGTATTTCTTGGGGCTTCACACCCTGACAACCCCACACTCACATCTCCACCCTTGCATATACATTCTTCATGCATTATTAAATAATAAAAAACCATGTATGGATTGACATTATGCGATGTCGGAGTTGACTTCGAGCCCCTGACCACCAATTTCGAGAAGAGAACTAGATTAGCATGCAGTGCACTCCCATTAGAGGTCCCTCTTCATCATATAGCAAAATATGCCGCAGGAGGCTTGTTCATCATCTCAAGCAAATCACCATGCCTTCCCTACGTATTTGGCGCACTCTTTTCCCTGCAGCCCCTCGTCAGTTGAGTATTTCTTGGGGCTCCACACCCTAACGACCCCACACTGACATCTCCACCCTTGGCTATACATTCTTCGTGCATTATTAAATAATAAAAAACCATGTATGGATTGACATTATGCGATGTCGGAGTTGACTTCGAGCCCCTTACTGCCAATTTCGAGAAGAGAACTAGACTAGCATGGAGTGCACTCCCACTAAAGGTCCCTCTTCATCATATATCAAAATATGCCGCAAGAGGCTTGTTCATCGTCTCAAGCAAATCAGCATACCTTCCCTACGTATTTGGCGCACTCTTTTCCCTGCAGCCCCTCGTCCGTGGAGTATTGCTTGGGACTCCACACCCCAATGTGCGTGAGAGCACTCTTAAGTAGAACTATGAACCAACACCAATACATACTACTTGATGCTAAGTTTATGAGGTTCCCATCGCCTAGAGTCAAGATATTAAGATCAACCCAACCTTGTATCTCGTGCATGAGAGATGCCACATCGAAGCCTGGTGCCCGTATAAGCTTCACCTTGCATCTCGGGTAATAGAGATGCAACCAGGGTTTAAGGAATCGGGTGATTCTCTTCCTCCACCCATCTACTATTCATTGATTCGAGATGCAATCAGCACCTTGTATCTCGAGCATGGGAGATGCCACCTACAAGCCTTGTGCCCGTATAAGCTTCACCATGCATCTCGGGTAACACAGATGCAACTAGGGTTTATGGAATCGGGTGATTCACTTCCTCCACCCATCTACTATTCATCGATTCTAGATGCAATCAGCACCTTCTACCCCGGCATTGGTAGATGCTTTGGGCTCGTGTGTGTTTTGAGCATTCCCCGGCCGTGGTCAACAATCAACTAAATAACTCACTAAAAAAACCCTAAACCCTAAAAACAAAAATAAATAAATAAAATAAGAAGAGAACCGATAAAATCTAAGCTCGCAAATGCCAATAAGTATCTGTCAGCCACGTGGCGCAGCCACCAGCCGACACTCACGTCTATCCTCGCCTTCGCCAGTGCGCCTATGCGACTTCAATTCTCTCTTATCTCTCTCTTCACGTGTCATTTTTCTACTAGATCCTGAACTTCCTCTTTTCCACGGCGGAGCAGCCCGGGATCCGACAGACTTTCATTGCCCTCTCTCTCTCATTGGTCTACAGCAGTGGTAGATTCTAGAGAGAGAAAGTGAAGGAGAGAGACAGATGGGGCGCGCGACGATGGGGAAGTGGCTGGGATTCGTAACGGCGGTGTGGGTGCAGTCCATCTCCGGCAACAACTACACCTTTGCCAACTACTCCGACGCGCTCAAATCCCTAATGAACCTCTCCCAGGTGCAGCTCAACAATCTCTCCGTCGCCAAAGACATCGGAAAAGCTTTCGGACTTGTCGCCGGACTCGCCTCCGACAAATTTCCCACTTCTATTCTCCTCCTCATCGGATCGATCGAAGGTCTGATCGGGTACGGTGTTCAGTGGCTCGTCGTTCGGCAATCCATCTCCCCTCTCCCGTACTGGCAGGTAATTTAATTTTTTTTCTAGAAAAAAAACTCCGAATACTTAATTACAAAAAATTGTTCTTTATTTTTCCGTCTCATGACAAAAAGATTCGTATTGCACGTGTCATCTTGGAGATATTTTTCCGTTACCTTTTACTCCAAAAATGATCCTATCCGAGGATAATGATTAGGGTTAGGGTTCCATGAATATTATTTTTTCATGCAGACTTGGGTTTTTCTCTGCATGGGAGGGATAATCTGCTCCCTTTTATCCCAAGAATGATCCTATCTTGGGGATCGTGTGATGCTGATATATCTTGTCTAGGATAATGATTAGGGTTAGGGTTCCATGAATATTATTTTTTCATGCAGACTTGGGTTTTTCTCTGCATGGGAGGGATAATCCGTTCCTTTTTATCCCACGAATGATCCTATCTTGGAGATTGTGTGATGCTGATATATCTTGTCTAGGATAATGATTAGGGTTAGGGTTCCATGAATGTTATTTTTTCATGCAGACTTGGGTTTTTCTCTGCATGGGAGGGATAATCCGTTCCCTTTTACCCAAGAATGATCCTATCTTGGAGATTGTGTGATGCTGACATATCTTGTCTAGGATAATGATTAGGGTTAGGGTTCCATGAATGTTATTTTTTCATGCAGACTTGGGTTTTTCTCTGCATGGGAGGGATAATCTGCTCCCTTTTATCCCAAGAATGATCCTATCTTGGAGATCGTGTGATGCTGACATATCTTGTCTAGGATAATGATTAGGGTTAGGGTTCCATGAATGTTATTTTTTCATGCAGACTTGGGTTTTTCTCTGCATGGGAGGGATAATCTGCTCCCTTTTATCCCAAGAATGATCCTATCTTGGAGATCGTGTGATGCTGATATATCTTGTCTAGGATAATGATTAGGGTTAGGGTTCCATGAATGTTATTTTTTCATGCAGACTTGGGTTTTTCTCTGCATGGGAGGGATAATCTGCTCCCTTTTTATCCCAAGAATGATCCTATCTTGGAGATTGTGTGATGCTGATATATCTTGTCTAGGATAATGATTAGGGTTAGGGTTCCATGAATATTATTTTTTTCATGCAGACTTGGGTTTTTTTCTCTGCATGGGAGGGATAATCTGCTCCCTTTTTATCCCAAGAATGATCCTATCTTGGAGATCGTGTGATGCTGATATATCTTGTCTAGGATAATGATTAGGGTTAGGGTTCCATGAATATTATTTTTTCATGCAGACTTGGGTTTTTCTCTGCATGGGAGGGATAATCCGTTCCTTTTTATCCCACGAATGATCCTATCTTGGAGATTGTGTGATGCTGATATATCTTGTCTAGGATAATGATTAGGGTTAGGGTTCCATGAATGTTATTTTTTCATGCAGACTTGGGTTTTTCTCTGCATGGGAGGGATAATCTGTTCCCTTTTATCCCAAAAATGATCCTATCTTGGAGATTGTGTGATGCTGATATATCTTGTCTAGGATAATGACTAGGGTTAGGGTTCCATGAATGTTATTTTTTCATGCAGACTTGGGTTCTTCTCTGCATGGGAGGGATAATCCGTTCCCTTTTACCCAAGAATGATCCTATCTTGGAGATTGTGTGATGCTGATATATCTTGTCTAGGATAATGACTAGGGTTAGGGTTCCATGAATGTTATTTTTTCATGCAGACTTGGGTTCTTCTCTGCATGGGAGGGATAATCCGTTCCCTTTTACCCAAGAATGATCCTATCTTGGCGATTGTGTGATGCTGATATATCTTGTCTAGGATAATGATTAGGGTTAGGGTTCCATGAATGTTATTTTTTCATGCAGACTTGAGTTCTTCTCTGCATGGGAGGGATAATCTGTTCCCTTTTATCCCACGAATGATCCTATCTTGGAGATTGTGTGATGCTGATATATCTTGTCTCGGATAATGATTAGGGTTAGGGTTTGATGATATCATTTATTCATGCAGATGGAGGGAACTCAAATGGATAATCTATCCCCTTTTACCCCATAAATTATCCTATCTCATATGCCACGTCTAGGATAACGATAAGGGTTAGGGTTTTTTTATCTGCATGAGATGGTGTAATGCTTGTGTCTCTTGGCTAGGACAATGATTAGGGTTAGGGTTAGGGTTTCTGATTACAGTATTTCTTGCAGATGTGTATTTTTCTCTGCATGGGAGGGAACTCGACGACGTGGATGAATACTGCGGTGCTGGTGACTTGCATTAGGAATTTCAGGAAGAATAGGGGTCCCGTTTCCGGGATTCTCAAAGGGTATGTGGGTTTGAGTACCGCCATTTTTACAGATCTCTGCACTGCGCTCTTCTCTAGTAGCCCTTCTTCCTTCTTGTTTCTTCTCTCCGTGGTGCCGTTGATCGTCTGCTTCGGGGCTATGGTGTTTCTTAAAGAAGAAGAAGAAGAAGAAGACGATAAAGATGCCAGGGAAAATGTCTTCTTCTCGATCTTCAGCGGGGTGGCAGTGATCATCGCTGTTTATTTACTGGCCTTTGATTTATCTGGTAAACACAGTGGCATAGTCTCAAAAGCTTTTGCGACAGGACTGCTGATTCTCCTTGTGGCGCCGTTGATCGTTCCTTACTATATCTGGTCAACGCCGGCGACACCGGCACCGGCACCGGAGTTAGCTCCGCTAATAGAGCAACCTGGAAAGGAGGAAGGAAAAGAAGAAGAGGAAAGAGTGGATGAGTCCAGGAGAATTGGAGACGAGCATACGATAATGGAGGCGATCAAGACTTTAGATTTCTGGTTTCTTTTCTTCTCATTTCTTTGTGGAGTGGGGACGGGTCTCGCAGTGATGAACAATATGGGCCAGATCGGGGTCGCCATGGGCTTCTCCGACGTGTCCATCTTCGTGTCCATGACCAGCATCTGGGGTTTCTTCGGCCGCATCGCTTCTGGATCGATCTCCGAGTACTTCATCCGGTAAAACCCTGAACCCTAAACCCTAAACCCAAAATCTATTTATAAAACTTGTGGGGGAATTGCAGGAGGGCGGGGACACCGAGACCAGTGTGGAATGCAGCTGCCCAAATAGTAATGGCCGTGGGATATGCTGTGATGGCGATGGCGCTGCCGGGATCTTTGTTCTTGGGATCAATGGTGGTGGGGCTCTGCTATGGAGTTAGACTGGCAGTGACGGTGCCGACTGCGTCTGAGCTTTTTGGGCTGAGATATTACGGTCTGATCTATAATATTCTTATCCTCAATCTTCCGCTGGGGTCCTTTCTGTTCTCCGGGTTGCTGGCTGGAATACTGGTTGACGCCGAAGCAGCAAAATCTGGCTCAGGGCATACTTGCATCGGAGCTCACTGTTACAGGCTCGTGTTCATCGTCATGGGAGGAGCTTGTCTTTTAGGGTTCTGCCTGGACGTCGTGCTCGCCTTCAGGACGAAGCGCTTGTACGCCGACATCCAG